>CM034354.1:50418163-50754529 GCA_019925275.1 Mytilus edulis
TTAACACACGAGTATCTTTTAAAAAATGAAAATGAACCACAATGTGTACCTTGCAACTGCAAGTATACTATTAAACATGTTTTAATTAATTGTATTGACTTTGCTGATATTCGTAAGAAGCATTTCAATGTCAATAATATGCATGGTTTATTTAATAATGTTCCATTTACAAATATTGTTGCATTTTTAAAAGAAATTGGAATCTATTATAGAATATAAAAATGTTATTATATTTAAGTCGTTTTTAATTTTATCACGTTATCTTACTGTTGATTTTTATTTGTAAATAATCAATTTGCTTTTGTCTAGAATTTTAGTATATTGAAGGACATTTTGTCTTATTTTAAAAATATGCTTTAAATTGTAAAAATATTCGAATTAGCTCTCGTCGCGATATAGTCTTTTTGTGCTAATACGGCGTAAAGCAACCAACACTCAATCATGTCATCAATCATCCAACCAGTCTGGAGATATCGAACAAGCAATAGAATGCCAAGAGGGAAAAGGTCTACCACATTTAAAATTATTTACCAACTACTTTGATATATCATGACATAACGAATGCTAATCCGATACTTGCCAACGTACCATCTGGTTCACAGAACAACAAATGTTTTAAGATTGATAAAAGCACGAACGCCATTAGAGGAAATCGACAGCGATCCACCTTTTACGATGACTGCGGTGTTTGGGATTCGTCTTCCGGTAATACTGTTAAGACATACCATGTAGTATGCGAATCTACGAGACAGGTCACCAAGAAAGAAGGACAGTATTGCATTGCTCAAAAGAGAAAAGAAATCCTTTCCTTTATTCGATTGAACCCGCAGCCATCCGAAACTGACATTGTTACCCTCCATAAGTTTTACACAGCACTTACAAAAGAGACAATTCGTACAAGTAAAGAGTGACTTGGTTTAGCTCCATTGTTGACAGCAACCTGCAGAACACCGCTGTAGCTTGAATAGTATGAATACCTTGGGCAGTATCCACCAATGAGCAACGAACAATTCATAAGAACAGACCCTAAAACCATGCATCAAATCCGTTCAGACGTAAAGTTAAATAGACCACAAAAGATTTTTCCAGACCATCTACAAACTTATATCAATTTGGCTCCTCGAGACACAAAACAGATCAGAAATATAAAGTATAGAGACGAAAAGAAAGAGAAACGTGTAATAATTCAAAATTATAATATTGCAGACGAATTGTTTGAAGTTATTGTCATGAAAGACACTCATCCAAAAAACCAAATGCCATCCATCATTTGTTACACCGGCGAATAACTTATAGACCTGAAGCATTTCATTAAATCTAAAATGGAAGACTGGGATTGACCGCACCATTATTTTTGGGCCCGATACTTTTACATCAAGACGCATCATACCGGTCATACTGACGGATTTTTTTAATTATATTTCTGCAGCTTTAGATACGCCAGTTAGCGTAGATCGTCGGATATCTCCTTTAATGGAAATTAGCAGTGACGACGAGAAACTATTGACCAAAGCAATTGAAGCATCATTCCCATTATCAGGAAGAGTTATATGCACGAAACATCATTGCCTATGTGGATTTTAAAATTGTTGTATGCACATTGAACGACAAATCTATGTTACGTATAAAATTTTCTGACGGCAGACACACAAATCAATGAATGTGTTTGTAGATAATAGATGTTTTTGTGTTCTGTTAAATTGTTCCTTTTAAAATTGTTATACGATGATGACTGATGTACCAAATTTTTGACTATTTTATTTATTTTGTCTGTTTAGTTAACGCATTAATGTAAATATAACGGAATTTGATGAGACTGTCATCAAAGTGAGAGGGTTAGCGCTATAAAACCAGGTTAAATCCACCATTTTCTACATTTGAAAATGCCTGTACCAAGTCAGGAATATGACAGTTGTTGTCCATTCGTTTTTGATGCGTTTTGTTATTTGATTTTGCCATGTGATTATGGACTTTCCGAATTGATTTTCCTCTAAGTTCAGTATTTTTGTGATTTTACTTCTTAAAGACAACCTTAAAACATTACATGTCCGACGTAGCTGCCGTGAAACCAGACGACCGAGTTATAATATCCAAAATGATTTTTGGTGAAAAGGGACTAGTCAACGCCGAGGACAGTTATAAATTTAATAGTATATCATCTGAAATCACCGCTGTTTCTTCAAATGAAAAGTTTAACAAATACTTTTCTAAATTCTACAAGGACAGAATCGACGAGTTTGTAACAGAATAAACTTGGCAACAGAAGTCCGATGATTGATTGATTATTGTTTGCTTAACGTTCAGTGGCAAATATTTCATGCATATTCAGGACGAGAACAAGTTAACAATAAATACAATTGGTAGGACTCGTCATAATAGAGGCCATTTGGGATGATAGTCGGGGGAAATTCGGACTGCCACTGGAAAAATGAGGGTATATTGGTTAGGGACAGAACTTTGGCCTTGCAACAGGCCACCTACGGACCTCTCAAAGAGTTGTTGCAAGGGTTCTTAACGTGCAAAGAGCGTGGCACTCTCTTTACACGAGGCATCGAATTTAAGACTGCGAACTTGATACATCCCGCACAGCCAAACGGACGCCCCACTTCGGCAAGCGTTTTACTGCCGATCGGAAGAAGACCAAGCCACCATATTTCTATTCCCCAGTCACCCTTTGGGGGGGGGGGGGGGGCAGAAGTCCGATACTCAACAGCTGTGCGCATTCAACAATTTCCTGAGAAACAGTAAGAACAGGTGTCTTCCCGAAAAGATTGTCAGCAGATGGGAAATTAACACTTCCGTGTAAGACACAGCGTATAGCTACAAAACCAGGACCGAGGAACAGATCACGGAACGAAAGAACTGCCCCCAAAAGATAGCCGTAAAAGACAGTGTATCTTATTATTGTAGTATTTCTAATAACTGTATTTACACCAGTTTGCTTATAATGTTTATATTCCTACACATTTTTTTTTATATTCAAATACAACTTGATGTAAGAGAATCGCTGGTTAACTGTCTTCTAGATGGGCTTCTAAACGAAGTCCTCTTCGAACTGCTTTCTTTTACTGGAGGAACTAAGCCCTCAGTAAACTGTCGTCCTACTCAGAATGCCTCGGTATGCTTCTTTTACTTGAAAAAAATAGTAAATATACAAAGAAGTCGGGGATCACCATCAACCCAGAAAATGCCTTTTTAAATTATAATGACAGGAAGCTAACACCTTCAAACCAGACCAACCAAACTTATGTCTGGTTAAGGGACATCATCCTTGAGCGATGTTTTCTATCATATTGATATAATTTGTCCCAAAAGTAGTACAACACACTGTAAAAGTTATCATCTTAATCACTATAAAAACAAAAAATGTAACGAAGAAGCACAAAAAGGCATACATCAAATTAACATGCTCATTTTGATTATATTATACGATTATATTTGTCTATGTAAAATGCACCCATCAAGGAAGGAGGGTATGGGTACTGGTGTAAAATTGCGCGTTTGAAATTCGCACAGGTAGACATGAGTCTTTAGTCTTTGGTCTTTAGTATGCGTCATCTTGACACTGATTTTCTCATATGTACTTTGGTCACTTGCGCGTTTGAATACATTAATCACGTTTGTATTTTCTCTTTGTACTTTCACTTTAATTTAGGTAGGCGCTGTTGATACTGATTTATAAAAACAAATGATCAAATCTTCTAGTATCGTCTATAAACTCGGAAACTGCATATTGTATGTCTGCACTGGCTTCTGTGTTAAGTAATTCTTCTAGATCTAGATTAAGTGTTCCTGTTTTGAAATATATTGACTGGCGGAGTTTTTCTCTATCCAAACTGTAATTGTCACAAGATAATAAAAAATGTTCTACAGATTCTATTTCTCCGCAAGTACATTTGTTGTCTTCTACATGTCTGTTAATGAAATGTTGATACCCCTTTAGTTTGGAGTATCCTGATCTGAGACTGTTTAATATATTGAAGTGTTTTTTTGATGGGAAGTCGAGTTTGATTCTTTTTGATGCATCTGGGTGATGATTAAAAAATCTTCTCCCAACCTCACTAGATTCCCATTGTGTCTTCCATTTTTTAATGACTGATGTTCTCGCCGTTTGTTTGATGTCTTGTTTTGTCATGATTGAAGACATGAAATAATTTTGTCGTTCAAAGTATGACGGGATGCATAAATACAGTCACGCAAAATAGATATAACAAACACTGACTTAGCAGTTAAAGTAATAATAATAAATAAAATAATAGTGTGGTTCAAAGTATGACGTGATACATAAGTACAGAGTCACGTAAAATGTATATCACAAAAAAAGTTGGTTAACAGTAAAAGTAATATTAATGAATAAAATAATTTTGTCATTCAAAGTTTGACAAGATACATAGGTACAGAGTCACATCATAAAATAATTTTGTCGTTCAAATTAAGATGGGATACATAAGCACAGAGTTACGTCAAAAGGATATCTCAAAAAACAGACAACAGTAAAAGTAATATTAATAAAGACAAATAAAAGAATAATATAACACGTAATTAAGATGATAAACAACGTCAGTACGCAAAATCTATACTTCAAGACCATCGTGTATTATTTGTGAAGTTGATACGGAATATTTATCAACAAGTTCTGGGTACCTTCCGATGAACTTTTTTTAGAAAAAGGACGAGACGTTCTTTGAGATACCCCTGGTTCATCAACTTTCTGCTCAGACACTGGTGACGTTTTACAAAGTCTGAGTAGGAGCTGTAAGCTCTTGAATACCGAATAAGTTGGGAAATGTATATTCCATATGCAGGTGAAGTTGGTATGTTGCTACTAAGGTGGGGGAAATTGATAATTTCAAAATCAAAATCGTCTCGTTTGTCATAGATTCTGGTACTAAGATGACTGTGTATGTCAAATTCGAGGTATAAGTCTAAAAATGAGGCGGATGAAGCCGTGTCTGTTGTCTCTTTAATTTCTAGTTCTGGTGGATATATTAATGGAACCCAATCAGAAAAGTTAGGATTGTTAATGGAAAGAACATCATCAATATATCTGAAAGTGAAATTAAATAACCTGTCTTCTTTGATCTTGTTTTTGACAAGTGTCTGAAACAATTCTGTATCTGATAAATTGTTTGGGGATGATTTGCAGAAGAAAATCAAAGAAAATATCTGAAACAGGATTTAATACCGGATTTACCGAGAAACCATCAACAAGTGATATGACAATCATCGTAATTCTTCTGAAGGTTATAATACCAATAAAACGGGAAACGGCAAATGTCTTTTTTTAGACCAG
Source organism: Mytilus edulis (assembly GCA_019925275.1). Lineage (NCBI taxonomy): Eukaryota > Metazoa > Mollusca > Bivalvia > Mytilida > Mytilidae > Mytilus > Mytilus edulis. Next base: position 50,423,457 of record CM034354.1, read on the forward strand.
TGAAACTCCTTCCCGGAAAAGGCTCGCAAATCCAAATAACAGAATCTGTTATGGGACAGGTTTATAAAAGATTGATTAGTTGTTGGTTGCTTAACGTCCAGTGGCTAATATTTCATGCATATTCAGGACGAGAACAAGTTCACAATAAATACAATAGGTAGGTCTTGTCATAATAGAGTCCACAAGGGATAATGGTCTAGTATCACACGAAACCCAATTACGTTGCAAGACGTGCACCTCTTAATACAATTAACGACCAATTTATTTTCCATTGCCTCTGTGACGTGCAAAAAATATTTATCACTTAATGTCTACTGACTTGTTGTCTAACATTCTTTCATCCGATACAAACAAGGAAGGAGTCTAGAAGTTGTAAACCAAGCCAGTTTGAATATACTTGTAACTTGATAATTATTAGTGATAATGTACTATTAATTTTAAAAAAGACGCAAATGAACATTATGCCATTATAAAGATATGCCAGCATTGTCCAACTTAAACGAAAAGGCTGTTGACAGAATTATAATATTATAAATCGTGTTGTATAATAATACTAATAGATCAAGACCAATAAAGATTATGAATAATCCTCTGGTATAGATTGTCTAAATTTCTGTTATACTAGCATCCGTGCTCTTCTGATAGTATAGATACAAATTTTGCCATGTGAATATTGTCTTTGATGGTGTTCATCTGGACTTAAGCAATGCAGTCTGTAAATTGTTTTGCCCGTTTCCTGTTCAGGTAGGCTTTCCCAATATCTAAGCCTTTCATTAGGGCCTCGCCTTTAGGCGGGTCGCCCTATAGTGATCAGTCTGTCCGTCCGTCCGTAACACTTTAACTTTGTGTCCGCTCCATATCTAGAGAACCATTATGATTTCATACTTTATACTTTACATGTTTATTAACCACCACCAGAGGGCGTGTCATGATGTATGTACAACTTTTTAGGTCAAAGGTCAAGGTAAAAAAAAACTTTGGTTTCAGTTGACAACCCCGTGTGCTGTGGTGAAGATCGTGTCCGTTCTATATCTCGAGAACCGTTATGATTTCAAAGTTTATACTTGACATCCATTTTAACCAACACCAGAGGGTGTGTCATGATGTATGTACAACTTCCTAGGTCAAAGGTCAAGGTAAAAAACTTTGGTTTCAGTTGACAACCCCGTGTGCTGTGTTGAAGATCGTGTCCGCTCCATATCTAGATAACCGTTATGATTTTATACTTAATACTTAACATGTTTATTAACCAACACCAGAGGGTGTGTCATGATGTATGTACAACTTCCTAGGTCAAAGGTCAAGGTCAAAAACTTTGGTTTCAGTTGACAACCCCGTGTCCTGTGGTGAAGATCGTGTCCGCTCTATATCTTGAGAACCGTTATGATTTCAAATATTATACTTGACATCCATTTTAACCAACACCAGAGGGTGTGTCATAATGTATGTACAACTTCCTAGGTCAAAGGTCTGTTATCACTATTATACTATGAAAGTAAGTTGAGAATATTTATTAGTTTTAACTTAAAATCTTAGAATAAAATCACACGTGAGACTATGTAATAACTTCAAATAATGCTTCATATCAGATTATCCATACAACTTATTTACCCCACGTTATTGACAGCGGGGCCCACAGAGATGGCTCCCATCTCAATGGTATCTAGTTAATAATAATAATCTTAAACAAGAGATATAACACCAGATGGAGTGATTCCAATTACAAAATTACAGTATTATGATTTTGATAATTAGAATATGTATAGCTTTCATTAACAAGAGAAGCAGAACGTTGTAAAAAAGTTCTGTACTTATAGATTATCGGTGATCATCTCAACGAGATTGGTTTTCTCGCTTGAGCCGGGACGGCGAAAGCGAGAAAGGCAATCGAGTTGAGATGAACAATGATAATCTTTTTATCGCTATTTTACCTATGACGACGTTGTCAATTTCATGTCAATTTCGTTAGCAACGCCACGTGCATGCTTAGTTTCTAGCGATAATTTTCCATCTCAAGCAAGTAGCATGATATGAAAATTATCACAAAAAAAGATCAAAGGAAAAATGCACAAAATAGCGATAAAGTCTATAATAACCCTTGTTTTGGAATATCTGGACTTAAAAGCATGCATGGTACGGTCAAATAATTCTCTGCTTGGAAATGGGTTAATGACTTTAAGCTACTATTGTTGTTTGTGAGAAATTTTGGAATTCTTTTTGCGCTTCTTTATCCTGGATATGGTAGGGAAGTTCTGCGATGATATTTTGGATTACATTAGTCAGGTCATGCAGCGGTTCAGTACACAAAATTTCGTAACTCGGGATATTAATATTTTCAGTTGGAAGATGGGGCTCGGGTATCATTAAAACTGGTGGTCTGCTAATTCCGTGGAGTAGTTGAGTAAGGTCCTCTTGTAGTTGTTTACGGTCTTTATCTGTTGTCTCTATATTCCTTGCTTTTAATTCTTTTACCAGATCGTTTTTTTTTTCAGATTTTGAAAGGGACTTAAAATGCCTTGCTTTAATTTTCTAATACTTGTTGTTGAAGTTGCTAGTTGGCATCTTTCGTCTAGACTAAGCGGTTTCATATAATAACATCTCACATAATTGCCATGTTCTACTGCTGGAATTCCACAAAGACGAGAAAAATTACCCCAATTGTTGTCCAGTTGCATAATGTTAATATATCATAACAAAATGTTTGTTTTTATTATTAATTCATCAAAAGACAACTTTCACAACAATCAGTGAGAATTATTATGTCATTGAACAATTAACAATCCTAAAAAAGCCATAAACTTTTAAATAATTCCATACGTTTTCCTAAATTTCAAAAATATATACGGAACCATATCTAAATAAGTCTATCCAACTTCAATGACCTAAATATAATTTTAGTAGGGCGAACGGACTCTACGGGCCAACGGACCTAGGGCGAACATGTTATTAGGGCGAATGGACACGATACCCCTATATAACATAGAAGAGAGCATCATTCATGTCAATGTTTTGTTCCTGTTTTCATTGTCATTGCTATTTTTCACGAAAGCCTGAGGCTTATAGCTCATGAATTCCTGTCATTACATCCTAAATTAACATAATTACTGCTAAAATACTTATCAGTATGATATACCTCTTGTAGGAAAACCTTATTATTGTAGCATTCACCAAAAAATCTCAAACAGATGACATTGAATCTTAATCCCAAAAATTATGACATCTTGAATTAACCCCCTTTTTAATCTAAAACGATAATTGCGGTTGCAAACAGACTTTGGTTTAATTGCATGGAGATTATATAAATAACAGTATATATTTCTTTAAGAAAATAAAGTTTTACCATGGATGGTTTCCTGACCGTAGTCGTTTTCGGTAAAATGTGCCTTGCAAACAACAGCTGATTGATATGGACTCTACGATTTCATCGTGACAATCTACGTTTGAGGTCCCCAAGGGTGACTGGGGGATAGAAATACGGTCACTTGGTCTTCTTCCGAACGGCAGTATCCCCAAGGGTGACTGGGGTATAGAAATATGGTCACTTGGTCTTCTCCCGACCGGCAGTAAAACGCTTGCTGAAGTGGGGCATCCGTTTGGCTGTGCGGGATGTATCAAGTTCGCAGTCACGTCCGTCAGAAGGGGACGTTAAATCCGATGCCTCGTGTAAAGAGAGTGCCACGCTCTTTGCCCGTTAAGAACCCTTGCAACAACTCTTTGAGGGGTCCGTAGGTGGCCTGTTGCAAGGCAAAATTTCTGTCCCTATCCAATATACCCTCATTTTTCAGTGGCAGTCCAAATTTCCCCGACCATCATCCTAGATGGCCTCTATTACAACAACCTACCTATTGTATTTATTGTGAACTTGTTCTCGTCCTGAATATGCATGAAATATTTGCCACTGGCCGTTAAGCAACCAACAATCAATCAATCAATCCGACCGGCAGTAAAACGCTTGCTGAAGTGGGGCGTCCGTTTGGCTGTGCGGATGTATCAAGTTCGCAGTCACGTCCGTCAGAAGGGGACGTTAAATCCGATGCCTCGTGTAAAGAAAGTGCCACGCTCTTTGCACGTTAAGAACCCTTGCAACAACTCTTTGAGGGGTCCGTAGGTGGCCTGTTGTAAGGCAAAATTTCTGTCCCTATCCAATATACCCTCATTTTCCAGTGGCAGTCCAAATTTCCCCGACCATCATCCTAGATGGCCTCTATTACAACAACCTACCTATTGTATTTATTGTGAACTTGTTCTCGTCCTGAATATGCATGAAATATTTGCCACTGGACGTTAAGCAACCAACAATCAATCAATCTTCCGACCGGCAGTAAAACGCTTGCCGAAGTGGGGCGTCCGTTTGGCTGTGCGGGATGTATCAAGTTCGCAGTCACGTCCGGTCAGATTGGGGACGTTAAATCCGATGCCTCGTGTAAAGAGAGTGCCACGCTCTTTGCACGTTAAGAACCCTTCCAACAACTCTTTGAGGGGCCCGTAGGTGGTCTGTTGCAAGGCAAAATTGCTGTCCCTATCCAATATACCCTCATTTTCCAGTGGCAGTCCAAATTTCCCCGAACATCATCCCAGATGGCCTCTATTATTTCAAGACCTACCTATAGCATTTATTGTGAACTTGTTCTCGTCCTGAATATGCATGAAATATTTGCCACTGGACGTTAAGCAACTAACAATCAATCAATCTACGTTTGAGCCATGGCGTTAATGCAACTTTTCCTTCTGATTAAGTCATTTGGAAATGCCTGTCCTCTTCTTAAATTTTGCTTAGTTTACATGTATTAGTTTGTGATAAGGTCAGATTAGATTAGGATTGTAAAAAATCTGCCATAGATTTGGGATGGCATGACGTCACATTTACCATAGGTTAGGAATCTGCTATAGATTTGAATCCTACATTTGAGTTGAAATGTATTTTTCTTGTAGGCTGTACTACAACATTAAGTTATTTCATGTCATTTTGGTCTCTGATGGAGAGTTGGCTCAATAGCAATCACACCACATCTTTTTATTTATATATACAAATTTATTTGAAGGCATAATACATGTATATCATGACAATACGAGTTTAAAAAAATAATAACTTTAGTTTTACTTACACAGGAGTAGACATTATAGGCATTCTCTTTCGTCTGTTGTTTTTTACTGGTGTTCCCGCTATTTTTTCTTCATTTTAGTACATGAAGATGCCTCATCCATTTTACCTTTCAATACTTTTTCATCTATACATAATTGGTCCTTATTTTTGTCAATACGTGCATCTTTTCCAAAGACATAATGGACATTTCCAGTAGCATCTTTTCTTAAACAACCATCCTTTTGGAAATCTGGCAAAACTTCATCATGCTTCCAAGTTGTTAACAAATAGGCAATTTGACAATTGATCAGTTTTAAGACTTGCTTCAGTGCAAATTTTGGTGTGGTATGTTTGATACATTGTGATGGCAGACACTCTTGTTACAGTTACAGTGGGTTTCTGCTTGAAAAAAGTAACTAACAAGCTTCTTTTCTTTGCTCATTTTCTGTGATAAATTCGGAAATGTCTCTTTTAACATGCTGCCCAATTTCACAAATGTTTTAAGCCTGTTTAGAAAAACAGATTTTCTTTTTTTAAAGTCTAATATGTGTGGATTGTTCCTACCAAACTGGTTCTCAAATCTACATATTTGTTCCCATTCATTCTCAGTGAAGTGGCATGTACAGCCAACAATTCTTCCATTCAACAAATAAAGTTGACCTATTTATAGTTTAAGAAAAACAGACCAAAACTCAGAAAATTAACACTGTGCGATGAACCCCTGAAAATGCAGTCACGGTCAAATAAAACCTGTACGAATGACATGTATATTATAAAAATTTCAATACACCAAACATAGATGACCTATTGGATATAATATTAGAAAAGAAAAGATAAAAACTTAGTTTTGACCACTGAACCATGAAAATTATGTCAAGGTCAAATGATACCTGCCAGCTAGACATGTACACCTTGCAATCATCCCATACACCAAATATTGTAGACTTATTGCATACAATATAAGAAACAGTCAAAAACTCAACAATAATCAGTTAACCATGAAAATGAAATCAAGGTCAGACGAAACCTGTCAGTTTGACATGTACACCTTACAGTGCTTTCATACAGCGAATATACTAGACCTATTTCTTATCATATCTTAGATATGAACGTGACCACCAAAACTTAACCTTGTTCGAAAATATTTTGACGGTTTGAAGACACAATGTTTTCCAAATACTGTACATTCCCTCTGCATTCTCCATGACTATGATTTGCAAAGATTTCCTTTTGTTAGCTATTATTCGTGTGTTTCTTTAATTTATATTGTAGTCTTGTAATGATGCATATGTGTTGTCATTTTAATGTTATCTTTCACATGGCCATAACAGAGGGAGGTTTGGCATGCCACAAAACCAGGTTCAACTTACCATGATTTCCTTTAAAAATGTCCTGTACCAAGTCAGGAATATGGCCATTGTTATATTATAGTTCGTTTCTGTGTGTGTTACATTTTAACGTTGTTTTTCCGTTGTGTCATTTGTTTTCTCTTATTTTCGAGTGTGAATTCAAATTACTAAGACGTGTCACGGTACTTATCTATCCCAAATTCGTGTATTTGGTTTTGATGTTATATTGGTTCTTCTTATGGAATTTTGTCTAATGCTTAGTCCGTTTCTGTGTGTGTTACATTTTAATGTTGTCTCGTTGTTCTCCTCTTATATTTAATGCGTTTCCCTCAGTTTTAGTTTGTTACCCCGATTTTGTTTTTTGTCCATGGATTTATGAGTTTTGAACAGCGGTATACTACTGTTGCATTCATTCCGTATGAAAGTTATGATGTAGAGGAGACCAGTGATAGTTATCCTCGTGAAGCCTTACTCTTTCCAAAAAATAAATAATTAGGGTATTATTGGAACATTAAATTATTCCCGCCACATATTTGTCGAGAAGAGGGGTGGCAAAAAGAGCAAAATGACAAAAACTCGATAAGATTGATGATTGATTGATTGTTGGTTGCTTAACGTCCAGTGGCAAATATGTCATGCATATTCAGGACGAGAACAAGTTCACAATAAAGACAATAGGTAGGTCGTGTCATAATAGAGGCCATTTGGGATGACAGTCGGGGAAATTTGGACTGCCACTGGAAAATGAGGGTATATTGGATAGGGACAGAAATTTTGCCTTGCAACAGGCCACCTACGGGCCCTCAAAGATTTGTTGCAAGGGTTTTTAACGTGCAAAGAGCGTGACACTCTCTTTACACGAGACATCGGATTTAACGTCCGCAATCTGACAGGACGTGACTGCGAACTTAATACATCCCGCACAGCCAAACGGACGCCCCACTGCCGCAAGCGTTTTACTGCCGGTCGGGATAAGACCAAGTGATCATATTTCTCTTCCCCAGTCACCCTTGGGGGATGTATTCATCAGAATTAAATATTAATTAAACCGTAACCGGGTTTTATATACACGAAGAAAAGTTAACAACTGAGCAAAGTTTAAAAACAATGCCTTGATTAGGTTTCAACTATCATCTAGAAAAAGTTTCAATACAAAAAGAAGGGGAAGACAAAGAGTGTAAAAGGCATAACTCGAAAAATATTATTTTGATCTATCTCAAAGTCAAATATTTCCTTAATTTATTGTGCAAAACGCATGTACAAAGACAATAACAATCAAAACCAAGGAGTAAACAAAGATTTAAAAAAACAAGGTCATTTACATCAACAGTTGTAAACAATAAATAAGAAACAACACGAACTCCACTAAATACCGGGAGTGAAATCAGGTGCTCCGGAAGGGTAAGTATTGCATGCACCGTATACGGTAACCGTCGTGCTATTCCTTTGTTCAGTTCGGTAATGATGGAAGGTTATTATGACTGAAGAATATCAGATATGATTTCTGACACACTTTTGTCAAAATGGCCAATCAGCTCATGATGGCGACCGTACACTTTCTTGAGTGATGACCTTAATTTGATTGCGCAGCGAGAAAATCAATCAAATTTGGCCATAATTTGTATCTGCCAAATTCACGCTGTTTATCACCAATAACTTTCGTTAAAAAATATATGTCAATGTTCTTATTTCCATAAAACATATTCGTAAACAGTTTTATTACATTGTAGAGTTTTGCTGTAAAGTGAAAGTAGTCACGTGACCACTTATCCACAAACAACATAATCGATCACAAAAGTGAAAAGTACAGGTTGAAGATAGCCACGTACAAATGCCAACTTTGGAATTTTAGAAACTGCTAGGTCTACTTTTTATAAAAAACTTCTGTTACAAGTTCAATTTTTAACTGTAGGATGAAAAACGAGTCACTTTTAGGAGTAAAATGGTTTAATAAACCACAACAATACCCTTCCAATGGCGCTAGAAAAATGAACTACACTTATTTTGATTTGTAACAGCACTTTCTATAAATTGCAACATCTGCTGATTCCATACATACCTGAAATTAAGAAGTACTTATCGATCTTCAACCTGCACTTTTCGTTAGAAAATATATGTTGAATATGTCTTTATTTTCTGAGATAAACACAAACGCACCAAAGACGTAGAAAAACAAACACGGAATAAAACAGGTCTCATCCGAAAACTGGACAGTTGGTTGGCGGCAAACTTTCAATTATTAATTCGATTTTTTAATTATTATTACCATCGACGAAACCTTTGTTTTTTGTTTATAATGTACAAATTATTTTCTTTAAAAATAACATAAAATTATTTGAAAGTGCAAAATTTTCCCGGTTTTCCTGGGAGGTTCCAATACATTGTAGGTCGTGCAGCATAAATAACAACCGAAAACTTCTAAGCGATCACAAATAATTAAAGACTAATGTCCTAGACATACAATAGCTATCCTATACATGGGCCTTTTTCAAAAAATGTGGATTTTCTTGTACAATCAATATTTCTAAAAAGTGTAAATATTTTTATCCAATTTTTAGATACACAATTTAGTTTTTGGTGTGTGTAACAAGTTCCAGCAAATTCAATATGAAATTTAGCTACAGAAATTGCTTCCAGTGGGTTTCAAAGGGTCCAAAAAAAAAAAAAAATTGCTTGTACGAAATTGAAAAATTAGTCTTTTGTAAATGCTGGTTTTAATACCCAGCGGAAATTATTATTTTTCTTTTGTTATTATGAATATATAGGTATCACTGCAGGTATGTATACACAAATACAGGGAATTATTAGATTTTATTAGCATTTTTTTTTACTTTTCTATTTCGTACTTAAAAAAATGTCAACTACATAACACAAATGAAATAATGTTGCCAATAAACAACTGATTATATCCCTTGTAAATAAGGAAGTGCTCTCTACTTACTCTTCATCCTCTGATGACGTGCTTAAAGTTACAGGATGACATCATGGATTCATTTCATTATAGATTAGTTTTGGTGAGTACAAATTACTCCGTAATTTTATTCTATGTCAACTTTGTAACGGCAAAAACATTGACAAATTTTGGCATAAATATTTTTTTTTACATAAATCATTCAAAGTCTATAATACTGACTCTAATTCAATAAAAAACATTTATCTGGTAGTATTATGGTCAAGAAAAACATCCAAAAACCACAAATAGGTCAACTACATAACGCAGTGAATCGTTATGTAGTTGACAAAAAGCGTTATGTAGTTGACAATGCTGAATTAAATTCACTTTAAAATATGTTTCTAAAAAGCATTATATAATAGCATGGCATCACACAAACTATACATTTCATCAATAATACAGAAATCTAGCTACCAAATAGATCATTTAAACTATACAATTCATCAATAAGACAGAAACCCAACTATAAAAAATGTCATTTAAACTATACAATTCATCAATAAGACAGAAACCCATCTACAAAATAGATCATTTAAACTATACAATACACCAGTAAGACAGAAACCCAACTATAAAAAATATCATTTAAACTATACAATTCATCAATAAGACAGAAACCCAGCTACAACATAGATCATTTAAACTATACAATACATTAAAAGACAGAACCCCATCTACAAAATAGATCATTTAAACTATACAATTCATCAATAAGACAGAAACCCATCTACAACATAGATCATTTAAAATATACAATACACCAATAAGACAGAAACCCAACTATAAAAATTATCATTTAAACTATACAATTCATCAATAAGACAGAAACCCAGCTACAAAATAGATCATTTAAACTATACAATACACCAATAAGACAGAAACCCAGCTATAAAAAAGTATCATTTAAACTATACAATTCATCAATAAGACAGAAACCCATCTACAAAATAGATCATTTAAACTATACAATTCATCAATAAGACAGAAACCCAGCTACAACATAGATCATTTAAACTATACAATACATTAAAAGACAGAACCCCATCTACAAAATAGATCATTTAAACAATACAATTCATCAATAAGACAGAAACCCATCTACAACATAGATCATTTAAAATATACAATACACCAATAAGACAGAAACCCAACTATAAAAAATATCATTTAAACTATATAATTCATCAATAAGACAGAAACCCAGCTACAACATAGATCATTTAAAATATACAATACACCAATAAGACAGAAACCCAACTATAAAAAATATTTAAACTATACAATTCATCAATAAGACAGAGACCCAGCTATAAAAAATATCATTTAAACTTTTACAATTCATCAATAAGTGAGCAAGCCAAGAACCAAATGCAGCATCAAAACAGTCAAGTCCAACTACAATATAAAGCAACAAGGCAGCAACCCAAATACAAAATACAACCAATTCATACATTTACAGCCTATTTCAATGAGTATGTACCTAAAGCAATATCTTTTTTTTTATTAGCTTACTTGCTAACTGAACCTGGAAGTCATTATTAGGTAAGGTATATTACCCTCCTTTCGAAGTATCCTAGTCCTACAGACTAGATTGGTTATTTGTCAGACTAGTCTACTCTGAGAGGAGGGTAGTTTACCTAACCCAATGACTTACAGGTTCAGCTACCAAGCCAACCAACCAAAGATATTACCTTTAGCCACATACTCATTGAAATCGACTGTAGAATGCAACTTAATGTAGACTTCATAAAATATATATGTTGTGTACAAGATGTAATGTTGTACAAATTTAATTTGTACAGATAAAATTTGTACAGATATTTTGTACAAGTTGTCAGTGTTTTATGAACATTTTAACAAAAATGGTTGATGCAAGCACCCAGTCTTTTGTTTTGCAAATTTCAGTCATATTTCAACAACAACTTGATACATTCTAATTACTGAGTATTGATACAAACACATTATAAGAACACAAAAAGACTCTTTTATGTATTTTGTCCTCATTTTTTGTTTTAAGACAATCAGAATAGCACTAAATGTTATGTTGAAGTATTTAAATTTAAATTAAAGACATTAAACTGATACATTTTAGAAGATAAATTTGTATCACCTGGTGCAATAAGGTGTGTATAAAAAAAACTTGTAATTTGTACAAACTTACATCTTGTACACAGCATATATATATAATGATGTATCAATGCTAATCATAACACATCTATCTTAAACTAAGTGATTGACTATTTGTTGTTGTTTTCAAGGTTTCTGATTTGGGTCAGGAACATTCCTCTTATAATCTTAACCCCTTTTTAATCTGTCAGCAACAAAAGAGAACATACAATAAAAAAAGTGCAACAAAGCACCTTTATATCAAACATTTCAAATGACACCAAAAATAATAAAAAAAAAAAAACACAATTATGTAAAAAAAATACAAGCAGACAAGTACATCTTAAGACATGTAATAAACATCTTTAACTTTGAAAAATTTATAACAATAGTCTTTTTTTTACAATTTATATTTATTTATGATTGATTGATCCTGGTTTTACAGCTTACTAGGAAGTATGGTTTTTGCTCATTGATCAAGGCCATATAATAATCTTTAGTTGCTTATTTCTGTCAGTTGGTCTCTGGTCTAGTTTTCTCATTGTTATTAGCAATCACACCACATCCAAAGATATAAATCAAATAAATTTTAAAGAAGCTGAAATGAAACCATCTTACCATGAAATACCCAAACTCACAACCTGCTTACTGTCAAAATTAAATTATATTTCAATAATATACTATTGTGATGGGCATTGTGCTTATTTGAAAATAATCCAAATTAATTTTTCTCCATAAAGTTAATTGTGAACATGTACACACAATGAAAAAACGACCAAAATTTTAAATTCTACAATACAGCCTCAAGAATACATGATTTTATAATTAATAGGTAGCTGTAAATAAACCACACAATGAGCATTTGTAACTTTGGCAAAGTTATTATAACAAGGGCAACCAAAGACCTTTCATAAATAAATGCCTGGAAGGAGAAAAAAGAAAACAAAAATAAACCCATCTACTCAAGCCATATCAGTCTCGAAGACAGATTTAAAAATTATGAAATATTCATAGACCAATATCCAAAGATGACTATGAACTTCAAGGATTTTAGTTTGAGATATAAAGGACTTCAGGGGTACATCACGGACAAAAAGTATTGGAACAACAACAACAAAGAAGGACAACAAAATAAATTTCTGGAGTACTTTTCTTTTAAAAATTGGCAAAAACTACCAGAGCCTGAGAAAAAACAACACACTTTGGAGAATTGCAGGCTTTGCAATACTGTTCACATTGAGCACTCATCACTCCATAAATCTGCCACTCCAGAGATTACAGAACTGACAACACTTTGCCAGTCTGTTACCAACACAACAGAGTACACCTTCATCTAGCCATGGGACGACAACAAAGGGACTGAAGGCTGTACAAAATATTGTTAAAATTGTTCAACCAATGATTGAAAAAAATCTTAATATCAAATTTGAAAACCCAATTAAAGTTTCTTTATCTCTATTGAAAACACCGGAGCAGAAAAGGAAGGAGTTTGAAAGAAACTAAACAAAAAATGGACGATGCCTTTACTGACGATGGAGAGGACATTCAAGTATTTCTTGCATCCGGAAAATCATTCAATCAGTATACCAGGGACAGAATGTCAACCAGTTTCGAGTCCAAAAAAAGTGCCAGTAAAAGGGTCCTGTCTCGGTTAAACAAAGAAAATCAGGATACAAACCAAAGAAACATCATGGTACATTTGACAACTACAAGTTTAACAAAGACTTATTCTTACAGGAAATTCAACAAAACACAGCAAGTAGTTCAATTAATTGGTCCCTGTTAGCTAGGAAGTATGACGTTAAATCTAAGAATGGAACAACCCCAGAAAACAACATTACTTTTCAAATCAAAATACTGATAACAAATGGTCTGAAGGAATGGCGTCATCATCTGCCACGTTGACAACTGGTCAGTATTTCAAAGGGGACAAAGTGAGATTTAAGATTGAAGTGGAGATTATTGGGAAATTTAGAAATTTTACAATAAGATTATGATTTTGAAATGTATTGTGATTCATTTTCTTTTATTCCTGTTTTGTTAAAAATCCGGGTAAATCAAATATGGAGTAGGCCATTGAGGGATTACTATGGAAAAACTTTTATATTTACTAAGCACGAAAAGTTATTATAACCTGGATATGCTGTCTTGGCAGTTTCAGGAAGGGTAACATACCACAGTAATTTCATGTCGATTACGCATCTACTTCCTGTGTACATATCAGACAGAAAACAAATATTTTTTTTGTTAATCATATATATATGGCGGGTAATGTAGCCAAAATCCCAAAATAAAGCCTTGACGAGACTTTGTCAGCTATATAATATGAAACAGAAACATGACCAAACTAACAAAATTGATTTATAGAGTCCTTGAGAAAAGACGAAGACTTGAAACAGAAAAAAAAAACCAGACAAACAGAAAGGATTAGTGAGCAAATTATTCATATCTGACGATTCCGATAGTGATGCAGAATCCGAAGGTGAGATTCATTTCACACAGACATTCAAAACACTGAACAATCCCAAGTTCAAACTCAAAAAGAATAAAAAACTTTCAAAATCTGGTTCATCTAGAAAATCTAGTGATAAGGCTATTTTTCATATTGCATGGCCTCATGAGTTTGCTGGGAGTGACGATATCGAATTCATGTCCTTAAGTATGCCTGCTTTTGTCAGAGGAGAAAATAACATTATACATAACACTGAACCCGCAGAATATAGAGACAAACGTGCTGAACATCTGACACAGCTAATGTTTTTTAAAGTGAACAATTTATATGGTCTGATGCTCTTGCATTTCACAAAGATGTATTTCGAGAAATAGAAACTGGTCGTGCTTCATGGAACGACAATTTTGAATTTTGCAAAGCACGTCGCTTGCATCAGTCACATCCAAGGTTTTATTGTTCAGGTTACAACAAGCAAGTTTAATATTCTCCCCTTTCAAACAAATCTTCATGTTTATCTGTGAGTTAACCTATCACTTTCAAAAATATTTGAATATTTCAAAATATGTATAACCTTATAGTGTTTCATTGGATGTACGTGCATAATCCTGAACTGTTAGTGTTATATAAAATAATGGTAATTACAGTATTCTAAGTATATAATTATATGGGACGCACAAACCAACTTTTTTCCAAAAAAAATGCCTAGTGATGGTGTTTATAATGTGACGTCAAAAGAACAAGAACGAAATACTCAATTGCGTCCGCAGAGGTTTTCAGTGTAACATGTAAAACTCCAGATGAACTTTCTGAAGATGAGATGACCGGTTTAGAACATGATTTGGAAATTTATTGCGGAAGAGTTGGAGTCTGAAACTTCTCTTAATAAACAGTGAAGAAGATGACGTTTCTCCGGAAGCAACAGTGGCAAAGTGGTTGTGCAACTACAGCGATTTTGACTCTAATAAGGGAAGATATGTATACAGTGATGGGTGTATGGAGACAACAACACCAGCACTGTCTCCTTTTTAACAGGAGTAGATCGAGAAACAATAGACCTTTGAACATGTGTTCATGACTGCGAACGTAATACATCCCGCATAACCAAACGAACGCCCCACTTCGACAAGCGTTTTGATGTCGGTCGGAAGAAGACCAAGTGACCATATTTTGATTCCCCAGTCACCCTTGGGGTACAAGTAATCTGTAACGTTTTTTTCGGCTTCAATTCCAGCATTAGATCTATTTTTGAGAAATCCTTCAACGCATACTTTTAAGAAAAATAGATTTTTGTAGTAGATAATGGACCATCTGAGGCACCAGCAAGTAACAATGCTTTTGGAAAGACTTGTAAATTTCATCAACTAAAAAAGGTCACACAAATCTCTTTTGAAAAATTGAATTCCAAAGATTATCCTGCAGACAAACCACATGCTGCTGAAAATTTGGTTCTTAGTAGACATGGTCAATTTAAATTTAAAGAGCTTTTCATCCATAAAAATTCAAAACCTGGATCTTCTGACCACCTCGAAAACATGGACGCCATGGCAAAAGATGTTTTTGGATGCTTTAGATCAGCTAAATTTGGAAGCAACCAGTTGTTTTGCTTTCGTGGAATTCAAGACCAATTCATATTTAATAACGAAACAAGCTTTTAAGGAATTCTTTAAACCTTCTGAACAAGGCAAGGACAACTGCACCATTAGATTGCACTACATTAATAGATATAAGTCATGCATGGGAGTTGCAAAGAGAATTTAACGGCAATTATTTGAACGACTATAACCATTCGTCAAATTCAATCGACGATGATATCAGGACTGCATGGTTGGCAGAATATTCTGCAACCATATTTTCACGTAAAAAGTAAAATTACAAAAATACTAAACTTAGTGGAAAATCTAATGGGAAAGTCCATAATCACATGGCAAAATCAAATAACAAAACACATCAAAACGAATAGACAAGAACTTTCATATTCCTGACTTGTTACAGACAGTCAAATGTAGAAAATGGTTGATAAAACCTGGTTTTCTAGCGCTAAACCTCTCACTTTCATGACAACTAAGAATATAGATATACCGAAGAGCTCTTTACTGATTATATTCGATGGCTCTCTAGCATTCGCGAATTACACTACATGTGTTATGAAAAATACCCTATTTTAAAAAATCATAAAGAGAGCTTTCTTAAAGCTGGTAAAACTCAACGCTACGAAAAAATGAAAACACTCACGAAGTCTACAAGGCTTTATGTTTTTTCGAATCTTTTGGACAGAAACCTTCCAAACAGTTACATCTAGCGAATAAAGATGGTACAACCCGTAGGAGACTGGAGAAAATGAAGGCAGTATTATTCATTTGAGACAAGTTTAAAATTAGTGACCAGGCTAACCATGAAATAGTAAGGAAAACCAAAGATCTGCCACGGCTTCATTCAATCGTGCGTACAACAGGCAATATTCCAGGTGCATATGTCAGTCTAAAGTTAGCGCTGGGGAAATGTATTTAAAATTTAAAACATTACCATCAGAGACAATAAAAATAAAAAAAAAATAAAGTAAAATCCAAAACAAAGTCATCGGAAATACTTACTGTTTACCTTGGAGATGATTATAAAATGTCTATCAAGCTCCTGTTCGCAATGTCGACGATCACACTTGCCTTGTAAACATTTTGCTGCAGTATTTGATAATTTTGATGAGATCGAAGTTTTTCACATCAAATCCCATGCTCACAGATGATCTCTGCTCTCTTCACACGAAAGAGGAAGATCTGATCACAGCGCCCACAGCAACTTACATGGATATTATTATGAATGACGAAGAGGCAAATGATACAGAAAACAGCCAAACTGAGGACCTGGAACCTAAAACACAAGAGTTAAGAGTAAGAAGTTTTATCAAAAATAAAGACTTTGACTTATTTAAATTTATATGTGAATTTAATATGTCCAAAGTAGTATTCATGGGTCATGTTTTGTCTGGTCGGGGTATTGGGCCAGCAGATGTCAAAGTCAAAGCTGTTGTTGAAGCACGTGAGCCAAGAACTTCAGCAGAAGTTCGTAATTTCTTAGGTCTTGTTAATTATAGTGCTAGATTTATTTCTGACTTCGCTACTATTTCAGCTCCACTGCGTGCACTAACTCGTAAAGATGCCACGTTCACATGGGGTAAAGATGAACAAAGGTCGTTCGATGAGCTAAAACGTCGTCTTGCCAATGCGGAAACTTTAGGTTATTATGACAAGTCGGCACTAACTAAGGCAATAGCAGATGCTAGTCCAGTTGGACTCGGAGCCGTGCTCATACAAGAACAAAACGGTGAGATACGCATTATTTCTTACGCGAGTAGGAGTTAAAGCGATACGGAACGCAGATATTCGCAGACCGAAAAAGAGGCTCTAGACTTGGTATGGGCGTGTGAAAGGTTTCATGTTTATATCTATGGAAGCCAGTTCGAGCTCTTAACGGATGATAAACCGCTTGAGTGTATTTACTCTACAAAGTCGAAAGTATGTGCTCGAATTGAGCGCTTGGTTCTCCGTATGCATTCATATACTGTACGGTATATTCCCGGACCGAAAAATATAGCCGACCTGCTATCACGTTTGATCAAAGAAGGAAATACACGTGACAATCGGGAAAATATAACTGAGGAATACGTTAAATTTGTAGCTCACGAATCAACACCGGTTGCGATGACAACACGCGAAATCGAAAGAGCATCCGAGAATGATCCCCAATTAAAGGCTGTCCGAGAATGTCTTGTTCACAGTCAGTGGCACCGTATCGAGTTCAAAGAATATCTACCGATTCGAAGTGAACTATGCGCTATTGGTCAATTAGTACTTCGGGGTACTCGTATCGTGATACCTATTAGTTTACGGGAACAGGTACTTCAGCTTGCTCATGAAGGTCACCCTGGCATTGTTGTCATGAAAACGCGTTTACGAAGTAAGGTCTTGTGGCCAGGGATAGACAAAGGTATTGAGAAGTTTTGTCGAAGCTGTTATGGTTGTCAATTGGTTAGTCAGCCTAGTAAACCCGAACCGTTAAAGCGTACAGAGTTGCCCTCTGCCCCGTGGCAACACTTAGCTGCTGATCTGTTAGGACCGTTACCTAGCAATCATTATATGTTTGTATTAGTTGATTATTATAGCCGCTATTTTGAAGTCGATATTACTAAGAATATTTCGTCGGAAAATATTACGTCGTTGATTTCAAAATTTTGCTTGACTCATGGATTGCCATTATTAATTCCCACCGATAATGGACCGCAGTTTGTTAGTCAACATTTTATAAACTTTATGTCCGAACATGGTATAGTTCATCATAGAACAACTGCGTTATGGCCACAGGCTAATGGTGAAGTAGAGCGCCAAAATCGTTCGATAATGAAACGTGTCAAAATTGCGCTGGCCGAAGGTCGCGACTGGAAATTAGAATTGAGTAAATTTCTAATCATGTACCGTAGTACTGCTCATTCTACAACAGGAGTAAGTCCGTCCGAATTACTTTTTGGTCGAAAAATCAGAACAAAGTTACCCGAGTTGATTGATTATAATATTAATGATTTTGAAGTACGCGACCGAGACGACGAACAAAAGGAAAAAGGAAAAGTATATGCTGATAAACGTCGTGGTGCGTGCGAGAGTGATATTCGTGTCGACGATCAAGTTCTAGTCTGGCAAGACCGTTGAAATAAAATGTCTACACCTTTTGTTCCATCCCCTTTTAAAGTGGTTGAGAAAATTGGTAATAGTGTATTGGTTAAATCTGACCAAGGTGTTCAATACAGGAGGAATGTGACACATTTAAAGAAATTTATTGAGAGAGAAAATAATGATTTTATCTTGCTCACAATCTGATGCAAACAAAAATGTAGTTAATACAGAGTCTGAAATTATTACTAGTCACAAAGATGAATTTAAATGAATCTAGCAATTTTGATGAAAATAAGTGTTTAAGTTCTAGTCAAGATGAAACCTGTAGTATCAAAGATAGACCAGTCAGATTGAAAAGGTTACCGTCAAAGTTTGACGATTTTGTTTATAATATGTACTATTATGAACAATTATAAGATACATGATTTATGTTATAAAGGTATTAATAACAAATGTTTTTTTTTGTTTGTTGTTGACACATTATTGACAATGTTGTTTATTTGAATTTTTATGTTTAAACAAAATTGACATAGGGTAGTTCAATTTTTATTTGTAAAACAAAAATGTCAAGATGTTTTCAAATCTAAAAAAGAAGGAAGAGATGTAGTGTTTGCATTGTATGCTTTAGTATTCGAGATTAAAAGAGAGATAACTGTGTGATATGTTGGTACCATGTCTGTGAACTGGTTGTATCCCTTTGTACTATGTTATATACATGATGCTGAGTTCCGGTTACGTAATAAATGATGTACCTTCAATGGTGTTTGTTTGTATACAAGTATCAGGTTCAATCCGCATGTTCTGGCCACAAACAGTATAGTTGGGTTGTTGTCTCTTTGACACATTCCCCATTTCCATTCTCAATTTAATTGTGTAACGGTAGCTGGTTGCCTAAACATCTGATTCCAATTTTAGACAATGAAAGTTTTAATATCATCTTGTTCTATCAAGTTATTTGGTCTTAAATGATTTTAAACTCAGTACACACAACCATCAACTCACACCAAACCATTGATAGTTGACAACGTTATCGACTTTCCATCTCTACCATCACGTGAAGTAGAAGTAAGTATATGGGATCTGTCGCCAGCTCGTGTTTCGGTACGCTCTCGTATGCCAGTTCACTCTCGTGTCGTATCTCCATCTCGTGTTTCGGTACGCTATTCGAGATACTTTTCCAAATTGTCCGATTATGTTTTGTTGGAATCATATAAAAGAAGATTTTAAATTCTGGTTAAAAGGCAAAGTGGATAGTGATAATATTAAAATTTATATAGATCATTTGAATCAGATGTTGCATTCTGATAATGAAGAAGAATTTTGGAAACAAAATTGAAATTAACATCAAAATGGACTCCTGTAGTTTTAGAACATTTCAATAAACATATATCGCTCCGGCAATTCAAAATCACTCTGGTAAATGGTTAATTGAAAAATATTCCGGCATATTTGATCCTTATTCTGGAATAACAATCAATCTTTCCGAAAGTATGAATGCCGTTTTAAAAAGAGAAAATGATTGGAAAAAGCTACCAGTAGATTTGCTGGCTTTGGGTTTTTAAAACATACAAAATTTTGAGAATTATGAAATTTTACGTGCACGTTCTGGTTTAGGAAATTATCATTTGAGAAAAGAGTTTAGTAGAGCATTTATGTCACCATCAGATGATATATTTCCAAAAAGAATTGCAAGTCCTGATGAAGTAATTGAATACTTAAAAAACGACAAGCCACTTTTTCAGTCTAATTCTTTCCAATCTGACACGGATCCTTTAGGAAATTTAAATTCACAGGAAATAATAAAACAAACAAACTCTGATGAGAACACAGTACTAATCAGGTCAAATTAGAAAATAATGAGGTAATATTTAATCCACAACCTGTCATAGAATACCCGACAATTTATAGTACTGATAGTAGTCAACAAAGTTTGGCACCGTTTATTGTTGACAATAATTTAATTACTTTGGTTCCACAACAAGGTGCGTTTATTGTAAATGGCAGGAAAGGAAAATACTGTGTAACTCTTTTTCCAAAAGAAACATGTCAATGTGAATCCTCATCTACTTGTTTTCATATTTT
This sequence comes from Mytilus edulis, assembly GCA_019925275.1. Classification (NCBI taxonomy): domain Eukaryota; kingdom Metazoa; phylum Mollusca; class Bivalvia; order Mytilida; family Mytilidae; genus Mytilus; species Mytilus edulis. Next base: position 50,444,143 of record CM034354.1, read on the forward strand.
GGCTGCAAATAAATGAGTATAGGGATAGAGCCAACACAAACAGATAGAGTCGTTAGTTTAAGGGCACTCTCAAAAAATAGCAAGAAAAAATTGACAAAAATCAGGAAGAAAACAACCAAGAGCAAATGATTGATTGATTGTTGGTTGCTTAACGTCTAGTGGCAAATATTTCATGCATATTCAGGACGAGAACAAGTTCACAATAAATACAATAGGACCTTTTAGGTAGGCCACCTACGGACCCCTCAGAGAGTTTTTACAAGGGTTCTTAACGTGCAAAGAGCGTGGCACTCTCTTTACACGAGGCATCGGATTTAACGTCCCCAATCTGACCGGACGTGACTGCGAACTTGATACATTCCGCACAGCCAGACGGACGCCCCACTTCGGCAAGCGTTTTACTGCCGATCGGGACCAAATGACCATATTTCTATTCCCTAGTCACCTTGGGGGAAAGGACACATGATTATGGAATTGAATTCGAACCTGCGCCAGATTCAAATTTTACTATAAATACATCCTGTAAAGCAAAAATTGATGACAACACCTTCAAAGAATGGTAGCATAAAACCAAATAAAACGCCTAAAATATCAACCGAATTTTCAACTTCTAAATCGAAAAAAAACTTGAACTAAGTGCAATCTAAGAAGATGAGGGGGGAAAAATCGACCGAAATTAATCAATCACTCCCTGTGAAAAAAAAAAGATAGACTATATCAACTTAGATGAAATGGAAACCCCCACTAATAAAACAAAAACTCTATCAGATCTCCCGTGGATAGGGTATTGCAGTCAACAGCACAAACAAAATATTTTAAATAATCAGTATCTATGTTCTGATATCATTATTTCAACGCAAAATTTTCTGAAATTTGAGTTTCCAGAAATAAATGGGTTCCAGGAAACAAATTTAGCGCCTGTTAAGGTAAATGGGTAAGTGAAACATATTTTCAATCACAAGAGTCACCAAGTGTACAAATACACCATAATGGTAATGTTCATTGGGGTTTGTGTCTTCATACTAGAGATGGAAACATCTATCTTCTAGACAGCTTATCATTAAATTTAACAACTTCATTGGAATACCAGTTAACGCAAATCCACGGTAAAGACAAGAAAAAATTAATAATAAGAATACCCGATGTCCAAAAACAACAAAACAGCATAGATTGTGGAATTTTTGCAATTGCAAATGCTCTTGAATTTTGTCAGTCTGGGTTTAAAGGAGGTACTCGTATTACATACAAGCAAAAATATATGAGAGAACATTTAATTCATTGTCTTAAAAATGGTAAATTTACACATTTTCGAAAAAAAAAATCGGTAAAGCTCCCAAAAATCTGAAAAATAAAACCCACATTAGGGAGCTACCATTTGATTTTTATGGGGGGGCTAGGATGAAAAATTTTGTCCTGCATTTTTTTTTAGCTGTAATCTCTGTCCTGCCTTTTTATTTTTCACTCTGTTTGGTCCTGCTTTTTTTTTTTTTTAGTTTATCCTGACTTTTTTTTACCTAAATCGTCGTCCTGACTTTTTTTTTTGGCAATTGTCTCATCCTGCCTTTTTTTTTTACTCAAAACTCCTGTCCTGCCTATTTTTTTCAAATTTCATCCTAGCCCCCCCATAAAAATCAAATGGTAGCTCCCTTATCTCAATAAACTGTGACTGTGGAAAACCTGATACTTTAATTTAAAGTTAAAAATTTCACTCGATATTTGTATACAAGGGTGACTTCCGATCAACCTTTTGCCCTTTTAATGTAATATATTAATTTTTTTCTTTATTTCATATTTACTGTTATTAAATTGTCTTTCAGAAGAATCATTTCCAGCATTTTGACCGTTTTTTTTTTATACTTTTGTGAATTTTACTTCAAAGTTGAAAATTTCGCTTCATCATTGGTATACAAGAGTGACTTCCAGTCAACTGTTTACCCTTTTATAGTTATATATCATTCTTCATCATATTTCTTTATATCATATTATTTGTCATTAAATTGCCTTTAAGAATCAATTTACAGATATGCTTTTTCGTGAATTTTAGTTTTAATGTTCAAAAATGTGTTGCCAGAGTCATACTAAGAAAGACTTCCAGTCAACTTTTCAGTATAAAAGCACATTTAAATAAATATTTTTTTTTAATTTAATCTTATAGACTATTATATTAGCTTTCAAAATCAGTTTTAATAATCGATTTAGCTTAAGCGGATCCGGAGACATTAGTTATAATACATCCATTTTCACTTCCGCGTTTTAGACCTTCCCTGGACACATATCTAGATCAACTGCCTCATTAGCAATGTCAAGATGTAACCAATGTACCAATGTTCTGTCAAAGTTCAGAAACAAACAGCACAAGGATATCAGCTTTTATGAACGGTGGTTATTACCTGAGTTTCAGTTCTCTTAAAATACTTAACAGAATTTAGTGATTGAAATGCATACAAAGTAAACTAACAACTCTGACCTTTGAACATTTTTCAGAAAATATACAGTCAGACGATTTCGTTGATGCTTTATTTTTTGTTTAAAGGTTCCAGTAACACGTTGGACTTTGGAGTTGAAAATGAAATAAACGACCTTCAGTAGCTGCTCGGGTAACGTGACTACTTTCACTTTTCACATAAACATACCGTGAAAATATAAATTTAGATTTTAATGATTAACATTTTACCGCTGCTTTGAAATCTTTTTCTGGCCATATTAATTTAAAATTGTTTAAAAATAATATGCTTTTTAACGTATTTTCCTCGTAAAGTGCCTTAATATCACTGCGTGGTTGTAAATAAACTCCTCATAGATACCAAGACTAAATTACCTTTGATATTTCATTTGGTTTATAAGATATCTATCAAATATTTTAAAAACATTTTGAAAGTTGAACGAATATAACAATAACTTACTAGTACCACAACTATTTTATTTACAATTAACTTTTCCATATTTCAGAACTTACCATTATTGAACGAGAATACAGGAGTGTTGGATAATTCAGAAAAAGGCAAACAAACCACTACCGATGAGAAAAAATGTTAAAGTTAAGCTCGAAGACCAATTCAAAGCCATTGAAAGCTTAAGTTTTACTGCAGAAGAAGAGACAGGACTATTGTTTCGGAACGTTGGTGGGGAAATCACTCTCGACAATGCCTAACACGACGATGATGATGATGATGTTAAAACATAAGATACAAAATCTGATGCATGAGAAATTTCTTAGATTTGTATTTTTTCAATCATTCATAACAAAAAAGATGAAATAATAAGCATTTTGTTCTTAAGGGTCACCTGGGTATAAATCAATTTTTTTCTCTAAAATAGGATTTCGCTTTATTTTTTTTATAAATGAACTTTAGCATATGCTTAAAAGAAAAATGAAATAAAAAAATGGGGTCACCGTTCATTTAAGATCACACTTTGCTTCTGGAAGAAGCATACATTTTTGTTAATGTCCTTTATATACCAACGATTTTTTTTTCATCATAATAGCCCAAAAATAGGTAAAAAAATATAAAAAATGGGGCATTCAACAAAATCATGTATTTTCAAAGATCCGTAGCAAAAAAAAAAAGTGCACCACCATATGATTTTTTCTTCAATTATTTTTTTACAATCATATTAACCAAAAAATGAGGTTAAGAAAAACAGTGTAATTCTAGAAATTTTAGGCTTTTCAGGTGTACAGCCTTAATGTGGAAAATTACACTAAATTTTATTGTATCCATGACATCATGAATTTGATGACAAATTGCGTGTGTACTTTGAAAAAAACTTATCACTGACTGTATAATACTTTTGTTTTATTGTAATTTTGATACATGTAGAATATTTTTTTATTTTGAAGGCCTCAAATGAATGAAAGAAAAAGAAAAGAATTATTAACAATGTTTGCTTTCCTTTTTTTTGGTCATTTAATGATATATCCTTTCTTTTCAATTCAATTTGCAACCATAAAATTTATGCTTATGCTTAGGCCTAGCTTTAAATATATAACACAATACTAGTTAATAATTATTAAATCTTTATCTTTACAAAGTCAACATCAGAAACTTCAGACACTCCTTGGCCACTTCAACAGTTGATCACAAATGCAAAGAAAAGAGATCATCATAGAACAACAACAAGATGACGACAATGAAGTGACAGATTTATCAGATGAAGATAAACCTATACCTTCAGTAAATAATAACTTTATCAGTTAGAATGAAAAATGAAATGTCTGTATGAAGCAATCCTTTTGTAAAATGTGTATAATGCATTTTTTATAAAATGATTTTTTATCGTTGGCTTACAATTAAGGTATTATAGTGATCTTCAATATTGACTTGGTGAATTAAAAAAATGTTACAATTATCCGAATATAATCTAAAACAAATCAACGTTTACCTCAAAACATCATTAATTGTTAATTTTAAGGCATGCATGAGTAAGCAAATAATTTTTCTGTTGTAAATTTTTCATATGTATGATAAGGGGTTTCCTTTATGTTTCTGTGCTTCACTTAGTACAATTTTTAAAGCTTTATACTGTTTTATAATTTTCAAAGTAATGCATTACAAAAGGATTATACTAACAGTTCTTTAGTGGAAGAGTTGCAACTGTCAATTGGGGAATCAACTTTTGCTAGTATTTGTTTTACTGGCCTTATTCCAAATTAACAATTATATTGCATTTGAAACCATCAATTACACAAATGACAGTCATAAGGTAACTCTTTTTCCAACTACAGAACGGGTTTTCCTTAACCGAACAGACATGTTATAGTCAAAATGTCACAATCTTGGTGTAAAAGAGTTCCTTTGAGAAATCACATGGTCAACTATACACGAGTGCATCTTTAATGCTATAAAAATATGCTTGTTTATTCACTATCTGTCTATTACATATCTTTAAAATAAAATGTGTTCTAGGTCAGTGAACATGGATGTCACATCAAACTCCAAAACTAATAAATGAACTAAAATTTAAAAAAGACTTACAAAAGCCAGAGGCTCCAGAAATGGGTAAAAATACATTGATTGATTGATTTATTGATTGTAAGTTGCTTAACGTCCAGTGGCAAATATTTCATGCATATTCAGAACGAGAACAAGTTCACAATAAATAAAATAGGTAGGTCTTGTCACAATAGAGGCCATCTGGGATGATGGTTGGGCAAATTTGGACTGCCACTGGAAAATGAGGGTATATTGAATAGGGACAGAAATTTTGCCTTGCAACAGGCCACCTACGGACCCCTCAATGAGTTGTTGCAAGGGTTCTTAACGTGTAAAGAGCGTGGCACTCTCTTTACACGAGGCATCGGATTTAACGTCCCCAATCTGACCGGACATCCCGCACAGCCAAACGGACGCCCCACTTCGGCAAGCGTTTTACTGCCGGTCGGAAGAAGACCAAGTGACCATATTTCTATTCCCCAGTCACCCTTGGGGACGGTAAAAATACATCTTATTGAAAGAGGTACATAAAACAGAGTTAACTCTCTGTGTTGAAGATGGTACTTTGACCGATAATAGTTTTATTTTACAAATTGTGACTTGGACGGAGATTTGTCTCATTGGCACTCATACTATATAATCTTATATTTATTAACTCGTGCATATCTTTGCTATCATAGATGGCTTATAATAAAGTTAATTTAAAATGAGATTGGCAATCATTGTATTGGTTAGGAAAGTATATTGTTTATTTCAGATTCAGATCATTAATGGATTGATTGATTGATTGTTGGTTGTTTAACGTCCAGTGGCAAATATTTCAGGCATATTCAGGAGAACAAGTTCACAATAAATACAATAGGTAGGTCTTGTCATAATAGAGGCCATTTGGGATGATGGTCGGGGAAATTTGGACTGCCACTGGGAAATGAGGATATATTGGATAGGGACAGAAATTTGTCTTGCAACAGGCCACCTACGGGCCCTCGAAGAGTTGTTGCAAGGGTTCTTAATGTGCATAGAGCGTGGCACTCTCTTTACACGAGACATCTGATTTAACGTCCCCATTCTGACCGGACGTGACTGCGAACTTAATACATCCCGCACAGCCAAACGGACGCCTCACTTCGGCAAGCGTTTTACTGCCGGTCGGGAGAAGACCAAGTGACCATATTTCTATTCCCCAGTCACCCTTGGGGAGGATCATTAATGGAAGAAAGAAAACCAGTACCTTGAAAAGTAATGGTTCTGTGACAGTCGGGGAAATGGTTCTGCTGAATTTAAAAGAATTTTGCAATGAATGGCCGCATGTTGCACAAGTTGTGGAGATTCAAGAAGCAAACAGTACTTGCACTATCCACTGGTATAAAGGTGCAAATTCAAATAACTGGAAGCCATGTTCTAAGCCTGTAAGAGGGAAAAAGGGAAGGAAGAGAGAACCGTGGATATTACTTCAATTATTTATGGAAATTGTGAGCCAACTAAAGGGGGATATTTACCTAGACACATAAATGAATTTTGTTTATCTTTTTGAAAATTAAATTACAGGCTGTTCGCTGATCTGTTTTTTTTTTGGTTTTTTTTTTGTCAGACATTCTGAATCCTCTGCTTTTATCCATGTAGTCTATAAAAACAATGGCCAATAACTTCTACTTTTCTTTTCATAATCTTATAACACATTGTTTCAAAGCCACTTATGAAAATCTCATATAATCCATGTCATGTTTATCATACTTTTGAGAGAAACTATTTATACCTATGCCACATATTATATTTTTTTCCATATTATTCTATTGACATCATTTTTAACCATTTGATTGCGAAATTGAGAGCATTAAAGATATTTTTCTATACACAACAGGTTAAAGAACTTTATCTCAACTTTAATTTTCTATTATCAGGTATCCGTTTTAAAAACTATATGACCAAATAGGTGATGGTCTGTTAAAGCAGTATCCAATTTGATAAAGATAATAGTTATCAAAGGTACCAGGATTATAATTTGGTACGCCGGATGCGCGTTTCGTCTATATAAGACTCATCAGTGACGCTCAGATCAAAATAGTTATAAACCAAACTAGTACAAAATTAAAGAGCATTGAGGACCCAAAATTCAAAAAAAGTTGTGCCAAATACGATATTTGATAAGTGACATGAAATCAGTCTGGAACAGTATTTATTGAAAGTTAATAATTATTTTTAATTTGGTTTTTATTATAAATGTATCTTAAACTGTCATTTCTTGAATGATTGAAAGATAGATACTTATACTCTCATAAGAACATTTTAATTTAAATTGTAAGTATGTAATATGTATAAGGGAAAGTATCCCATACAAGAGGCTCTCAATCTTATCTTTTATCAAGGATTATTTTTGCTTTTCAACATATAATCATAAATAGCTTAAGCATGCAATTTAAATTTTGAGCCTGTATCGCTCACCTTGGTGCATATTAAACAATTTGGTTATTGAAATCATATAAAACTTCAACAACAGATCCTGTAAAGACAAAAAAATAGATAAACTGGGGTGCAATGGTCAATTCTCCATCATTATCAAAAGCAATATACTGGTACATGATTAATATAATTTATGGTTTCCTAGCAGATATAATTAAATGACAACTTGTTTTTTTTTCTTTCTTTTCTTTCTACTGTGTCACGTCCGGTCAGATTGGGAACGTTAAATCCGATTCCTCTCGTGTCGGTGAAGGGCAGAAACCACGTGCACCTACAAATTCGTCAATATTTACGAAGAAGAGGAAGTCCAGGTCCAGTTACGCAATTAGAAGAAAAATGGAACGCTAAATTTGGAAACTTAAATGGTGAGTTGGACAGTATGTTTGAATTTAAAAGGGACAAACAAGTACCGCAAATGGGGACAAAAATATGTCTGAATTTGGAAATACGCTTACAAAGACAGTCCAGTTTTACAAAGACAGTCTACAAGTCAGTCACAAAGACAGACACGTAGGTCTAGAGTTTCTGATAGTGAATCAGCTGATGAACGTGATGAAGTTATGTCATTATAACCAGGTAAAAACTAAGTTTTGGGTTCTGGCACACAGTCTTATTGGCCATTATGACAAAAGTGTGTAGGAAATCATATCTGATATTCTTCCTCGGTGGTGATTGGGTGATTGATTGATTGATTGTTGGTTGCTTAACGTCCAGTGGCAAATATTTCATGCATATTCAGGACGAGAACAAGTTCACAATAAACAAAATAAGTAGGTTGTTATAATAGAGGATGATGGTCGGGGAAATTTGGACTGACACTGGAAAATGAGGGTATATTGGATAGAGACAGACAATTTGCCTTGCAACATGCCACCTACGGACCCCTCAGAGTCAAGGTGACCTGACCACATTTCGTCAGCTGTGTAGGCATCAACCTTACTGTTTGAAATTTCTCAATCATAAATTCTTTGCTTTTGGTTGAAAACTGTTATCTTCTTTCTTTTTTATTACAAAGCCCATCCACAACACCTATTGACAAAACTGCTGTCATCTTCAAAAACATTTTCAGCAGTCATATATGGGCAACACAAGGTGCGTTTATTAATTTCTTAGCATATGCAATTTTGTTTGTGTCGGACAATGTTGTTTTTTAACTGATGTTCACATTGTCCTTGCAAAATGTGCTGATCTAGTGTTTCTTTATTTTTAAATTCACGGATGCAGTTCTCCAAAGGGCATATTTTGTTGTTGATACTGGATCTACAAAAAATAAATATAAAAGTTACTTATATATAATTGATTGCACAATTAACCACAACACGCATTAGCTATTACTGTAGACAGGTTATTATATATTAATAAGAGTAATACATCACGACTATCCAAAGCAGTGCACTGTATGGTGTTTGTCTTTATTTGCCTATTTCATTACACGATTCTAAAAATGACATTTGACAAAGATAAACAGTTAACTAGCAATGAATTAATTTTAGAGGGTAATATTGCTATTGTAATTTTTAATTGTTCAAAACCATACAGATGGGTGATAGAATTTTGAAGATACCGTTGGTTGAAAATACTAGATTTGCACTATGTCAATAGAGAGCATAAAGAAATGTGTGTAAATTAATTCCTGCCGACGGAGATAATTAAGCTTTTCTATTTCCTAGTAAGCACTAATTAGTTACTGTGGCGTAACCCGACTCTCCGCAGTATATTAAGGAGTTTATTAATAAGATGGGCAGGAATCCACGACTATTTTCTACACATAGCACTGTCGAGGGAGTGCAATGTTTGCCCTTGAATATAAGGTGCCTGCGGAGTTCGTGGCTATTGGGCAAGTGATGCCTATAAATTTTATCTTCAGTTTTCTTTATACGAAAAAGTTTCGGTTGTTACGGCCGTGACTAAATTTGTCCCTTAATTGCAGTGATGAAGATTGGTTGATTGTTGATTGCTTAACTCCAGTGGCAAATATTTCATGCATATTGAGGACGAGAACAAGTTCACAATAAATACAATAGTTTTGTTGTTGTAATAGAGGCCATCTAGGATGATGGTCGGGGAAATTTGGACTGCCACTGGAAAATGAGGGTGTATTGGATAGGGACAGAATTTTGCCTTGCAACAGGCCACCTACGGACCCCTCAACGAATTGTTGCAAGGGTTCTAAACGTGCAAAGAGCGTGGCACTCTCTTTACACGAGGCATCGGATTTAACGTCCCCCTTCTGACCGGACGTGACTGCGAACTTGATACATTCTGCACAGCCAAACGGACGCCCCACTTCAGCAAGCGTTTTACTGCCGGTCGGGAGAAGACCAAGTGACCATATTTCTATGCCCCAGTCACCCGTGGGGTGCAGTGATGAAGAAGAGGGTGTTGATCTTGTGTGATTCTATTGGGAAATATATGGATGGAATAAAAGACACGGCAGTACACAGTTTTAGCGGAGCTAATTTAGATTACATTACATATATTATGATAAAGAGTATTTGTATTTTCTTGATTTTGATAGATATTCTTATGTTTAAAACCAGGAACCAAAAAAAAAAAAAAAATCGGTGATAAGATTAATCAAAAGTTTGGAAGTTACAGCATTTCCAGACAGAATTTTATTTGAACTTCCTTAACAAATCTTATGCATGATCATCGCACTTCTCGGTAAAGACAACTGGTCCGAGACCGCAATTGTCGTCCCTAGATTTTCCCTGTTGACAGTGGGTTACTTGCCAATATTTTTTATACCCCTTCCAAATTTATTTCTTCATGTTTTATGCCTCAAATTGTAAGTAGGGGGGGGGGAATTACACTGTAGAAAAAGTTGGATTCAGAATTTTTAAGGAAAGTAATGATTTGGTCCAGCTAAAAAAGGTTAAAAATTAGCACTTCGGAAGCTGTCAAAAGATTTCAAGACGCCCTAAACATAAAAAAAGTCCATATTTTGAGTTAGAGCCGATCAAGTTTTCTATAATTTTGATACAATTTGTCCCAAAAGTGGTACAACACACTGTAAAAATTTCATTGAGAAAACGAAGGTGGGATTTTTTAATTTTCATTTATGTTCTAAAAGAAATGCACTACGAATTAATTGTGGTCTCGGACCAAAGAAGCTACTTCGTAAATATTACATTTACACAAGCAGTAATTCAATCTTTGATAACTAAATAGTCCATCTCTTATTATTCATTCTCTTTATTGTTATAATTATTTTACAGTTTGCAAAACATTCGTAATTAGGAAGCCTGCAGAAGGGGACATCATCCTTTAGCATAATGTAACCATTTTACACTCACATTACACACATTCTTGAATATTGATTTAAATTCAAATTCTGATAATTACTAATCGGGATGTTTGTAATACCACAAAATTCGTTGGTGGCACCCGGAAGCGACATTCCTCATCGGTTTAATATGCTCGTGCCAGTATACTGGACATGACAATGTATTTTTGTACGTCACACAGGTTAAATAATAAATTTGGCGTTCATAGTATGGGTTGCACTAATGACAGGACGACTGCCCGGATAGTGACTGGACGGTTGACCGGACGACATATAAATAGTCATAACTTTTTTGTTATTCGGTAGATTTGTTTAATATTTGTAGACCTTAAAGATATTAAAATATGTTTTATGAAAATCAAACAATATAAGTGAAAAAAAATATTTTTGAGCAAATAAAGTTGACCGGACGGTATTCACACTCGCCGTTATACGCTATACATATATTCAACTGGTCGGCAACAAGTGTTTTAAATATTTTTGTTTGTTTTACAATATTTGTCCAAGAAATTCAGGAATCTGTCAGATTTATAAATAAATTATACGAAAATATAAATTTATAGTAAAAAAAAAAGTTTTTGTGCTAAAAAAGTTGACCGGATGGTATTCACATTTGCCGACATATGCTTTAAATATATTGAAATGATCAACCCAAGTGTTAAGAGGCAATGTCAGAGAAAACCAGGCAGAAGTTAGAAATTTTGTTCAACAACCTTTTTGAGATAAATGTGTTTTTGTATTGTATCCACCTTGTTTTGTTGGGAAATGACATTTTTTTAAAGACATATTGGGTTATTATGTATAAAAAAATGAATTTGATTTTTCACTAAATTTGACTGCTTATATAGGGAAATAGGGGTATTAATTTCTCAACAAAAACAGCCTACAATATAACAATTGATATATATTCTAAAAGATGACCATGAATACAGCAGGAAATGATAATAACATCTCTGGTATCTGTTGATATGTAAAATGTTCTAATGCAGTAAACTGTCAGGAAACAGCAGTTTATTTTCGACTTTTTGGTGTTTAGACATACCAAAAGTGATGCTCTTCAATTTAAAAACCGATAAAGGTTGTAATCAGCTGGTAATGTTTTGACAGTAAAATGAACTTCTGTTGTATGTTTTTATACATAATTGAACATTTTGATAACATTTAATAAAACTACATAATTTTGTGGTGTTGGGAAACTTATTTCCCTCACCAGGAGATTGTTGCATAATGTACAGGTGATCACTTCCAGACAGAGGCAGTTACAAATTCTGTACGGGAATGAGGATTATTTATAAGACTGAAATTATTGTATTATTTGCTGGAAATGTGGAATATGAGGAATTTAAAGCCATCCGTGAGTAGTTTTTGATGATTCAGCTGGACAAATGCTGGAAATCATACAGTTTTCTCCCACCTTAAAACAGTACATGGTATATCATGGACACCAAAAGCAAAGAAAGATCTAAATGCCATAATTTTGGGCATCTTGAAAACTGGAAAGGCGTATCACTTTGAAGCAGATGATAGTTATAGTGCATAAAAGAATTCTTTGCGACAGTTATACCAGTTGGAACAGGTAATAGACGTTTAATTATGGAGGTTTAAAATTACTTCTCGGATACATCATGTGGCCTGTTCAATAATTTTAATAAATCCCCCCTCTCCCCCATATTTTTAGTTACAATGTGAAATTAATAAATTTGTTGTTTATTGTCCTTCGTGTCCTTAGAAACTAAATCTAGACATATGATTTATACATGATACAATTGCAAGGATTTCAAACTTTTAACATTTAGTTCAAAACTGAAATAAAATTTAAAAAATAGCTCATTTTGAGATCTTGTCATTATAATTTAGATATATTTGTACATGTACATGTGTGATCCTGAAGCGCATAGCACATAAGGTTAATTTGACTCAAATATATCAAGTAAACTTGTTTAGTAATAAGTTAATCACAATTTACCGTTCTGCTTTAAAGTGTTCATTTAGATCATTTCATACATTAACCTGTCCATTTAAAAATAGAATTATAAATCATACTAAAAGTCTTGTAACTTTGAATGTTTTAATGTAGTAAGATGCTAACAGCTCATTATATATTTTCCACTGGTTCTTAAGATAAGAAAATAACTAATTTGATTTTAAATACAATTTTCCAAATTCAATTCAAAGAATAATTGATCACCTTATAATCTGTTATTTCTTCAAACAGATAAAAGATACATCAGATGACAGACTTACATATAGAGGAGCCTATAGCTATAATTAGAGAAATGGATCAACTTGATTTTGAAGTTAACCTACTGCATTAATATGAAAATTCAAAAGTGAGTACCAGTATCTCTTAAAGTACATTTTTTACATGTTTATCTTTATTTAGATGTACCGTATGAGATAAAGTATGTGAAATCTTAAATCCTGTAAATATACTAGACATTACATCAGTACATAATGTAAATCAGAATAAGAATGCATAACAAATGAATTGTTAAACATTTTAAGATGATCAGTGTCAGCTTAATTTAAGAACAAATTAAAACACAGATGACACACACATAAAAATTAATGAGACCAAGTATTTATTTTCCAGATATGCAAGAAGGGTTTTAATCTCTCACTACAAATGTATATGAAGTCCTGAATGTGAAATCTTCTAACAAATTATATTCAACTTCAAATATGTGTACTTGAATACATGTATATAATATTAAAACTCATCTTATTTAATATAATTAATTTAAAACATTTTCAAGCAAAAAACTGATGTATAAATGTATACATACATGTATGTAGCTTGACTATTCCTTCATTTTTTTCAGGTGACTGAGCTTAAAGAAAAACACACATGAAACTGTAACCAGTTTGGGAGACTCAAAGTGACCAACAAAACATTTCAATACCTATTAAGTTTTTTAGCTCACCTGGCCCAAAGGGCCAAGTGAGCTTTTCTCATCACTTGGCGTCCGTCGTCGTCCGTCGTCTGTAAACTTTTACAAAAATCTTCTCCTCTGAAACTATTGCGCCAAATTTAACCAAACTAAGCCACAATCATCATTGGGGTATCTAGTTTAACAATTGTGTCCGATGACCCGTCATATCAATCAAGATGGCCGCAATGGCTAAAAATAGAACATAGGGGTAAAATGCAGTTTTTGGCTTATAACTCAAAAACCAAAGCATTTAGAGCAAATCTGACAAGGGTAAAATTGTTTATCAGGTCAAGATCTATCTGCTCTAAAATTTTCAGATGAATCAGACAACCCGTTGTTAGGTTGCTGCCCCTGAATTGGTAATTTTAAGGAAATTTTGCTGTTTTTGGTTATTTTCCTGAATATTATTATAGATAGAGATAAACTGTAAACAGCTAAAATGTTCAGCAAAGTAAAATCTACAAATAAGTCAACATGACCAAAATGGTCAATTGACCCCCTAAGGAGTTATTGCCCTTTATAGTCAATTTTTAACCATTTTTCATAAATCTTGGTAATCTTTTAGAAAAATCTTCTCCTCTGAAACTACTGGGACAAATAAAACCAAACTTGGCCACAATCATCATTGGAGGTATTTTGTTTAAAAATTGTGTCCGGTGACCCGGCTTACCAATTTTCGTAAAATTTGTAAATTTTCACTAACATTCTCCTCTGCAGCTTTTGGGCCAAGTTCATTATAGATAGAGATAATTGTAAGCAGCAAGAATGTTTAGAAAAGTAAGATCTACAGACACATCCCCATCACCAAAACACAATTTTGTCATAAATCCATCCGTGTCCTTTGTTTAATATTCACATAGACCAAGGTGAGCGACACAGGCTCTTTGGAGCCTCTAGTTATGTATATGTTTGACTTTTGGTAATATTTTGGAAGTTACTTCAGTAATTGAGAGACCTCAATATTGAAAATGACAATTTTGATAGAGGACAATTTTAAGAATATCAACTTAGTTGTTTATGGATCTTTATCTTTTAAAATATAACTGGGTGTCTGAAAGAATATTTCAAATTTTTTTGAAACTATTTAGATATTTATCATGTTTCATGTGTTTATAGGCAAATATTTATACATTTATGTTAAGCAAGGGTTTATATGAATTTCTAAAAAGATGTGTTGATAAAATAAGTTCCAAATTATTACAGAGTAACAGAAAATGGGATCAATTTATATTAAAACAAATCTGTTAAAAGGAAATGATAAGTCAAAAAATGTATTTTTTTTTAAATAATTGTGTTAACATTTCTGTGCTATTTAGAAATATGTACACCAAAAAAAAAAAAACTTTAATATAAGTATCAATGTAGTATGCCCTTGTTTTTTTTTGTTTTGTGCAGTACATGCATTTGAATCTTGATCAAAATTTATGGATTGAATTAATAAACAGAATAAACTAATTGTTATGTTGACACTGTAGCTAAGTATATGTCACATTTAATCAGGCCAAGTTATCCGTCTTATTAACAAAGGAGATTTGATATGATTGCCAATTTCACGGCTACATGTACCTATCATAGTTCTCTTTAGGCCATAATCATTGTGACGTATGGTAAAAATTGTCTGTTGTCATATTCTGACTTTTATACAAACCAAGTGATGAAGATAAACGGTGCTTCTATTTCCAAAGGTTTTGAAGAAACTGCTATGGAACACAATAAAAATCAGAAGATGTAGTATAACAGTGGCGGATCCAGAAATTTTCATAAGAGGGGGCCCACCGACTGACCTAAGGGGGGGCCGCTCCAGTGATTCCCTTTATAAGCCCCCTGCCCCCCCCCCCCCCCCTAAATCCCCTCTGCATTATTGTAATCAGACAACTCTCCATTAAGAGACCATACAATGTAAAAGTTTATAGTAATAGGTTCAGCCTTCAATAAAGAACTAAACCACTCTGCATATCATATTTGATTTTGCAAAAACCAAGAGCATGCTTATTTGTAGATTTTGTCACTATCAATTATATATGTGCATGTACTAATGTATTCATGTTGTGTCCGTCCTTGATTTGAAATCCTCCCCCCCCCCAAAAAAAAAATATATAAATGGACAAGATCCATGGTCATGATGGTCATGCCAGTTGGGAGTTAAGAATATATAAGGTTGAGAAATGAGGATCTAATCATTTATTATTTTCGACCGCAAACAATTTTTTGGAATGTATAATGGTATGATGTCGTCATTGTTGTTGTCTGAAGACACATTGGTTTCCGGACAATAACTTTTGTTTAAATTAATGGATTTTTATGAAATTTTGTTATAAGGTTCACATGGTTCAATACCCCAAAAGGAAGGTTTGGATAAATTTGGGGATGATGGTTCTTGGAACACAACAGATTGTCTTGAGGTGCTGCACCCATGTTCCTAATATCAAAAGATTTTGTCAAAGGGCAAACAGATCATGCTCCCGACACAAAATTGTAAACAAAAGTCATCTTTTTACTTTGAGGTCAAAGGTCAAAGTACAGCAAACATTGTATTGTAGGTATCTGTGGCATTGACTTATGATCTAATTGCCAATTCAATGAGAATTGTCTTGCATCTTCCAACTAAGTACTTTTATGGTGAAAATTTGTACAAAAAAGGCCTACAGGAAATGAATAGTGTACATTTTATGGTTGCTATGCCTATGACAACCAAAGGAACAAAGTGGCGACAAGACTACAACTTTTTTTCTTTAATTTTTTTCATCAAAAACTATCACTAAAACATAATAAATACAATAAAGATGCAAAAGTTTATGGTATTTTGCAACTCAATCCATGTAATACCATGTTGGTTTGCCAAAGCATAATTTTCTCAATATTACAATTTTCCTTATTTTTTGCATTTTTTTACTGAATTGTTTGAAAAAGAGTAAAAAAGATACCAAAAATTGTACTTTCAATATTTTTTTAAACCAACTTAGTACTAGACTTCCATATCAGTAGTTAAGTCATAAGTGTTGTTTTCCTCTGGTGATGGATAATTGAAAACGGTAAAAAAACGGCTTTTCTCAAATTTTCTCAATTTTCCCTATTTTAGCATTTTTTTTACCTTATTTCTTGAAAAAATCAAAAAGATACCAAAAATTTTATTCTCATTATTTTTTACACCAACATAGTACTAGACTTCCATATAGATAGGTAAGTCATAAAGGCTGTTTTTCTTCAATGATGGATCATTGAAAACGGTTAGAAACTGGTAATTCCCAATTTTCCTTATTTTAGCATTTTTTTACCTTACTTTTTGAAAAAAAATCAAAAAGATACCAAAAATTTTATTTTCATTATTTTTTACACCAACATAGTTCTAAACTTCCATATAGGTAGTTTAGTCATAAGGGCTGTTTTTCTCCAATGATGGATCATTGAAAACGATTAGAAACTGGCATTTCTCAATTTTCTCAATTTTCCTTATTTTAGCATTTTTTTACCTTATTTTTTGAAAAAAATCAAAAAGATACCAAAAATTTTATTTTCATAATTTTTTACACCAACATAGTACAAGACTTCCATATCGGTAGTTTAGTCATAATTGCTGTTTTTCTCCTATGATTGATCATTGAAAACGGTTAGAAACTGGCTTTTCCCCCATACATTTCAATGAAAATTCGCAGTTTGAGCGCTTGTATTGAATTTCATTAAAAAAAAGTCAAATTCACAAAAAATTAAAAAAAATTATATATTCCCGGTCAGTATGTTATACTGAAAGGGTAAAATATATTTTTGACCAAATTAATTTTTTTTAGTTGAACAGTCCTGCCTGGTGCTCTCTGACATTGCCTCTTAATATCTCTTTTATTTTACAATATTCGTCCATGAAATTCGGGAATCTATGAGATTAATAAATATATTATACGAAAATATTAACTTCATGATAAGCAAAATTTTTTTCTGCCAAAAAAAATAACCGGACGGTGTTTGTTCACATTCGCCGATTTACACGTTGATTATACGTGTATTATAATAAAAAAAATTAAGGATTAACAATATTTAAGCTGCTGATTTAAGTCATGAAACTGAGAAATCTGCGACATCAATAAATATATGATATAAAAATACAAATTTTCTTGAAAAAAAAGGTTTTTCTCCAAAATGAAGTTGACCGGACTGAATTCACATTTGCCGATGTAATTTAACAGAGACATATGATACAAGAGATTCACAAATCTAAGAGAGTCTATGGTTGTAATTTTTGTGTCTGGTTTTAAATATATTAACAGGATCGACACCAGTATTAATAACTCTCTTTTTTTTCTCTCCATTAAACCAAGAAATATTGTCAAGTTTTGCTTTGTTTGCGGAAGGTGGACTGTCACTACTGAGTAAGAAGTATCTGATGATCTTGACTGCCATTAGCAGCATACCTCAATCTTGGTAGATTTTGGTGTTGATACAGCCTTCTGTTTTAGTAAGTAAGTAAGTAAACTGTATTTAGAGTCGGCATTTATATACATAATAACAGACAAAACATGAGCTCTGGTGAGCTCTTTAACCGACTATCACATAAAAATCATGCAGCATCATGCAAATACTACCAAATAAAAATGAAAAAACATGCAATATAATGAAAGCAAATCTATTTTTTTGAGCCTCCAGAGTCAAAGTTCTAGCTATCTAGTTTTATCTGAGATTTTGTATTGTTTAATAAAAAGTGCATGCAATTCACTGTAATCTTTGATTGGATTCTAATTGCCAACTGATTATATAATTCAATTCAATTACATGAATTTGATGTCTCAGGTGTGAAAACTTAAATGACATAATTATTGGCTTGATTGGTGATTACGATAGGTGTCAAAATTAGATAGTAATCTATAATTAAATAATAAATATTTCAAATATCAGGTCTTCTAGTGTGCTGGTCAACATTTTGGGCTCGAAGTTTTTATTATAAAGTGTATATTTATAAAGCTCACAGATTCCTTAATTTCATGGATAGATATTTAACAAGTGTCGATCAGTACCATATATCGGCAAATGTGAATTCCGTCCGGTCAACTTTATTTGCTGAAAAATATTTATTTTACTATAAATTTAATATTTTCGTATAGCATATTTATAAATCTCATAAATTTCTTAATTTCATGGACAAATATGGTAAATTAAAAGAGATATTAACATTTGTGTCGATCATTTCAATATATTTAAAGCATATATATATCGGCGAATGTGAATTCCGTCCGGTCAACTTTTTTTGAAGAAATACATTTTTATGTACTATAAAGTTTATATTTTTATATCAAGTATTTATTGATCTCGTAGATTTCTTAGTTTAGTGTAAAAATATTGAAAAACAAATAAGATATTAACACTTATTTTGATCAGTTCAATATAATTAAGGCATACATCGGCGAATGTGAATACCATCCGGTAAACTTTATATGGAGAAAAACATTTTTTTTTTTTACTTTAAAGGTTATATTTTCGTATAATTTATTTACTATTCTCACAGATTCCGGATTTTTTTTGGGACAAATATTGTAAAACAAAAGAGATATTAACACTTGTTGCCGACCAGTTGAATATATGTATAGCGTATAACGGCGAGTGTGAATACCGTCCGGTCAACTTTATTTTTTTTCACTTATTTTGTTTGATTTTCATAAAATATATTTTAATATCTTTAAGGTCTACCAATATTAAACAAATCTACCAAATAACAAAAAAGTTATCACTATTTATATGTCGTCCGGTCAACCGTCCTGTCACTATCCGGGCAGTCGTCCTGTCATTAGTGCTTCCCACATAGTATATAAAGATCCTCTTTTAAACGGCAGTCAAATCCTTGCCATATTGAGGCGGTCCGTTGTGTGGAATGTATCACATCAGGTCAGAGAAGGGACGTTAAAATACGATGTTCCATACTGCTTGCACTTTCAGACCCCTTGCTAAAACTCTTTGAGAGGACCTTAGGTTAGGTGACCTATTGCAAGGCACTATTTCTGTCCCTATCCTATATGCCTTCAATTTCTATGGGCAGTCCGAATTAACCCGACCATCATCCCGGATGTCCTCTTTTACAAGACCAACTTTTTTTTTATTGAATGTTAACGTGTTCCCCCTAGAGGCATGAAATATTCGCTACTGGACGTTAAACAATCCACCAATCTTTTGAAATTTAACTTTAGTTATAAAGTCCTGCTCAAGGACATTTTGTGTTCCTGGTTAATTTAAGTGATATTCTTTTTTCTGCATTAAAATATTTATTTAGTCATTGCATACTAAATCATTGTGCGAAATAATGGTAATGAACAATTTATTTTGTTAAATCGCTTTACTGCTTGGTTTATACTTTTTTCTTTTGCTACACACTTCAGTTGTAATGTTTATCCATTCTAAAAAAATGAATGTATGCCAACCCAAACAACTGCCAGGTTGCTATGCATTCATTCAGTTTTGAGCAATTCCGCACTTCTGCTCCACATATACGGGAAGCCAATTTATCAGTTAATTGGATTTATGGACTGTGAAAATCGATGAACTGTGGAGTATTTGCACCTTTATCATAAATGTTGTGGTAAGCCCATCCTCAATGGTCTGGTTTTAACTAGAAGCATACACAAAGCATCGGAAGGAATAATTTTTTGTTTAGATCTGAACTTATCTTGCTTCAGAATCATGTTTTGTATGTTGCGAGGTAGAGTTAATGACATTAAAATTGAGAATGGAAATGGGGAATGTGCCAAAGAGACAACAACCCGACCATAGAAAAAACAACAGCAGAAGGTCACCAACAGGTCTTCAATGTAGCGAGAAATTCCCGCACCCGGAGGCGTCCTTCAACTGGCCCCTAAACAAATATATACTAGTTCAGTGATAATGAACGCCATACTCATTTCCAAATTGTACACAAGAAACTAAAATTAAAATAATACAAGACTAACAAAGGCCAGAGGCTCCTGACTTGGGACAGGCCAATGTAAAAAAGTAAACGCATAACAATACGCACATTAAAATTCAGTTCAAGAGAAGTCCGAGTCTGATGTCAGAAGATGTAACCAAAGAAAATAAACAAAATGACAATAATACATAAATAACAACAGACTACTAGCAGTTAACTGACATGCCAGCTCCAGACTTCAATTAAACTGACTGAAAGATTATGATTACATCATATGAACATCAGGCACAATCCTTCCCGTTAGGGGTTTAGTATCATACCATCATAACATATATGAGAAGAACATAACCCGTGTCATGCCAACAACTGGTTTTTGAATAAATGTGTTTAGTTCCGATGCAAAGACCCTATAAGTGAATCAATATTAACGCCAAAATATGCAATCTTTAATGACCTGACAACAGTATCGTAACTATATCCCTTCTTAATAAGTCTATTCAAAGGTTTTGTTAGTTTTTGAGGTGAATACTGACACCTTTGTGCTTTATAGAGAATATTTCCATAAAAAATTGGATGTGAAATACCTGACCGTATAAGAAGTCTGCATGTTGAGCTATATTTACGAATGATGTCTTTATACCGATGATAAAATTTAGTAAATGTTTTGACTAGTGTTTGATATCGAAAACCCTGGTGTAATAATTTTTCAGTAATACATAAATTTCTCTCGTTAAAATTTAAAACATTGTTACATACACGAGCGAATCGTACAAGTTGAGATATATAAACACCGTAAGATGGTGACAAGGGAACGTCACCATCTAAAAATGGATAATTAACGATAGGAAATGAAAAAATCATCTCTTTTATCATAAACTTTAGTATTCAGCTTTCCGTTAGTGATATAGATATCAAGATCGAGGAAAGGGCAGTGGTCATTGTTAGTATTAGCTTTATTTAAAGTAAGTTCAACAGGATAAATTTCTTTAATATACATACTGAAGTCGTCATTATTGAGAGCCAAAATATCATCCAAATATCTAAAAGTATTATTAACTTTGTTTATCAGATGTTATTTCGATGGGTCTTTGCTTATTTTTGTCATAAATTGTAACTCATAGCAATACAAAAACAGGTCCGCAATAAGTGGTGCACAGTTAGTCCCCATTGGAATTCCGATAATCTGACGATATACGGAATCCCCAAAGCAAACAAAAATGTTATCTAGTAAAAATTCAAAGGCATATATAGTATCAAAGCATGTCCAATTGACATAGTTTTTTTGTTTATTGCTACTAAAAAATGACCTAAAAGAGTTTGAACATATATATTCACATTCTGATTTTTTAAATGCCCATTTAATTAGGTGTGTGAATTTTTTCTTAATGAGAATGTGAGGCAATGTGGTATACAGGGTAGAAAAATCAAAACTTTGAACAGATTTAAAATCACCAATATAAGCATGCAATTTATCAAGTACTTCCAACGAGTTCTTGACACTCCAAAAGTAATTAATTCCACTATTTTCGAAGGCCTTATTTGAACAATTTATTATCAGGTTTTTAATTGTACCAAGTGTGCTGGTAAGAAGAATAGACAATTTAGTAGTGGAACAATGGCTTGAAGACGAAATAAATCTATATTTGTAAGGTGTTTTGTGTAGCTTCGGAAGCCAGTACATAGTTGGGACTTTCATTGTATTTGGCTCTGCTTGTGAAGCGGTAGCTAAAAGTTTATGTTTGTTACAGATGTCGTTTTCTGAAAATGAAGTCAGTTGGAATGTTGGTGAATTGGTGATTTCTTTTTTCAAAACCTAGTATATTATATATATATTCATGGATCTACAATCTGTCGATACCTGTAACTTGGCCTTGCACAAGGTCATGCTTTTCTCTGGCTGTTTATGACGTCTTAACACTAAATCCATTGGATGTTGGTGTGTACGGATTGATAGTTTAGTCTTAGATGCATGATTTTTTCATTAGTTGTTAGTGGCTTTGAACTAGCTGTCAGATAACTGCGAGTACTCTCATATTTGTTCATTGCGTCTTTTTGTGTCGGGATGTATAAGTACCCGGCCACGTCCACTTGTATTTTTGTCCATCTGATGAGTTAAGCCTTTTTCAACTGATTTTTATAGTTCGTTCTTATGTTGTACTGTTATACCACTGTCCCAGGTTAGGGGGAGGGTTGGGATCCCGCTAACATGTTTAACCCCGCCACATTATGTATGTATGTGCCTGTCCCAAGTCAGGAGCCTGTAATTCATGTGTTACACATTTGTTTTTAGTTCATTTTTTTACATAAATAAGGCCGTTAGTTTTCTCGTTTGAATTGTTTTACATTGTCTTATCGGGGCCTATTATAGCTGACTATGCGGTATGGGCTTTGCTCATTGTTGAAGGTCGTACGGTGACCTATAGTTGTTAATGTCTGTGTCATTTTGGTCTTTTGTTGATAGTTGTCTCATTGACAATCATACCACAGCTTCTTTTTTAGGGACGGTGCAATATTTATCAAGCAGGGGGGACCGGTGCAAATCGTAAAACCTGTTTGGAAAAAAGTATTGTCCCATGCTGATGTGATAGGAAAAAAAGTTATGTCCCATGACCTATATTCATTAAAAAAGTATGTGTCCCATGAATATCATGAATATATTGAGTGAATAAAAACACAATCTGTACCTTAAATAACGTAAAGCAACAATATTTATTGTGATATAAATGTTTTTGACAATCATTTTAACATTCTCGACTAGTCTTGACCTTCAAATTTAGTTTTGACTGGTGTAAATCAGTCCATCTAAGTAAATTAAATATTGATCTTACAAAATTCAAGCTTATTAGGTAGTTTGATTTATTGCTGTGAAATGAAAGAATTTAATTTTACAATAGGTAAAAATAAAAATTATAATATAAATTCAGATAGGCATCTTTAATTTTTTTTATAACTTTTTCAAATCAACATGGATTTTCATCAAATTATGCAGCTATTTTAGATATATATTAAGCTTACTGAATCCCATGTCATTTATTTTTTTGTTGTATTGCTGTAAAATTTAAGAATTAAAGTAATCTTGGTAAAAAAAAGCTAGGATTTGCAATTAAGATAGGCATCTTTAATTTTTTTAATAACTTTTTCAAATCAAATTAATAAATTAAAGTGTACTATCTCTATTTTGTTCAAACTGCAAATTCTACCTTTTTTGACCTAGAATAATTTAATTGTTAAATTTGACAGCAATACAACAAAAAACAAAATGACCTAGGATTCAGTAATCTTAATATATATCTAAGATAGCTGCATAGTTTGATGAAAATCCAAGTTGTTTTGAAAAAGTTATTAAAAAAATTAAAGTATACTATCTCTATTTTGTCTGAATTGCAAATCCTAGCTTTTTTTTTACCAAGATTACTGTAATTCTTAAATTTTACAGCAATACAACAAAAAACTAAATGACATGGGATTCAGTAAGCTTAATATATATCTAAGATAGCTGCAAAGTTTGATGAAAATCCAAGTTGATTTGAAAAAGTTATTAAAATAATTAAAGTGTACTATCTCTATTTTGTTCGAAATGCAAATTCCAGCTTTTTTGGGGAAGACGGCTTCAAGCCGTCAATCCCCAATGGGGTTGACCAGAGTGACATTCCCTCACATCATTCATTTGTTTTTATAGCGTGGAAAACCCCCCCCCCCAACAAATCTTACTGAGAATGAGGAGATGGGGAGACACAAATGAATAAATTGACTTTAAACACTTTTTTACACATTTCCCTTCTGTTTCTCTCGAAATTATCGTATATTGAGCTCTCCTTTACACTATTTACGTTTCTTTTACAATCCGGAAAAATCAGTATGACGAGATATTCTAAATATATCCAACCTACATTATATTTTATAGTGACGTCATTGTTGGAATGCCACACTACGCATAAGCAGGGATATCCTTCACTGGTTATTTAAATCATTCTCAAAGATTGTGCACTTAAAAAATAGTATTTGTTAAATTTAAACATAATGATGTTTGCTGTAGATGATTCAAACATCAACATGCAAAACTTTAATTTGTAGGTCAACAACTTTCAAAGTAAACAGGAAGTCCGAGGGGCTACATGAGATGGGGGAGAGAAACGATCTTTTCCATTTTTTTCTGTAAATCTCTGTTGTGAGAATCTTCCTCCAATTCAGGAGCACCTCAATTTATGAGCTAATTATCCACTAAAATAAATACTTAAAATGTGACATTTAGTATATGATAAGTAGTCTTCCATTAAAACTAAATTTTGTGTACCAACATAATCATTGTAATAGTTACAAAAAAAATTACAAATGTTGCATTTTGTAGTTTAAACCTCTTTATTCACAAAAAATTTTACAAATATTTCAAAATGTAGGATTTGGAAACAAGCTCCACACAGTTTACATCAATCATATTGTTATTTTTATTAGTACCTGTATCCCTGTGATGAGATATGTAACTGGGAACTTTATCAATGGAAATTTAAAACTGAATAGATTTTTCAGTCCTAACTTTCTTAAGAAAAAAATTTTAAATCTTAAGAGTACTGTCACAAAAAAATGGAAAATGGCCCTAGCCTGCAGTTCAGTCGTACACTATTAAGATTTCAAAAATAATTGTAGTTGTTGTTAAATGACAGAATTCAACTAGTTGGATTTTAGATAATTAACTATAAACTTTAATTGTATGTTTAGATTTAGAAGATGCAGATCTCTTCCATTGGTCTAAATTGAACCCTAAACTAAAGGAACAAAATTGCATTAAACAACAATTGATTCCAATAGTGTCAACCTTCCACATGTTCTAGCTGTTTTTTTTTTTTTTCATTCTTTATATGAAGACTATCAAAATATAACCCCCCAAAAAAAAATGAAATAGAAACAAGGGCCGTCTTTCCCCTCAGAGCTATTCAGCTCTTTGATTACCTAGATTAATTTAATTCTTGAATTTGACAGCAATACAACAAAAAACAAAATGACCTGGGATTCAGTAAGCTTAATATATATCTAAGATAGCTGCATAGTTTGATGAAAATCCAAGTTGATTTGAAAAAGTTATAAAAAAAATTAACATGCCTATCTGAATTTATATAATTTTTATTTTTACCTATTGTAAAATTAAATTCTTTCATTTCACAGCAATTAATCAAACTACTTAATAAGCTTGAATTTTGTAAGATCAATATTTAATTTAGTTAGATGGGCTGATTTACACCAGTCAAAACTAAAATTGTTTATCATATTCTGTTTCTGTTTGAATGTTTCTTGTGTGTATTTTTGGGCTAATTAAAATAAAATGTTAACTACTTAAGCATTTGAAAAAAGTGTATGTCCCATGTATTAAGATAATGAAAAATCATCAGGTCCCACTACTTTGTACGTTGAAAAAAGTACATGTCCCCTTACCATTTGCACCGGTCCCCCCTGCTTGATAAATAATGCACCGTCCCTTATATAGAAAATGAACTTGAGACCGGAGAGGAAAGAGAGAGGAAACTGCTTGAGAACAACAACATTAAACATTTGTACAAATCACATATTAAAGGTAATTAAATAATTCAAATCAAGTAGAGATTCAAGTTGATGTGACCATTAAGTAACCTAGAACAAAATTGTATTTTACCACAAGAGAACAGTTTCATACCGTCACCCACACCAGGAACATGCTACCTAATAAAAGTTTATCGGTAATTCGTATATTTTCCTTTTGATTTTACTGCCTAATATTTTCGAGTATCAACGTTCTGGCTGTATCACTAAAAATATCAGCCAATACATTGTGTGACGTCATAATTACCGATAAACAGAATAATAGGTAGTTTTGTTTTTGATTCTGACTATATCATGTGGAATATCGCAACTCGACCTAATGGGTCGTCTAGATATTACACATGATATAGTCAGTATCAAAAACGAAACTACCTATTATTCTATATAGGCGTGGCATAAAAAGACTTTTAAAATTCTTCCGCGCTTTTTTTTTTATTGATGGATTTATTCCTGTATCATTGACATACATACATTGTTCCTACATGACGCCTTTTATAAAACATTTTTCTTATATATTTATACAAATATATAAACAATCCTAGGAATACAGAGCAAGTTAGAAACCAACAACGTCTGTTGCGCAAAGACAACCGTCTTAAACATGACCAGATTTATAGCACGTTGGAACTTGCCTATCATTTAGATGGTGTTGTCCACGACATCACAATATTTCTAGACCTTTTTTGTATTATAGCAAATCCCGATATAATAAAGAATTCAACAAGGTGTTATTGGTAAAGTCAGACGAACCTGCATTGTTATCATATGACATTACTTTTAACATTGGGGACTTTTACCTGTCTGTTTTCGTCTTCAATCATGTTCTGTTTCAAGGCGGAGTAACAATACCAGCAGCCTTCCTTATACATGATAGGAAATGTGGTGATGTACATGACCGGTTTTGGAAGAGACTTGTTCAACTTGTACCTAATATAAAGAGAGACACAGTTGTTATTGTGACTGACAGAGAAAAATCCTTAAACACTGCCATCAAGACACACGTGCCTCAAACAAAGCTTTTTGCACTGCTGGAACCACATTTGTCGAGATGTCAAACAGTGGCTACGAACACATGATGGAAAGACAGACGACATATCAATTTATCCTGCAGATGTAAAAGCTTTAATGCAAACAGACAATCTCGCTGCGTTTGAAAGTTTATACAATACACTTTCCAAAAAATGGAGCAAACCCTTTGACGACTACTTCAATGATGACCTTAGAGATGAGCTTCTAGAATCAAGTGTACTTTGGGTTTTAGAAGCAGTAAATGTATATGATCCGTACTCCGGAGTGACAAATAACATTGCTGAGGGAATGAACACAGTCATCAAGAGACTAAACGACTGGAAATAACTTACAATAGACAGTGCCGTATTAAGCTTTCATTATCTACAAGTTTGCTATTGCCACGAATTACTGAGAGGATTATGTGGGACTGGCATAAAACAGAGACATATATCTGCATCAGTAGATCCTTCTGATGTAGAGATTCCAAAAGACGTTTGTGATCCCGATGAAATCGTCAGTCGGGTAAAAGCTGAATTGACAAAAAGGGGAACCAGATGATGTTACATTTCAACAACCAGCTGTAAATGTCAACCTAGCAAACAAAGAAACAACCGTACCTTGTTCACAGCGATCTCTCGCTGTTAATTTTGTTCGACAAAAGAAGGTCTATCATGTGCCGGAAGCAGGTTCGTTTGTCGTAGAAGGGTCTAATGGAAATGAATACAGCGTACAACTGTATCCCAAAGAAACATGTTCTTGTCCATCTTTAGCCACATGTTACCACATTTTGGCAGTTCAAATGAGCATTGGTGTAGAAGACCTAACTGAAAAGCATATATACAACCTGACACAATTACGCAAAAATTCCAGGAAGCGACCAAATAAGAAAGCTGGACGAAAGCAACCAAGACCATGTGATACGGACATTTCAATAATTCCAGCACCCGATTCAACCTTTTAGGCTTCATTTGTATGCTCAACGCCACAATCAAAACCAAGAATGACAATACTAACACCGAAGTCAATTTTAAAAAGGACCACCAGATCCCTTAAAAGCGCTTGTTTCAAAAAAGAAAATAAAGTTTGACAGATTTTCCGCTTCCAATGCCGTTTGCCTCTCCCGCAGATAGTCATGAAAGCATTTGTGATCCTGATGAAATTGATATACCGGATTCTCCACTTCCAAAGCCGTTCATGTCTTCAGCAGAAATTCCTAAAGACATTTGTGACCACTATGATTCCAATATTATTGATTCTCCACTTCCAAAGCTGTCAGGCTCTTCACGGAGAAAAGAAAACCCGCTTACAGTCCTTGGATGGTGTAAACTTCCCACTAACACCATACATAATTACATCATACACCATACACGTTACACCTTTGCACCATACACCTTACACATTACACCATGCACCATTCCCCATTCTACACGATCCGAAAATACCCATAATGCAATTAAATTTCAAATATTAAGATTATTATTATTAAATATATAATTAATTATGTTTACGATTCCCAAAAAAAAAAATAAAAAGAACTTCGTTTTCAACCAATGAAATGTCGTACACCATCATTCACACCATTCTCGATCGCACATTACACAATCACACAATTCCTCAAACACCATTACACCATTCCCCTTACACCATACACCATAGCACCATACACCATTACACCATATGCCATATACCATTACACCATACACGTTTTTTTGGGAAGTTTACACCATCCAAGGGCTGTACGACAAATGTTTGTGAACCGAAATTAGAGCTCCCATTACCGCACGATTGTGGCTTCAACTATCTGATAGCATTTCGTTAACTTTCACCGATAAAAGAGACATATAATGTGATAGAAAACTTTCTTGCAATATAATTAACTTTGCCAAAAACCTACTGAAAAAGCAGTTTCCAAATGTTAACGGATTTCAGTATACTGGCTACGCACCCGTTATATCAAAAAACGGTCAATGGACATATTCTCTACATATGATACCCCAGGTACCACCATCAGTGCAGATTCACCATACAGGGCATGACCATTGGGTGGTCTCTGTTCAAGACAAGAATGGGACAGTTTATGTTATTGACAGCATGAATCCTCGCTAAAAGGTATCAGCATCAACACTGATCCAGATAAAAAAAATATACCACACTAATGGGAAAATTATACCCGTCAAACTGTCAACAGTGCAACAACAGACAAACAGCGTTGACTGTGGGTTCTTTGCTATAGCATATGCCACAGAATTCTGCTACAACAACTATACTGGAGGGAAAGATTTAACTTTCAATGTAAATGAAATGAGAAACCACTTGGTTCATTGTCTTATGAAACAACAGCTTTTGCCATTCCCCAGACAGAAAAACAGAAAGTCCCTAAAATTACGGACAAATACCAGCATCATTGTAAATGTTGAAAAAGACTGTAGTGCTAAATGTGATTTGCCAAACCTGTTTGACAATATGGTTTGCTGCTCCCAGTGCAGCTGTTGGTTTCATTACGGGTGTGTCAAAGACACAACAAAAGATTGCTTTTTTGGTGACTTCATTTTTTTGCAATAACTGTAGACATCTTAGTGGATTATCTATTTAAATTGTGATAGTTGTTTCCGTTTCTGTTACTGTTAAAAATGATATATTAAATACAAATAATGTCATTATTACATCTTAAGATTAACATATGACCACCAATGATCAGATGAGTTACGCAATACATGTATGCTTTATTAAACCAACAGCCCAATATAAGACAGATATTAAGAAGTCATTAAATGGTCTTCAAAAATATACAAGCCTCTACGTGGTACAAACACAAAACAAAACTCAAACCAAGACTTATGATTTAAACGGCATTTGCGGTTTTCATCTACACAAAACCCATCAGTGTCTCTCGGAGCAGAATAGATTATTGCCTGTAATATACTATTTTTTTTTAAACACGAGACATCTGATTATAGTAATAAGAAAGTATGGTACGAGTGCCAATGAGACATCTCTCCGATCAAGTCACAGTGTGTAAAAAGTAAGCAAGTATAGGTCAAAGTACGGTCTTCAAAAGGGAGCTTTGGCTAACACCGTCAGCAAGCTATAAAGGACCCCTTATGACTAGCGTTAAACATATTCAAACAGGTAAATAGGTCTGATCTATAAACCAAAAAAACTAGAAAAATTTTAACATCAACAACAAACGAAAATCACTGAACAACAGGTTCCTGACTTGGGACAGGCGCAAGTAAATGCAGTATTAGATGTTTAAATGTTTAATTCTGGTCAAACGAAAAACAGGTCTGATCTATAAACCAAAAACAATGAGAAAAATTTAGACACCAACAACAAACAAAAACCACTGAATAACAGGCGCCTGACATGGAACAGGCGCAAGTAAATGCAGTATTAAACATTTAAATGTTTAATATAGTTCAAACAGGAAAACGTGTCTGATCTATAAACAAAAAACGAAAAAAAACTTTGAACACCAACAACCAACGAAAATCACTGAACAACAGGTGACTGACTTGGGACAGGCGGAAGTAAATGCAGTATTAGATGTTTAAATGTTTAATTCTGGTAAAACGAAAAACAGGTCTGATCTAAAAACAACGAGAAAAAACTCTGAACACCAACAACAAAGAAAACCACTGAACAACAGGTGCCTGACTTGGAACAGGCACAAGTAAATGCAGTATTAAATATTTAAATGTCTAAATGTTTAATATTTTTCAAACAAGAAAACGTGTCTGATCTAAAGGTAGTTTGAACTCTTGGCCTGACACGAAAGACTTAAAATCATTCCTTATATAGACTATCAGAGAACTATCAGAGAACAGTTCCACCATAAAAAAAAGAAAGGCCCAAGGTCATATAAAACCTTCAAAACAGATTTACACATGGTTTTACCAAATATAGTTGTTCTATTGTTCAAAATAAGAGTCTATTTCACCCCAAAACAGTTTTTATATCAACACTCACTGAACCATATAATGAGGTGAAGGATGATATTATTTATTATTAGTTTTTATTGGCTTTGCACTAGCTGTAACTTACTGCGGGTGCTACATTAGATCTGTACGAATATTGTGATGTACAAATACTCTCATGTCTACTCTATGTTTTTATTCGATGCATTTCTATTTGTATCTATCTGATTCATTGTACCGTCACACCTCTGTTTAATGTTAGGGAGGATTTGGCGCCAAAAAACGAATTTAACCCCGCTTGGTTTGTTGCGAGAGTTGTCTCATTTGCAACAATATCACTTCTTCATTTTATAAAACGCCGAAGGAATGTTATCCCTTTGTCTCACATTCTGAGTGAAAAATGAAAAGTATAGATGTGCACAAGAGGATATATTGTGGAACATTAATGGAGCTAATACACGGACACCTGAAAATGTATATGTCAGATCATCGTTCAGAAAATTTTCATTTGGAAAAACACAATGAGATTACGAAGCATAAATCACACGCTGATAAATACCAATAAGCGTAGCGAATAAAAAAAAAAAAAAAAAAATACTACATTACAAAAAATCTTAACTTTTTTCAAGTAGCCACTGAACCAAGAAAATGAGGTCAAGGACATTGGACATATGACAGACGGAAACTTCGTAACATTAGGTATCTGCATACAAAGTATGAAGCATCCAGTTCTTCTACCTTCTGAAATATAAAGCTTTATACAAATAGTTTACGCCGCCGCCGGATAGAAATACCCATGTCTCACTCTTTTCGTCGCAGGCGAGACAAAAATGGAACATATATCCGGAGTCAAAAGTCAGTAATATGAAAATATTCTATTTACAACAGATCTCTCAAATTATGTATATTATTTGTACATGTAAGCACTTCTCCCCAACTCTGATTTTTATATGTATATGTATATCAACCATGTTTTAAAAATCAGAGTTGGGGAGAAGTGCTTACATGTACAAATAATATGCATAATATAACTTATTTACTGTATAAAATATTTCGATTATATATGGGGTTCAGTCCCTTCAATTATCTTCCAACTGTTAAAATTTCATTCTAATCAATCAGCTGCAAAGGAAACTGAAGTTACAATCCAGAACTCCTTTTTTTTAATTATGTATCAATGACTTTGAAACAGAAGACCTTTTTATCCGAGAATCAATACGCTTTGTAAACTTTCCTTTATGTACATTCTTACAAAAGTTTCATTTGAATCTAGAGGGCAAGGGTGGTGAAGGTATCTGGAAACCATCAGTTTTGGACAAGGGACAAAAAGACTGAGACAAAACAAAAACTATATATATGCTCCATTTTGCACACCAAGGAGCATAAACAAACTTCTGATTTTTTGGATTTCATTTTGTTTGCTGCTCTCAACAACGGAAACTCTTTCAATTTTATACTTAACCAAAGCTGGCCAATAAAAGTCAAGCCATTTTTAACACATTTAACTGTAAAATGCCATTTTCTGATCTTTCAAATGACCATATCTCTCCTTAGTCGATCACCCTTTTACCATCAGCAACATATTTAAATTTGTTGAAAAGTATTGGTAGAACATCCTGTACTTGTACATATAATTGTCAATAACAAGTGTGGAAACAGACTAGCGTGGAAAGTATCCAGCATTCTGAGCAATAGTCCCCTACTGGTTAAAAAATCAATGTCCAACTTGTCATGTTTAAAACTATATACACCAATAATCAAATCATTGTCATCAAGTATGACGAAAAAAGTGCAGCAAACTGATTTGCCGGATTGACGATTGGACAGACAGAGTCATGAGAGTGCAAACATATAATCCCTTTCAGCTTTGCTGGTAGGGGACTAATAACTGCCATCCATACCGGCTATACAAGTAATTCTGGAAAAGCCTGGAGTCTTTTGTTGGATTACATTTGTCAATACTGTAAGCAGTTAGTCAATAAAGAAATAAGTACATGTATTACAGTATTTTATTTTGTATTAAAGAACCAAACATTTGTGAAAATACTATAAAGTCCAATAAATTTCTTACAGTAAGAATAGCATTACATTGAAGATAAGAAATTACTGTGGTATTATCAAATGACTAGGTAATTGAAAAGTATGAGTGACTAAAGTAAAAAATTCAACATTGAAAATTTGTTTATTAATTCAGTGACTGGACCAAGACTAATTTACATAAGAAAACTTACTGTTTATTTTTCATTTGAAATTTTTTGAGAAAAAAATCAGAAAAAAACATGCTAAATTAGCATACATGTGTAGTTAAAATTTGACAATAAATGTAATTATTACTATAGGGACTTGTTCTCTAAATGGAAGGTCAACATTTGTTTCTTTATTTTCTCCTTGAAAACACAAGAACTTTAACATTAGATATTGATATACATTCTTTGAACACCCACTTCAAAGTTTTTTTAATCAAAATTTTACATGGAAAGCCTTTCATGTCTCCAGACAATAGCGCCACCCTTAGAAAAATCTGGTTGATGTTTCGTACCCATGCTTGTAGGGGTGGTTAGGTAGGTAGGGATTTTATTTTATTTTTGACAACATTAGCAGTGTTTTTACAAACACTGTCTGACTGACAAAATGTCAGACAAAAAAAAAACATTCAGTCAGATAGAAATCTAGTTAAATATATAGTACAAAAGGGCAAATGTCTTTTTCAGTCCGATAAACCATTTAACATTTTTGGAGACTGATAAGTTACATTGTTTAGACAAAGATTACCAAAATTTAACCTGAAGCGGGATGGACGAACGAACGGACACACAGACCCAAAAATATAATGCCACTCTATTATCGTAGATGGTGCATAAAACAACATTAAAGCAGGAAAAATTTCTTAAGAAAAAAATTAAAGTGATTTGTGTTATAAAATTTTTCAGGTAGATTTCTAGAGACAACAAGAAGAAATACTTTACATTACAACACGGCAATTTATTTTTCATTTGCAACACTTTTAGAAAAATCAGAGAAAAATCTGCTAAATTAACATGTGTAGTTTAAAGAAAATGGCTGACACAAGTAAAATCAACTATATATAAAGATAGGAACAATACTTGTTCTGTAATGCAAGGTTAACATAAAAAAATATTTGTTTCTTCATTTTCTCCATGAAAATGCAAGAACTATAAAATCAGATAAGAAAGTAAAAAAATTCCCAAAATTATTTTTTACATTAATCAAGACATTTCCTTTTCTTTTACGGAATCTGCCTAATTTTACACCCACTTCAAAGTTGACCATCAGCTGTAACAATAGTAGTAATGATGTCAGAATCTTTAGAACAGGTAACCTTTACATAATGTTTTTGGTCAAACAAAAAGTCTTCTAATTCGTCCAAGTTTTCAGGGAGATTACTTTTTTCTTGAGTTGCAAGGAAGATCTCCAATGGTTCACGGAAACATATCAGTCTATGAATAGCATTTTGGTGGTCATGAATATTTATTCTAACTTGTGAAAATTGATTCCTTCAAAGATTTAACATGAGACTTACATGACTTACACGACTTAAATTACATGATGGACATTTTATTTTTCAGCTCTCTTGAACTTCCACGTTTTTATCACAAGATGGGCATTTCTTTTGTCCGGTACACTGGACTTGCAAGATTTTTCCAGAAATGTTGCTGGTGTTAGCCACTATTAATTGTTCAAAAATATCAGTTAGGTTCTCAATTTCATTTATTTCTGTTCTTTTTTTTTTTCTGGATAACAAGTCAAAAAGGATGTTTGATTTGTTTTCTGTTATTTGTGTAATTTGGTTTTCCCAAAAAGTAACAATTATCCTGCCTGTATCATCGGCAACGATTGCCTCCATTTTCAACTTTTTTAATCCGTATACTTCAACCTCCTTCTGTTCTTCAATGTATCCAAGGACTCTGCCTTTAATATTGTACTGTAAAAAAAAACAAAAAAAAAACATTTTAAAAAAGATTTTAACAAAGGCTTTTATAAAATATAAATGTGTTAACTACCTTTCTACTTACCCTCCCCAAATGAAAATTGTGAGGGTCATAAAGGGGTTACTGTCATGATGAATAACAGTAAATAACTAGCCAAATAAAGTTGATCTTAATTTTAGGTGCATGACTATAAAAAAATAATATAAATCAGACATAATAACTGAAAACATCTGTTTGATGCAAGGTGGTAAAGTCATTCTTATCAGCATGTTTGGTCGCTAATAAAGTAAACTATGGAAAAACATTTAGGTAATAAATATGTTGCTTGGGCTTAGGGTTGGCAAAGTATTACCCGGGTGGGAAAACCCGGGCCGGAATTTCCGGGCTTTCCCGGGCTGGGTAATACTCCCAGAAATGGGCAATACTGGGCAATATGATTTTTTAAGCTTATTTTAAAACAAAATATTGAATACATATATCATAGTATTATAGCTAAATATATACATTGTATTCAGATAAACATTGAGAGTCATTTTCAGAGGATGAAAAATTAAATTTCTTCCTTTTCAATAATAATTCTATATGTAAAGGTACCAGTCTTGTATTACAACTCCAGTTTCCGGTGCATGTCAAAACATGGAGGGAAACAAAATAGTGCATTTTTTTCTGAATTTTTTTCTGAACTTAATTTTTTCTGTTTGATTATAGGTTTATGCTGAATTGAAACATATATATAGACTTTAAAAAAATCTTGCATCTTTTGGGGATATCAATCCAGGAAAGTGGAAGGATATCATGTTTACTGGAAGTGGTGCGGCCTAGTATAAATAGCAAACAGAGAGTAGAAAAAAAATGTTTTGACTTCAGGATTGCGTAACATTTTATTCTTCGTGGCAAGACCCCCTTTTTTCGATTAAATCACAATTTCACATTAGTACACACATGAAATGAACATGAATTTTTTTTTCTATGTAGCATTTTTAATTTTTTAATTTTCAAAGATCAGCTGTTTTGCATGTAAGCCTATGGAGCAGTCAATTACAAGACTGCAACCTGCATAGGGTAATTTTTTCATATGTTCACTGCAAGGAAGTAGCTCATGTGGACTTTTGTGTGCCCAGAATGATAAAACATCATGATTTAAGAACTTTTTAAGAGAAAAAAATCATGGGGTATCAAGTTGAAAAAACTGAAATTATGTAATAATTATGCATTTTTATACTAGACATCATTCAAAAGTATTAATAGATATAAAGCACAACAGTTTGAGGCAAATAGAGATTTTGATGGTATTACATACATGATTTTCAATTAAAAAGAACATAGAAAGATTTTTTTCTCAATGAAATCTTCTTCTTATGATGAAAATTTTAGTAGCACAGTTTCATTGAAAATTAGAGCAAAGTTGAAGAGACAGCTACATACAAAAGTAATGTTTTTCTTTAGGGTTATTATTTTTATGGCTCAATTGTTGACATTTGGGTAGAATATGTATAAAATGAACTTTTGGTGAAAAGATTTTCACGAAATGGTCATTTTTCATGAGTCTATACTTCTTTTCCTGTCTGCGGCACTGCATGGTTAATTGAAATTTCCATATTTGGGTTAAAAATTTGTTTAAAAAGTAGAATTTTTCTAAAACTATCCATCACGACATGGATTTTTGTGATTAGGTGTGACAAGTAATCAATATTCCTACCAAAAACACCAACTTGAGTATTCATTTTGTTTTTTCTTGAATTTTATTTCAAATTTTATATGCATGTAAGCCTATGGAGCAGTCAATTACAAGACTGCAACCTAAAGCAGAATACAATTAAGTTTTGCCCATTACTGAATACCTTGTTTATTATTTATTATTATCCAAAGTTTGAAAAAATGCATTTTTGTGAAGTGCATTAGTGAATTGAAAACTTAATTGCTTTAAATTCATATTGCTAAATAAACACCCTAAGGGGACACCCACACTTGTAAGAGATGAAAAAGGTTAAATATTGTAATATAAACATATCTTTGTTATAATCTGAATAATTACTTATTAATTAGTGATGTACATGTAAGTAAGATGAAATTGTGTAAACACTTTTTAGCAATGAACAAACACTGTTGAATAGTGATTTTCCTTAATACATATAATTAATTTATTCTCTTAATATAATATATATTAAAAAAAAAAAATATTTTGCTTCATGTTAGCAGTTAGACCAATTTAGACAGAATGGCAATTTGATAAATTTTTAGGAAGATTATCAATAAATCTTATTGAGAAAACTTTTCAAATTTGTCTGTGTGTTCATTGAAAAATAAGGTTTAATATGATTGCCAATTAGACAAATATCCACCAAATCCAAATGAGGTGGATGTAAGCAAGTATAGGCCACCGTACAGCTTTCGTCAATGAGAAAAACATGTGTCTTGAGTTGCTGGACCAATACTTTCTCAAATTTATACGCTTTATGATAAGCCTCAAACAAGTGATCTTATACATTTAAGTACAGTTCTTGCTAAGGACCATGCAAATTTAAAAAATTATGATACAAGATGTTCTGTAATTTTATTATATGTATACATTTTTTTGAAGAAGAAACATAAAAAATAATATATTTAAAATTGTACTGCAATAAAAATGCACAACAACTACTTTTTACATGAGATTTCTTCATGGTATTTCAGCCATTTTCCCATAGGATTGTACAGTGAAACTTGAACTTAAATATTGCAGTTGATGGACAACCATATAATTCATATTTTAGTTTAATACATCTAAAATTGATCATTTTCATAATTTATGAAGAGAAAACCGTGTGATAATGTCTAAAAGTTCTTTTTTGTAAATGACCGTTTTGAAATTTGAATTTCCCTCCAAACAAACTTCCTACAGTTACCTCCCTTTATCAAAAACGAAAATCAAACACCAATTTCTTATCTAAACTGATTTTCAGAACTATTTTCTAGACTAATTGTGAACATATATTTGTTCCGCATAATATTTGTTCCCCCTGGAACAAAATTATGGATAACAAAAGTTCTTGGGAACAAACATTACATAATATTAATTCCACCTTCATAAGATATTTTCCTGGAACTAAACTATCATATGGTTTCATGATATTTGTTCCTTTAAAAAAGAGTGTCATTTGATTTTTTACACCTGATTAGATCTTAATTAATGTTCACCTCACATGACATTTACCTGTTCATGTAGTACATACAAAGAATGGAGTCTGAGGAATGCATTTTTTTTACACATTTAAACGATGGCTCTTATTCTAGACAAGGTACGAATATATGTTTTTAATATTTTATTACTGCACACTCCACTGTGACTAACTAAACTAAATGGTCCATTAGTCTGTACCAATTTAGAAAGTTTAGCTTATAAATTAGTCAAGCATGAAGTTGGCCACAAATTTCAGATGAAAATGCCTGTATTTTATTATTGGTAATTTACTTCCATACATTTGTAGCTAGAAATAATTTTGGATATTGTAGTATATATTCCTAGAACTTTGATCATATATTAAATATTTCTAGAATTTTAATCATCTAAATAACCATGATATTAAACTATTCCTAGAACATTTATAAAATAGCCAATATTCCAATATGCCTGGAACATTTTTAATACAACAAATATTCTAAGAACTTTTATAATATAACAAATATTCCTGGAGCTTTTTTAAATATAAAAATTTTCCTGGAACTTTTATAATATAATAAATATTCCTGGAACTTTTATTATATAAAACATTGTCCATAATAATATTCCAAAGAACTTTTAGCATATGACAAAAGTTCCAACAAATATGTAGCAGGTAAATGTTGTTTGGTTAGAGATTATTTGTTTACATTAGCAATCATGGCGGCAATTTAGAAAATCAACAAGCTGACAGCAGAAGATATGTTTCCCCGTTGTAATGTCGGGATATTTGTAAAAACTCAGTGTGGAACTTCCTCTCATTACCAAAATGAGTTGTCCCTTGTAAAACTATTTGATTGGTATAGGTAGGATTTTGGGATCTATTGGAGGCCCAGAACAACTTGCCAGTTCCCAGGTCATGTTGGGAAGGGAAAACCAGTTCGAACAGTAACAAGTCCTATGAGTTATGGAATATGGTGTACACAGACACAGCTTGTGCATGCAGGATCAGGTATGAAATTTGGTAAAGTGCTAGTTCAAACATGAGACATCCAGGTGGACATAAATTTGGGGGTTGAGGGTCCCACAAAATAAAACTGTCAGGTTTACAATTAACAGATTAATACCGTATGTTTACTTTTTATCAGATACATGTATTTTATGGAAGCAGGACAAATCGCCCCACTTGCAAATCGCCCCAACCCTAATCGCCCCACTTTTTCACCAACTCGCCCCACTTTAAATAAACACGCCCGAAACTGATTTACCAAATCACCCCAGTTTTTAAATAATCGCCCCACATGTGAAATGGGATAAATCATGTTTAATATTACTTCTGCCAACTCGCCCCACTTAATGGAAAACGGTAATATCTAGATTAGTATATAATTTTCATGTCTGCCAACTCGCCCTACTTTAATGAAAACTATCTACACAGAATACAAACAAAGTTAACCGAAAATTTATTTAATTCGGTTACTATTATTGATATACTGAAATTATAATTCTAAATATAACTTTTGTATTGTTGGAGAATAACAGTATTCTTGTAAGCTTAGTTATTTGCATAACAATTGAAAAGAAACCTGTTAATTGTATCATAATGCAATATTTATAAATGTATTTTATTTATTTTTATTTGATGACCAAACCTGAAGTCTAATCCTTGATTTGCAATTTTTCATGGCATTTTTTTTGAAAAAGTCAGTCTGATGATTTATGAATGTTTTGTTCATCAAACTTGTTTAAAAAATGTTATTCAAGAATCCTTAGGATCCTCTAGAGCGTTTTATGCAATAAAAAGGAGATATACATGTATATATGCCGGACTTGATTGGGAATTTTGAAAAAGGGAGTTTTATTATCATTTTATCTTTTCTTCTGACATGTCTGAGTCTCCCCCTTCTACCATGGACATATTGTCTGCCATCTCATGTGTGAATCTATACATGTGGATGTTTCCTACCTAAATTAATGTTAGGAGTTTGGTTGAGGTACAAATGACAACTCAAAATTGGCACATGTCCATCCCCATAAATTGGGGTATGATGTTAAATTTATCGTTTCATATTTTCTCAAAACAGACTTACAAGGTACATGTAGCATGATGAAAATTTCCTTGTTATATTACTAAAATGTTGTTCTCAAGTCAAGTGAAATTTGTTTATAAGTACATTTTACATGAACGTTGTGTACATACAGAAAACAATAAACACCAATTCTGATGTGATTTTAAAACAGACATACAAAAAAATCTCCAACAAGAATAAAAAGTTGGATAGTATTCGTTTAATTGTATGTATACACACTCCTTATACATGTAATAATATAACTCACGT
Source organism: Mytilus edulis (assembly GCA_019925275.1). Classification (NCBI taxonomy): domain Eukaryota; kingdom Metazoa; phylum Mollusca; class Bivalvia; order Mytilida; family Mytilidae; genus Mytilus; species Mytilus edulis. The sequence goes on from CM034354.1 coordinate 50,484,563, forward strand.
CTTCAATTTTTTTTATAATGGAATGAATGGCAAAGTAAGGAAATATTTGTATGATGTGTTCCTGAGGTTAATATTATGTACTAAAACAAAAGAAATATTTTCGTTACTGTGTCAGGTGTAAATCAACCATGCCTGCTTGGTTAGTACGTACATGTTCATGTATATACGCTGTACCGATAATATACCATTATTATATTGTTGAACATGAGAACAAAGAGTTTTAGCATGGAGTTATTCACACACATACACAATGATACACTTTTAATGTTTTGCACTTTAAAAAGCTCATACAACATAACAACAAGCGCACTAAAAGTATAGCAGTTTTGCAATAATTCTATACATACAATGTATATACACATGGAATAAGAAGCGCATCATTTTTTTTTATTGGGTGAACATTATTTAATAACTTTTTATTGCCTATTAATTTAGATTCATGTACATGTCAATGCTATTCACAATTTAAATTTGCTTTTCAGGAATATGCAGAAAATGTATAAATGTTTTCAAGGAGGTTGTACCAGACATTACTGTATACCAGACAGGTTTAAACAGTATCACAGATAGTAATGATAGTGAGGTAACCAAAATACTAACCTCAAAGTCTTTTTGTGCTCAGATTTATTGTATCATCATTCTGACATGTAACCTGAGTATAAAACTTATAAAAACAGACACATTTTTTTTATTTCCTTCATGTCCTTTAACTTTAGTAAGCATGTTTAAATTATAAATATGAGCTACGGCCTAAATTGACCCTAAATTATTTAACTCTTTCTTGGCTTAAGGTTCATCATAACCTTTTGGCTAAAATGGCCGTATTTACACCCCAAATTTTACTCTGAGTACAGACTAACCTGCAACAGTTTTAAGGGATGGCAGGAACTAGATATATAAATTTTAAATGCATTTTATGTTTCAGAAAATTATAAACTTTTCTAGATTTTGCTATCCATTTTTTTTCGTTTCTGCAGAAGGTGCAAAAATTAACTAAGTAGTGAAAACGATTGAGAAGCTCCCCTCATATAATCAATGTTGTGAGTAGTATTGATTTAAATGGACAATAGATGGACAATAGACACCTGTAAACAATAGGTTATTTAACAGGTTTAAACTGTGTAACTGAGTGGACCGTATCAAATGAAACTCGGGTGTTTGTTTATTTTGCTATCTTCTGCAGACTGGAAAAAAATGAACATCAAAATCCAGGTAAGTTTTTAATTTTCTGAAACGTAGACTTCATATAAATTTTATATATCTAGTTCCTGCCATGCCTTAAAACTTTCCTGGATGTACCAGTTTGTCTGTACTCATAGTAATTTTGGAGGTGTAAACACGGCCATATTTTTCAATTCCTTATGATGAACCTTAAGACCCTTTTATACTTATATGGTATACTATTTGTATTTTTTTTCCATTGAAAGTACATTCAATACACATATAAGAATTAAAATTTATACAAAGTTTAAATTGTCCTTGTTACTGTAATTAATTATTATATTCTAGATACATACATGTGTATATCATTGTATATGCCATTTTCTTTTTAAGGCAAATTTAAAACAATTGAAATTTTTTACAATGATTGTATGCTTAATGTATATTTATAGAAAGAAGAGGCAGCTGAAGAACATAGTTTTAACTTTACCAGTGACAGTTCCGACAATTTTTACAATTTGAGACAGAGAACAAATGTATCATATCACAATGAGTTGGATGTGAGTGAAACTTTTTTTCAAGAAAATTATAAATTTGGTTAATAGATAATGTGAACTCTGACTGATCTAAACAAATTGTCAATTAGCATGAATAGTAATTACGTCCATCTGTAACATAAACAGGTCACATCGACCTACAGGTAATTGCCCACATAAATGACTTTGGTTAAGGTCCATATCTCAGCAACTACAACATGTACAAGTCATAGAGGAATAATCTTGGGACTGTAGTAGGATTGCAAATGAAACTACTCTCTACAAAAGACCAAAATGACACAGAAATTAACATCTATAGGTAACCGTACTGCCTTAAACACCGTATTGCCTTTAACAATGAGCAAAACCCATACACCACAGTCAGCTATAAAAGGCCATGAAAAGACAATGTAAAACAGTTCAAACGAGAAAACTAACATGTAGGTTAAGGTTAATCACAGTCAAGGCGTTAGCCATTGTTTTTTTTTATTCATATTTAATAAGCATACATGTATCAAAATTAAAAAACAACTATGACCTAGATTTACTGAGATTATGAATAACTGATTTCTTCTATATTAAAGAATTACTGAATGTACACCATTAAATAAGTCTGCCATACAAAGTTTGGATACTTATTGTTTTTGATCAGTTTTTTTTTTTAATATTCTTCTGCTTCCTCTTCTTCTTCTTCCGCCACTTTAAAAATAAAGTTGTCCCCAGCAGTTCTCCAAAACCGCTTGTCAGATTTACTTAGTATTTCATAAAATGTTAGACTATTATAAAGAGGTATTTGGGGGGGGGGGGATAAAGAAGGGAGGGGTTTACTATAGAACCCTATGGGATTTTATTTTTTTTTATTTTCAAATGACTTTAACATGAAAACTGTAAGTGATAGACACACCTAGTCTTCAGAAACGATCACAGGACAGGTCCACACCCCCTTCAATTTTAGAATATACTATGTATTATCTTGTAAACGGTAGAGATCCCCACCCCTAAACCATATATATTCGTGTATGGGACAATAAAACAATTTAAATGAAATAATGAAATAAAAGGGAAGTACCTTGGGGGGGGGGGGGGGGGGGGGGGGGGCTCTTGTTTGAAAAATTGTTAACAGTCGAGATCCCCACCCATAAACCATATATATTCATGTATGGGACAATAAAACAATTTAAATAAAAAAGAAGGGAAGTACCTGAGGGTCACCCCCACCCCTCTTGTTTGTAAAAATTTGTAAACAGTCGAGATCCCCACCCCTTAACCATATATATTGGTGTATGGGACAATAAAACAATTTAAATGAAATAAAAGGGAAGTAACTGGGGGTCACCCTCGACCCCTCTTGTTTGAAAAATTGAAAACGGTTGAGAACCCCACCCCTAAAACATATATATTCGTGTATGGGACAATAAAACAAATTAAATGAAATAAAAGGGAAGTACCTGGGGGTCACCCCCAACCCTCATGTTTGATAAATTGTAAACAGTCGAGATCCCCACCCCTAAACCATATATATTTGTGTATGGGACAATAAAACAAATTAAATGAAATGAAAGGGAAGTACCTGGGGGGTCACACCCAACCCTCATGTTTGATAAATTGTAAATGGTCAAGATCCCTATAATTTATTTTTTCTTGAATGGGACAACAAAACAAATCAAATGAAATATAGGTTAAGTCCATGGGGGTCACCCACCCCCTCAATAAATGGTCAAGATTCCCATCCCTAAACCATATATATTCTTGTATAGGACAATAAAGCAAATCAAAGGAATGGGAATAGCGAATTATGGGAGCTTTGTTTGGGAGACTTCATAACAGCATCCTGTTACAATTACTTCTTGTTTTATTTCCTTTCAACAGGCAAACCTCTTTGATTTCATTTAAAAATGCTAAGCCTGGAGTTCACTCTCGGGAGACATTGCAGTTATGAGTTGTCTCTAGTCTGTGGAAATGTATAAATAAAAGTTTATCTATAATTGCTCCCTGTTTTGTATTCTTAAAAGATACTTTGCAAGCTATACATGTAATAATACTTTATTTTTTAGGACATTCTAGAATGTACATCAGAGTGTACCCAAGCAACCAACTCACAGACTTCCAACTGGAGTGACAATATCCAGACACCGCTTAGCGAAATTAATCAAGTTCTGAGTACTATTGGAAGAGGATCTATTAGTCCACTAAAATTTCAGCTGTCAAAACCTTTAGATGATGTTAAGGAGAGTACACTACGATATATCAAGAGGAAAGCAACAGAATCTATTGATGTGTTGTTAGAATTAATTGCACCAGGTCAATCTTCAGATTTAAAGAAATTGATTTTCTCAGAGGGTATTAAGAATTTGAATGAACCAGAGCAAGACTCAGAACTTACAAAACTCATACTCACTTTGTTCAATGATACAAATAATAATACAGTAAAATATCAACTATTATCAATGATTGCTGAAAAATATACCAAAAGAGAACTTCAAAATATGATACCTGGATTAACAGTATACAAGATTGACCAGGCTAGGCAATATGCTTCTTTACATGGACCAGGTAGTACCATGAACGAAAAGGCAGAAAAATTCCATCGTTCAAGAATGGAACCTGAAAAGCTGGAACATGCCTGAAGTTTTTTCTTTGACCCACAGTTCATTCAACTGTCATCATTTGGAACCCGTGAACTCAAGTTAGAAAATGGGGATAAAATAATGATTCCAGAAGTGGTACGATCAACATGCAGCTCAAATTTGGTAAACATGTACATTTCTTACTGTAAAGAGAATGAATTTGTTCCATTGAGTTCTTCTACACTCTACAAAATTCTTTCTTCCTGTTCAGCAGCCACAAAAACAAACCTTCGAGGTTTGGATTATACTGCTGCAGATGGTTCTTCAGCTTGTGATGATCTAACAGAGCTAGTAAAGAATATTGCCAGTAAATCTGTGTTGACTAAAGACGAAACTGACGAAATTTTGCTGCAAATCAAATGCTCTAAACTTTACATGAAAACAGATTATAAATTGCATATAAAACAAAATGATGAGTGTGCAGACCACTGTATTAACTTGGCACTTAGTGACCCTAGTGATGCACTCTAACAAAATCCATGCCAACACACACACAATATCAAGTGTGACAGATGTGAGCTGTTCCCTGATCTTATTAAATTACTGAAGGAGAAGATTTCTAACACTAACGGTATGTACCAATTAAAAAAAGTCCTTGAGAAAGTTACTGTAAAATTTTTTTTTTTTTTTAAGCAATAGCCTCAATCACACAGTGAACACTAAATGATCAAGGTGCAAATTGTAGTGGGTTTAACCAGTTGAATATTGGAAAGCATGCTTCACATGTATCATGTGTATTCAGGTTATTTCAAAAGACTGAAAACAAAATACTGTACATTCTTATAACTGTTTGTTTTTTCGTAATAAAAAGTTACTAACATCATAGCGGAAAAGAAAATGATACAACGGACAAAAACAATTTAATTAATCAAGCATTGATATTTTTTACAAGCTTAATATAATAAGAGTCACAGTATTTGAATGTATTTGTATAGCCACCAGCCCAATGGGCCATTCCAGTATAAATTTTATTGGTCCAAAATTGAAAAAAACTAGCCAGTTCTTTTTTTGACTTGTAAGTAAAACAATTCATTGTAAAGATTTTTTTTTTAAGTGCAAAAATGAACATACATGGTATAGATATTATGCCATATCATGGGACACCAATTCATCGATATCTGTTATCAATATTAATTTTGTTGACTTTGTATTTCTGCATAAAACTTACAAAATTTTTGTCATACTGCTGTTCACAACTTTATGAAATTTATGTTCTTTTCAGTGTATTATCAAGAACAGAAATGTGATCTGCTGAAAGAAATGGAGATAGCTGAAAGTAAGGGACTGATTGGAAAAGCCATGTTTTAAGAACAATTAACCAAGATGAAGGTACATAATATGTAGATATCAATGCTAATTTCATTTTTTATGAATTCAAAGGGGCATAATTATAAAAAGTTATTATAACAAGATCAAATCAGTCATTATAAACTGAATGTTTATGAATATACTGTATATTCCATATTTATGTTTAAAAGAACCAAAGAAAGACTTGGAACTTACAAAACTCATAGTTACATTTTTACTTTGTTTAATTTAGTTGTTTCTTCTTGTTATATATAAATTTATTTGGATGGGCTTTAGAAACAGGCAGAAATGATACTTGAATGTCTAAGAATTCTTGTTTTATTAGCTCAGATTTTATAATTGAATGACTAACAAGGTTCATTCCTTTGACACCAGAATTTGTTTACAATGTAAGTTGTAAAAATGTGCTAAAAGACCAATAGAATATTTTTTAGATAGGTGATTTTTAATCTAGAACACTCATTTCAGTTTTAATTATTACTTGCAGGCAGAATGAATCTCCTGGAGAATTTGAATCCAAACCAGATGTTAATAGTGATGGATTGGGCCATGAAATTTTTACCATCACTACACAGAGAAAAACAGTCAGACTTCTATGGACAGAAAGGATTCAGTTGGCATATTTCAGTGTGCATTTTCAAGGACACCAAAGGGAAACTAAAGGTAGTTTATCCTTGCTGGACTTTATTATTATAACAGTATTGAATGTAAACTAAAGCAAAGAAAGTTAATGTGCTGACAACAGTTTTTAATTTGGCAACATTCATGCCCCAAATTGTGTATCCAGGGGCTCTTAAGTTTTCATGTTGTCCATCAACAATTAATCTTTTTGTAAATTTAGTCAAATGTTCATATCCCAGCAACTATACATGGGATATATACAGATGCATCAGGAATAAAAGGTCAGTCTCCATGCAACATTGATCAATGTGACCTACATTTGCCACTTAATTGACTTATATTAAAATTTATGTTTGTATCTCAGTAACTTTACATGATAGGATCCCATAACCTAGTGTATGGATGCATCAGGGATTGTAGGTCAACATCAAGGTAAAATAAGTTCACTTTGCCTTTCTCATTTTAATAGTATTCTACTGACCTATAGGTTAATTTAATGTTGTTTCTTTTTCAGCATGAGACTTTTGCCCACCTGTTCAATACGTAAGATTCAGATTACCGAACGTCAAGAACTCTTTTGTACATGAAGGTACGTAAGTCGTGTGACGTCGGGGCAACTATTTGTTTACATTGACGACAATGGACTCTGATTTTAAGAATAAAAACGTCCCGGAAATCAAACAGTTCTTGAAAAACAGAGGTGTTAAAACAACGGGTTATAAAAAGAGTAAATTAGTTGAACTAGCTGAAGAAGCGGAATTACAAAAGATTCCCGCCTTTGAACCCGATAATTACATATTCGCAAATAAAATACGGCGAACTGTAGATGGTGTCGAGTTGCCGCATCCCAAGACTGTTATTGATTGGTCTGATGATTTAAATACAATTCCAATAATTGAAGCGTTTGATGTTAATCATTATTTAAAAAACATTTGTAACTGGACAAATGAACGTTTGAAAGGCTTTAAAAATGACAACAGTTACCGTCTTCATTCTAATGGACATATCCGTGATGTTAGGCAGTCAAAATTTCACAGCGATATACACTATGTAAAAGCAGCATGTGTACCAGAAGAGAGACAGTCTGCTGACCCGTACGAAGTTTGGATAGTGGTCCTATTTGATGGGTCAATACATTCAGCAGAATGTACATGTGTGGCGTAAGTTCTTACATGAATAATCCGAGTCCGAGGGTGTGGGTGCCGATGGGGTTTACAGAATAGAGAATAACGGGGTGTTAAAATATAAAGAATAACGCAAGAAAATAATGAATAGATTGGTTAAAAAGTATGTTGAAAACAGAAAAGAATAATAATATCAAGAATACAGTTATCAAATACATGTAATTGTAGAATTCTGATTAGCCATATCTGTTTAAGATAAAAATGAAAGTAATGAGCGAGAAAAATAAAATAAAGATTAAAAAAGATGAATAATCCCATCAAGAATTGCCAAAAAAATGTGTATTTTTATTATGTCATCTGTTTTTGATTTTTAACCTACATGGAATACCATATTATCAGTTCACTCCAAATTACTGTAAAGGGCACATAAAATTAATTTCCATTTGTTTCTCTCTCAGAATTATCACCTTCAAAAAAGAGATGCAAACAAGCGGGGATAGTCAATGTTGATTTTTCAGAGACAAAAGATTTTTTTTTTCAAGCAACTTTTTGTTTTTATTTTTTAAATATAGGGAAACATTGTTTTTTGAAAATGTTTAATCCCTCGAGCACTTCTAAAAAATGAATACTTCAGTGTATATAATTATTTTACAGTGGTGATGGAACATGTAAGCACGTGGCAGCACTCCTGTTCGGGATGCAAAGATTTTGTCAGGATTTGTCCGATAGATCGGTTATTTCTGTTACTGACAAGGCTGCTAAATGGGTTAACCCAGTCAGAACATCAGCTCCAGTAAAAATAACCTCTTTAGACCTGAGGAGTGAGCCTACAGGACAACCACCAATCAAACCAACAAGTGACCATTATAGGCCTTCTTGTCATAACATGACACCACATGCTGTAGAAAAAGAAATGCTTCGGTTAATAAAATCAGAAAACTTACCAGCATGCGCAGCATATGTTCTGTCAGATAGCTCTGGTTCGGAGTATGATTTTGAGTGTTTGCCTGTCAACATACTAGATCTAGCAACACAATTTAATAATGATGATTCGTCAGATGATTCACTTGAATCTTTTATTGAGCACATACATAGAAATATCCCTGATAATTATTTCACTGATATATTCGAAAAGACTGTCAGTCAGAGTGATAGTGATTTGTGGTTTTATCAGAGACATGGCAGAATAACAGCTTCCATTTTATATAGTTGTCTTCATTTTTCAGGAAGAAACCCTGATGGCCATCTAGTCAAACTCATTTTAGGTCTTACAAACAGTGTTAATTCAGACTTGCCTGCTTTAAGACATGGAAAAAAATTTGAACATGTTGCTAGAGAGTTTTATCTTCATGACAAAAAAAATTTGCATGATAATTTAGAATGTAAATTATCTGGGTTTGTAATTGACAACAACAGTCCTTACTTAGGTTGCTCTCCTGATGGGTTATTAGAGTGTAAATGCTGTGGACAAGGTTGTTTGGAAATAAAATGTCCATATAAATTTTCAGAAGAAACACCAATCAATGCTGCTTGTTTAGACAAAACAAACTTTCACATAGAAAATGATACTCCATTTATGAAGAGAAATGACACATCTCCGTATTACTGTCAAATTCAATGTCAGCTTGCAGTTACTAAACGAAAATGGTGTGATTTTGTATTATTTACTTTTAAAGGTGTACATCATGAGAGAATACCATTTGAAGAACAATTTTGGTCTAATGTTTTTCCAAAACTTGCATCATTCTACAGTTCATATGTTCTACCAAAAATTCTGCTAGTATAGAGTCAGAATTACACATGTACCAGTTGAATACTTTGTTTGAAGTTCATTACAATTCACAATATAAAACAGTGATAAAGTTTGGTTATATAATTTAATTTGATTAAACATAACTAAAATAAACAATATTAAACATAATAAATATCATCTTTTATGTTAAGACAACTTATGATATATGTCGCTTTCATTATTTAAAACATTATCAGCTGATAATGTAAATAGTCTCTATTCTTCTAAATTTAGAAAAGACAACTCTTTCAAATGGGAGATAACCTACTATTGTGCATAGACGTGTACATCTGTTAGTTTTGTAATTTTGAATACATGATAAAGCCATATTTCCACTACTTATCGGTTTTTGAAAGAAAATCTTAGAACAGAATAATTCTCTTATTTAAGCTGTTGATTTTTTTTAATCAAGGAATATAATTTTTAGTATTAACATGAATCATAAAAGAAAAAAAGAAACACTGGATAAAAAATTGCCAATCATTGCTCCTTTAATTAATATATATGTCAAATAAATTTCAAATGATTTATTAAACAAAACAAGTTTTATAACTTTTGAACTAATGGTTTCATCAGGTTACAAAAAAATCCTGCAACCTTAAGAGCCTGATTAGCAACAGAAAGTGAATTTATTGGCATAACACCACTTAAGAATTTATAAGATTTCAGTCTCTGGATTGATCTTTCTACATGTATTCTCAAAGAGGCTATAGATTTTGATTCCTTAATCTCCTTTGCCGTAAGACATCGTCCTTTTCCATGTTTACATGGTCTGGTAAATGGTGGCATATTTAAGGTGGCACCTTTTGATAATAATAAGTCTTTGATTAAAAAACCTCTGTCAGCCATTACATGATCCCCCTTTTCAATCAGATCAATGAATCCACTTCTTTCAGTAATGCTCCTATCAGAAATGTTACCAGTCCATAAGTCAGATATAAACGAAAAAGCTCCATTTGGTGTTATACCTACAAGCGTTTTAAAAGTGTTCTTTGACTTGTAATTTGACCACGTTTTTGACTGTGCTGTTGGGTTTCTTGGTCTCTGCACATAAAATTCAGTAGCATCGATGATTACACGAGTGTTAGGATATTTTCTACGAAATGATAGAGGCATATGTTTTTTAATCTTTTCCTTAGATGGCCATTTAATAAGTGGTCCTAAACATTGTGCCATTAAAGATATCCAAGTCGTGAAAACCCTGCTAATTGTTGACTGTGAAACACCAAACAAAAGAGACAACACATATGTGTTTAGTCCTAGCCTCAACCTCAAAAGAGTTATAACAAATTCTTCAAAAAAAGTCAACTTCCTTGAAGCACCAGGTTTTTTCTTATTATTTACTTGCCATCTTTTACCGTCACTTGAGTCGGGACCCATCCAGTATTTCATTTTTGAAGCATGTCCTTCTAATAATTTAAAAATTCCAAAAAGCATTGAAATACTTGGCAGTCCAAGAAAACATTTAACATTACTATTTGATTTAGTCAACTTTTCAACGAGTTTGTCCTTTAGCAGTTCATCTGTATTATTAAACTTCTCATTTAAAACTTTATTTTCCTCTTTGGTAGCATGTAGTTCAACTTGTAGCAATTTAACTTGCTTCCGTAGCTGGTTATTATCTGTCTCATATCTTTGACATTTTTGCTGTGAAAAAAAGTAATAATTATAAATACATAAATCAATGCAAACAATTTATGAAATTGTTTTTGTATTTTTTGTTTACTTAAGTCAAGTTGGTAACAATAAAACAATACAGTTGTATAATTGATTGATTTTTGGTTGCTTAACATTCAGTGGCAAATATTTCATGCATGTTCAGAATGAAATACAGTTATATGGTATAATGACTAAAAAAAACCATTTACATGTAATACTATATTTCAACATGTTCAAGTTGGATTACAAATTTTAAAAGTAAATATATATTTAGTAAAATGTTTGAATAGATCATATTTAATATTGATGTATTAATTTGAATATAAAAGCACCTTGCTTCTTACATTATATAATTTTTGATGTATGAACTGCCATCTAATAAATTAAAACGAATCAATTTTTGATTGAAATACATATTATTTCTATAGTTCATAAGATTAAAAAATATCTTTTACATGGCTTTTGACTCTTATATCCAATGGAGGAATTTTCAATATCAGATAAAATCCCAATTCATTTCGTACCTCTAAGGTGTTGCTATTTTCAATTAACATTACACATTTTTCCTCAATGGAGACATCTTCACTAACTTCAGTGCTAGTGCAATAAGTGTGGTCCAAACTTGGCTTTTCAATGTAGGAAATTACTGAAAGTAAGTAAATATGTACTATTTAAATTAGAATTATTTGACTACAATCAGTCAGGATCATAGACTGTTTGATTTAAAAGAATTAAACGTACGAAATGTGCATGTAATTTAGAAAGTTGAAGTACAAAAATGTAGGTAATCATTTTATAAATGGGAACTAGAACCATATGTTTAAGAGCCATAACTCTCAGAACACATATTTTTTCTACTGGACCTTTAAGACTGTCCACCAGTATACCAGTTGATGGTGTACATGTAGTGTGCAGACAAAATTAATCTGAGACTCATATTTATCTTTGCAAAATACTTTTTAAATTTTGTTTTTGAAGTTTAGTTTATTTTGTGATAAAATAATATTGGCAATTATTTTATCTTGAAATTGTGAAGATAAATTGTTTAAAATTTAATATATGACTTTTATATTTGTATTTTAATTAGAATTATATTATAATTGTTATTAAGCATTGTTTACTAATTGATTTTATGTGGTCATTGACTGATTAATCACAATTGTTATTGTTAAATTAAATTATGAAAACCATCCATGCATTTTAACTATAAATATATATATATATGCCTATCAGAACATGCAGTCATACAATAGACTGACCCCTATGTTCCTTGGTTCAGTTACATGTACATGTAGCTCCCTCTGATTTAACAGTAACATGGTGGCACACTGACTATTTAGTCATGACATCATTTTTTATTAGTTTTACTTAAAATTACCTGGAATATCTGGTATGTATTTCTTCTGTCTTGGTACTTTTGGCAGTTGTGAAACTGTAACAATGTTTGCTGGTCTGTAAAATATATTAAAAAAAATAAATATATATCTTCATGTGCATACAGTCCAATATTTAAAAAACACTGTTCGTAAACATGAAAACTTTTTTTTAAGTTGTCAAAGCTTATTATCTTGGAGCCTCGTAGACATAAGACGGGTAATTTCCGCCTCTTATAAACAGATAAAAGGGACAAACATCTGTTTTCTACCCCCCCCCCCCCAACACACACACACACACAATTTTCTTTTACTGTTTCATCATAATAGGCAAACAAGACAAAAATATATTGAAGAATGAAAAAGGAAGAGGACACTAATTTCAACTATTTGTTACTTACTGTGTTGTCAATATCAATTGTTCAATGAGACGTAAGGTACTGTTCTTGGTGTCTCTTGGTGTTCCAGTTTTGTAGTTGTTGTAGGCAAATAGGGTTGGGACTGCATTTTCCTTCGTAGGTCTTCCTTCAATAAAATGACGGGAGCAAAGTGCATGCCAGTGACAATTTGGGTCGGGATTAAACCCTTCCCTTCTTATCTGAGACAACCAGAGCTTCCTTAGTTTAGGATTCTTTATGACTGAAGGAAGTACATGAAAGTCGACGATACATCCATTTAAAATCATATCAGGATACTTTACAGCATTATGTTTCTTTCGTGAATCGTTGGAGCAACCCTCCGCTATGCAGTGAAAATTCACCATGCTTCTTTTCGAAGCTTTACCGCTCAAAAACTATCATAATAATTTTACATGACGTACATTTTATACATGTGTTTTGACACAAAACATGCCCATAATAACGCAAAATCTCGCAGTAAACGTTATCACTAGGGCGAGACTAACGGTAACCTCAAATACGGAACGGATAATCTGAATCTTACCTATTTAGTGAAACAAGACTGGTTTGCTGTGGCATCAATTTTAGAAAATGTTTTGGTGAATGTCAGGGTCAGAATGCCAATTATCACTGAAGTATTTTTAAGATCGGATAACGCTGGATGTTACCACACCGGACTCCTATGGCAGGCTATTCATGGGATCAGTGAACGGACAGGTTTGTGCAGTTAATCATTTATGAATACATAGTATGTTCATGGAACCGGTCTACTGTAGTTTCAGGGCCAACATCAAATATGCTTGATTGACTGGGGATAATTTTATTTAAACGGTTTTATATGAATTACAGGCATGACATTTAATGTAAGTTGGATATACATTTTATCATCTAGTTCCATATTAATGATTTATTAACAGTGAAATTATCCTGCATCTACATGATGACCTTGAGCTGCCCAGATTTTTCTTATAGACTCCTGGTATCCCATTCCTCACATTCATTTGTGTAAAGAGGGGGATATGACCTTTATTGGGACTCCGGGATCATACAATTTCTAGTTCAAAGTATACATAAATGCTACATCACAGACACACAAGGTGATAGCAATTTCAGTGATATACAAAATAATCAGCCCAAACAATTTCTTGTACCACACTCCTTAAACTAAATTATAGACTTTTTATAGTGCAATATATTTGATCTTGTCATTATTTTCAGATATTTTCATCCAAAGATATGATTATAGTGAGGCACAGTCTGGGAAATCGTATTGTGACAGCAAAATCGCGCACATGCGACGAAAGATGAGGATGTATGTCGCATCAGGTGGAAACATACAAAACCCTGTAGATATGAGAGATGCGATTCTAAGTGGAAAAGGGGTAGTAGGGTGCAGAGTAGCAGTTGTTGAAATAAATACAGAAAAACAGCAGATTTTTAGCCATAAATGGAAAGGGGTCCAAAATATAACGAACTTGGGGTTCATGGCAGAGAAAGTTATAATTTGGAAAGCCTATGGTATTGGCAATGGAAATTCTATTCCTATGTCAGAGGTATTATATCTTTCATTACATTATTGTCTTACCATTTTAGGCAGTTATATAGAAGTCATCAAGCCCCTTTATATTGATTTTATAAACACAACTTCAATTACACCTGTGGGGGATAAAATTTGTTTATAATAACCATAGAAACATGTCTATTTGAAATTTTTGAGGTCTGAAATAAATTTCTTGTGTACCCTGAAAAATTTTCCCTACCAGAAATATTTTATTGCATAATCTTGTTTTGAATTATTTTTTTCATTATGAAAATTAAGGACTTTCAAATTGTTGGATTTATATACCCATCATAAACAGATATAATTGTCATCCTATTAAAATATGTAAATGTCTGAATTGGTAACAGCACACATTTTGTTTAAATGTTGGTCAAGATGGAGTACATTAGATGGAATGCTATAGGGGAGCAGGGACATCTTGATTGCATTAACACATTCTGTCTTTATTTGTATTTTTCTGATTTTCAGCTTATTATATATATATCAAAAACTGTAATACATAAAAAATGAATTTAATTTTTAAGTTATATATACTGGTTATTGGTATGTCAAAAACTTGTGCTGTGTCAAATTTACCAGGATCTATTAGTATTTCAAACTTTGATATAGTGTCTATACTTGTTCATGGTTCAGTATTACAGCTGTGCTCCACAGAGCATTACATTTTGTTTTTCGTAAAGATTCTCACTAGAATATTCAGAAAAACATTGTGACATATATATGTCAGCTTCATTATGATGTCACTTACAAAAATAATTCAGTTTCAGGCAGAAATTCTCTAATGTATCACAACTTTTCCTATATACTCAAGATAATTTTTGACTTGACCTTTTTAACTCCCAATATTCTATTTATTTTCAATTAATTGTATTTATACTACATATTGCGGAATTCTCAGAAAAAATTGCATTGAAATGTCTCTTTCTTTTCAGGTTAAAAAAATGTCTTGTGATCAAGAAGAAACAGCTTTGATAATCACACATGATTTTAATGATATTATACAAACAGGCAGTGTTACCATACCAAAGAAAAGAGCCAACCCAGTCCAATCAGAAGACAACGTAGAATTAGAACAGGAAGCCACAAGAACTGAGGATTTAGAAAATTTATCTAACTCAAGTTCTTCAGTTTTTAATTGCTCTGAAATCGGCTGCACCAAACAATACCAATTCTTCTCCAAACTACAAAATCATATAGAGTTTGGTCGTCATGTTTACAAATTGGAAAGAAAATCAACGTATGATGACATCAAATTAAAATGGGCAGATGTTTGTAAAGATGTTGATATCAGACTGAGAAATTTAGAAAAAGTCCAAGAATCATTAAATGAGATAAATGAACACCAAGTAGATTGTGGATGGGCTCTTAGAAAAGGGAAAAAAGTTATTAGGCACTCAAAAGCTGTGAAAGATTATCTTTTACATCTTTTCACCATTGGACAAACTACAGGGAAAAAAATTAGTCCATCTGAAGCAGCCTTGTTGATTAGAAATAGTCGGGATGAGGAAGGAAGAAAAATGTTTCAACCAGAAGAATACCTCCTTACATCACAGGTGGCCTCATACTTTTCTAGACTGGCTTTATTATCCAGGCAGAATCAGCTTTCAAGAAGAGAACAGGACAATTTGAACGATGAAGACTTGGCTGCTGTGTTGTCATCCATTGAGGAAAATGAAGTTCGCCAAAACATTCTTCAAAACATTGATACATTTCTTATTTTAATGTATTTTTTATATAGGTTGTATAGACTTTTGTTAGGGGGGGGGGGGGGGGGGTTATACTGAACAAAAACATGAAAAGGGTTTAAAAATCGGTCATTATCCCTTTTGAATGAAGTTTGGGAGAAGATTTTATAGTTGTCTTTTGTCCATCCCAATTATGCATGGTTCTCAATAAAGATAAAATAAAAATAAATCCCCTCTGAAACTATGTAACAGAATTTCATGAAACTTTGACAGTAATAAGAACACAATAAAGATATTTCATATCCCTGAATTTTGTTCGGGTTTAAGCTTTTTGAAAATTCCATAAATCTTCAACTGAAACAATTTGTCAGATCAAATCCTGAAACTCTGCTCAACTCCTAAAACAATTCGGGAGAATTTCATGAAACTTAGTAGTTATTTAGGACACAGCTGTGCATATTATCAGAAAATTTTGATCCCATGAAATTCTTTGAAGATATATAGCTCTTTAAAGTAAAAAAGATATACTGAGACAGTCTTTAAAGAAACAAATAAAAAAAATTTATATCTGAATTGCTTTTGGACTTAATTTGAAATCCATAATTTTCAAAATTATGATCAATAAATATGAAAAGCTTGCATTCTAACAATGAAACTTCATGAAGACAAGTTTTTCCAGTGAAAGCTAGGATATTACAATTTATCAGAAATTTGATATAAAGCTTAAATATAAAATAGACATTTCAAGGAATTTGACTTATAAGAAATCTTAAAAATAATTTTACTTCAACACAAACATATATAAGTATATTATTTATGTGCTATTTCTAAGTAAAGACATTAAAATTTGGCGGGAAGAAATAATAGATTTATCTGGGATTTTCCATTGCCATTGTATTGATAATTTCAGTCTTTCCATAGAGGTTGAAAATCTAACTAGAGTTGTGTTATTTGGTAAATGCTTTATTAAGATATATAAATTTAAAATTCTGGTTTAGTGATCGATATAACCAAAGGGTTTCCAAAATTTCCAACCAAAAATTTATCAGCAGCATCCTTAAATGTTATATAATAACCTTCTTAGCATTGTCTGATCACTACTATTTTCATATTTGATTGTTTATGATGTATAGTGTAATGAAAACAATCACAGTTAACCTCTTCAGAGGAATTGTAATTTTGATATTTTTTCTGAAATATTGACTTTTTATGCACAAAATAAATTATTTCATGATAAAAGTCACACGGTTTTCGTTATTTTTTTTATTACAAACCAATATATGAACTGTATAAAATTCAAAGGTTTGTAGATGTACTGGCTCCATCAATTTTTTTTTAAGACTTTGAAGTTCGGTGAATTTCATGAAAATATAGCCAAATGGCTTTTTGAAAATCAACAGATATTAAAATCACCAAAGAGATATAAAGGCAAATCTTTAGATATCATCTATTCACTTGAATTTCATTCTTTTAAGTTGTTAAATGATATTATATCCTAAATCAGATTAATATTTGAGATATAAATTGATTTTTTTATGTTTAAAAAGTGATGAAAAACAAGATTTTTCAATGAAAAACGGCAATTTTTGGATTTATGGTTTAAACACCGTTACCATGGCAACGATTTATTTGCAGATTTTTTTTTAATGATAAATCATAATTTTACACTTAAATAGATATGAAAACCACATTTCTTTCTAAATATTAAAATTTAACTATATCACCATTTGCTTGATTCTTAGGAAGACCTGTACTTAAATATTATGTCATATAATATCTTATATATTGCATTTGTAATTAATCATTGATCAATCATTTTAATTAAGATTTTGCGGGTAACACGATCTTTAATAATGCTGGCTTGATTCAAAGGCGCCACAGAAGAGTCATTCGCCACAAGGGCGAGTTCTATTGAATCTGGACTCGCCAAATAGAATTCTTACTCACATTTGGCGAGCTACTTCCCTAAGTGGGGCATAAAAATCAAAAGGGAGCTTCCTTATATCAATCACAAGAATAATGTAAAGTTTCAAATAATTAAATCTCGACATGCTCAGGTTAGTGTGCAAAATGTGAAAAATTGGCTACATTCAATTGGTTCAAGTCCCGTGACCTTTTAACTTCGTGTGCTATGCACCAGAAAAAACATGCAGATTACCAGGTGGCAGAAAAAGTCAACTCGCCGGTCAAATTACAAACATCAAGTATTCCCCATCTCTGATTGATAGTACATACACGTGACCTTTTTTATTTTTGGCCATGGCGTTGTCAGTTTGTTTTAGATTTATGAGTTTGACTGTCCCTTTGGTATCTTTCGTCCCTCTTTTAAACCGAAATGACAAAATATTTTCTAATTTGAAGGGGAACTTTCTTCTGTCAATTCTATTGTTGTGTTGATATAATATGAATAAAGGTTAAATTAATTTGAGCTATACTATGCCTATAGTCTGAAAACTGAAAAATCCCCCTTTTTATGAATAAGGTCCCATATATCCTAGTTTTGCATTTGGGATTTATTAGTCCAAATAATTATGACGTCTTGAGAGGCTATTATACTTGTTTGCGTCGCTGTAAGGTGTCAAAGCAAAAAAGTAGTATAGCCTTTCAAGACGTCATAATTATTTGGACTAATAAATATCAAATGCAAAATCTGAAATTTATAAAAACCGAAAGGGAGCTTACATCAATAGATAAGAGAGGGGGCTCTACAAGGGCCTGATCATATTTTGATCAAAATTATGTGCAAATTTTCCAGATAGGGTCCTGTGGTCACATTGAAAAACATGTTTTGTTGTTGTCTTGTTCTATTAATTTCAGAAACACAACAGAGGGGTATCATAAAAGAAATAAAATTAATGCTAACCATTACATGAGATGCTGTTCTATCAATATCCGATATTTTTGTGAAACTTCTTACAGCATCCCAATTCGCCTTTTCCACTATATTTTTGAAGTCTAGTTTCTTCATGACGTTGAAACACGAACGTCGGTAAATTTGTATGTCCAAATATGTACTATCAATCAGAGATGGGGAATACTTGATGTTTGTAATTTGACCGGCGAGTTGACTTTTTCTGCCACCTGGTAATCTGCATGTTTTTCTGGTGCATAGCACACGAAGTTAAAAGTTCTGTGTTTTGTCAGCAGTTTTCCATTGAAATATTAATTGTTATTTCGACTTATTTTAAGTGGACTTATACCATGAAAATATCCGTTTTCTTGCTCTTCACGAGCGTCATTTGATCTCTTCGCCATTTTTGTCAGTATTGGTAAACGGCGGGAAACTTTCGAGTACTTTCTAAGTTGACTTTCGAATACACAGTAAAGTCAAAAGATGTTCTTAGTATTGGCGGGCTTTGTTATAATGCAGTGGTATGCTTACTCCCATAATAGGAGCACTGTTGCCATGAGCCTTTTATCAAATGAAATGTAATATAAGCTTATATCCAATTTTCAAAATATACTGATTGATTGATTGTTGGTTGTTATACGCCACATTAGCACAAAAGGGCTATATCGCGGCGAGAGCCAATTCATTATGAGTTTATATGTCCTTTTAATACAACCACAAAAATTCAAAAAAACATTTTGGTCGTATATTTGTTATACGTTGTTGTCATCTGCGTCGTTAAGCGTCATCCAAGACCAATGATTTCGGGATAATAACTTTAGTATAAGTAAATAGAAATCTATGAAATTTTAACACAAGGTTTTATATGACCACAAAAGGAAGATTGGGATTGTAGGAGTTTAAGTTCCAACAGTTTAGGAATGAGGGGCCAAAAGAGTCCAAAATTAAACTTTTGTTTGCTTTCACTAAAATTGAATTATTGGGTTTTTTTTATATGGCGAATCTAATCGTGTATTTAGATTTCTAATTTTTGGTCCTGTTTTTAAATGGGTCTATATATATTAAGGTCCATAGGATGCAAAATTAAACTTTGAAAATTAGTTATCAAGGCTATGCATTTAGTTTCTGCGCAATGTCTCAAGAGTTCCCTAGAGCCTACTATAGATTAAAATATTTTACAAATAACAAACATATGTTATTGCAGATTTAGAAAATTTAAGGGGAAAAGAGTAGACAACTCATGAAGGTATCTGTAATAACACATGCAAGTTATTTTCTGTAATAACCCTATAGAATTATATCCCTGACTGTTCATTCTGTGACAACTAGCTATATAGGCCAAAAACAAATATTGTTGGTTTCTCTTTCCACGACTGACCCGGTAAAATCACCGCGCCTCGAAAAATTTTATTGGCCATTCTTGTCCATATTTTTTTTTTTGCTAGTTGGTTTTTGGTGATATCTTTCCGATGCGTTGGTTTTTGTGATACCTTTCCGATGCGTTGGTTTATTGTGATACCTTTCGGATGCTGCAGTCAACAAGCAATTTAAATCAAGGCTTTTTTTGTATTGAAGCGTCTATATGATTTGAAATCAAGGAAAACAAGCATACTGATCTGTCCACTTTTATGAGTGACCAGTACCATCACCCAACTACTCATGGTAAATCAACAAAACCAAATTTGAAAACAGTGGTAACTTCTCAACAGCAGAAAATGAGAAAAATGAGAGTAGAGCTTGTTCAAACTTATGCCTCCCTAATAAACGCTACTGATGAAGTGGGGCAGCTGACATTGAACAATGCAACTTTAGAGGGCCAGATGGGAGACTATCAGAAACTGAAAAATGAAATTAGATATAAGTGTAATGCTATAAATGATTTAAAGAGAGAAATTGCCTCTTTAAACCCAAGAAATGTCAACAAAAGGTTTAAAAGGTGTAAAAAGCAAATTCAAAATTTACAAAATCAGGTTAAAACTCAAGGTGAAATTTTGAATGACAGAATTACAATGATGTTAAATGAAAATAATGAGCTTGAAAAGGAGTTGGGAGATTTAAGGGGTAACATTTGTCATTCAAAACAAATTACACACAAGCCTTGAAAATGAAAAGCTATTTTAAAGGTAAGTATAAGTCAGTGAATAAAAAAGCAGAGGAGTCAAACACTGACAGTAAAAAACATGAAAAAGAAATTAATATTTTACAGAAACAGGTTGAAAGTTTACAAGCAATGGCAGATAATAATAAAATAGAAAAATCAGAAATGTTTAGTGGGGGGAGGTACAAAAATGAAATTAGGCAAGTTTATATGGATCTAGTGGGCAATGGTGTAGCCATTGAAAGGTGTGAAGGTATTGTGCGATCTGTCCTTAATAATCTGTTAAATATAGAAGTTGACAGACTACCAAAAAAAGGTTTAGCCTCAATTATGGCTATTGAAGCACATGTTATATCCCAGGCACAAGCAGCTGAAGCTATGCTTAATCATACAAACAACTGCTTACACCTTGACGGTACAAAAAAAAAGATTCACTGAGTATGCTGGCTTTCAAATTTCTACAGAGGAAGGCTCTTACTCTTTAAGTCACCAGGTTATGCCATCAGGTGATGCAGATAGCTATATACAGGCCACAAAAGAGACTTTTTCAGAACTAGCAGAATCCTTTTCTGAAAATATCAAAGAAAAGCAAAAAAATGAAGCAAAGCTTTTGCTAAGTGTTAAAAACATTATGACAGACCGTCACATTGTGAATAAAAGTTATAAAAAAGTAACTTGAGGCTGAAAAACGTGCTGTTATTGATGAAAATATTACAGAACAAGAAAGGGAATCTGCTGCTTCTGTCAATGGTCTCTTTTGTGGCTTGCATGTCCTGCATAATATGGCCTCTGCAGCATTGAAAGGGTTACAGAAATTTGAAACAGAGAACAACATAACATCTAACAGTATATTTGAAAACAATTCAATTGCAAACAACATGATTTATGAAATCTGTAAGGCCTTTATATCAATGTCTGGATGCCAAAAGTCAGGTGATGCTCTAGATTTTAATGATTACCTTGCATCTATCAATGAAGAGAATTACCAGGTGACCTTTTTACATAACCGATTCAATATTTTATTTGTTGATGGTGGCACAGTTTTTTACCATAGAGGGCACATCAAAAATTATCTCACCTCTGGGAGATGTAGCAAGACAAACAAACTTATCAGTTCAATTTCAACTAGAATTGAAAATGAAACACTACTGTCAGAGTTCAGAGCTCTTGGCATCATTGGAAAGCTCATTTGTGGTCCTTTATGGAGAATTTTAGAAGATGACAAAATTAGTTTTTTTGAGATGAATGCTTACATGTTTTGGCAAATTTTAATTGAAAAAATAGACGAGCTTTCCAATGATGCTAATGAAATTCTAAAAGGTGACCAAATTTTTCATGTAGCTGGTGCTGACATCCTTAAAAAGGATGTAATATATGATTGTCTATTTGAAAGTTATGACAAATTTGATGCCCTCACACTTCAGGCCTTACAGGCAATTTGAAGAGAAATCTGTCCAATGCTGAAACGTCAGTTGAAAGACAAGTTACCTGGTGGTGTATATTACATTCCTGAACAACATCTTATTGATGAATGTCAATCTGTTCCAAAAACAAACAGAATTTATGAAGCTGACTTCTCAGCATTGGACAGATTAGACAAGCAGGCACCTCAAAAAAGCACAGTAGCAAAATCTGGTATAATTAATTACTCTATAACAAAACAAGCAACTTTTTAAAACAGTTGTCAAAAGAAAAAAGAGAGAAATATTTTGAAATTTCAAGAAAAGTTGCAGTCAGAAGAAGTAAAAACGAAAAAAGAAAAAAAAACAGAACTTAGACAAAAAAGATTGGCTTTACAACACAAAAGGATAGAACAAAAACAAAGAAAAATAGAACGCAAACAATTGTATAGCACCAAACTTGAAACACAAGCAAAAAAAGAGGGAACATGGGTCAGCGTTGAAGAAGCAGCTGCAAAAACCTCAGGTTTAACTATTACCAAGAAAAGACACCTGATCAGAAATCAAATCTTGTTTCACTCCAAAGTTATTAACTCTAAAATTACATCTAAAGGATTGATAAAGTTTCAAGACAAAAAAAACAGTTGTGCACAGACCAACTATTTGACAACTTGAAAAAAAATTTACTGAAAATATACCACCACAAGTAGTCACTTTGAATAATGCTACAGAAAATACAGTACATGTTAAGAAGGCAAATATATAGCAAAAAAGAACAAAAAATCAAAGCGCACAAATGCTGACAAACGAAGTTATGTAATAAACAGAGAACTGGCATTTCAAGTAAATAAATATTATGCTGTGGCCTTCACTGATCGTTGGTACCCAGACAGGTGTTCTGAATTGGTAGATATAGATACTGACTTTTTTGAATTTTTACACCCATCAGGCAAACATTACAAGCCTGCAAAGGTAGATAATGAGAGAGTACATGTAGCAGGTGTTCTTTGTGAAATAAACATTGAACCTATATCAAATGCAAGGCTATGGGTAGTACCAGAACAACAACTGGTTGATAAAATGTTTAATGAATAAAACCTGTATTTTGTTTGTTATCTTTAATGAACCTGAAATTGAATGTACATGTGTTGTTATCTTTTAAGATTTTAAATATAATGACATATAATTGCAATCAAATATTTATTTATTTATTAAATTGTTTATAGACCTTGTTTTTTGTGTAAATTTTGTTTAAAAAATATGTTGGATTTCCATGGATTTTGATTTACTCTATGCGTATGTTTATCACCATTCAAGAAAGAAATTTGGACGTCATAATTTCAAAGAATAAGTTCAATATTTTTTTTTCATTTGGACTATTGAAAACTGCCACCAGCATCCATCTTGGATGACCATATTGCATTTTGTATCAGGGTATACATCAATACTGTTCTGAACTTTCACAATAATTACATGGATATAAGCTGTTCATAAAGAGTTGTGGAAAATGAATCAATTATTTTGGTGAAAACCCGTTTTGTAGGCAAAAAAAAATCCTTTTTTGAGTGAAAACTGCCACCAGCAGCCATCTTGAACGGCCATATTGGATCTTGTATCATGATTTATATCAATGCTGTCCTCAAATTTCCTTATAATCACACATATGTGCTGTTCCTGATGTTTTCTGGTAAATAAATCTTCAATTTTGGGAGAATGTTTTTTTCAGTACACATGATCATTTTGAGGAATAAAAATTGCCCTCGTCGGCCATTTTGGATGGCCATTTTGGATTTTTTTAGCCAGAGAATGATTCTAAGATTTTTTAATTTTATTTAATTCTATACATATATGTACTTCAACAAATTTCATGGATATTGGTTTTGTGGTTTGTTTTTTAATTAGGTTTGAAAAGTGGGTTTTGTTCAATTTTTGACAAATTTCTTCGGTGCCACTGCAAAAATGACTAAGTCCACACTTTGTCACGCCCACTTTGCCACTTATGTTCAACTAAGTTGTACATGCAAAAGTATGATTTTTACATAAATTTTAATTAAGTCAGTGAGTTGATGCAAGAAAACAACTATATATAGTCATATTTGAATACTAAAGTGGTAAGTAGCCATACAAAATTACATTTCCTGACCAATGGGACGCAAAATTTGTGTAAAATTTTCACATTTTCCAAAATTATAGCCAAAATCTGCAACTTAAAACTTGCATAACTTTTTTTATTTTTAGATCAATTTTTAAACTGTTTTTGTTTTGTTTTGTTCATGATAACAAGAGCTAT
This sequence comes from Mytilus edulis, assembly GCA_019925275.1. Lineage (NCBI taxonomy): Eukaryota > Metazoa > Mollusca > Bivalvia > Mytilida > Mytilidae > Mytilus > Mytilus edulis. The sequence continues at coordinate 50,509,047 of CM034354.1, forward strand.
CTAATTCAGTTGCCATATGTGGTATGGCACACATACATACATTTTTCCTGGAGTCCCTACCTTTTCAGGAATTCAGATTTTAAACTACTATTATTCTGAAGCTTAAATTGGGAAGTCATATTGCGATGCCACGATTGCCCATTTGTGAACAAAAATGAAGGACATGATATTTAAGTAGCAGAAGATATGAAATGGCCATTGATTATGGAAAAGATAGGCGTAAAAAATGTTTTTTAAACTATCTGCTATGTGCAATTTTTTACCGCCTCTTGCCCCTAAGCAATACATTTTCTGACACTTTTAATTATTATTTTTCCAACTTACAACTAACAAAAACATTTTTCGTTGAAATTTTCATTCTTTTAAAAAAAAAAAAAACACTTTGCCCCATCGTTGTCTATGATAATCCTTTAAAGAATCTTTTTCTTATTATACATGGTAAGAAAAAACACTAAACATTTACTTTCAAAAGATACTGGAAAATTTCCATTTAAATCATGAAATCATATTTTTTTTTAATTCTGGGAAAACGAGATTCATCTTCAATTAGTTTATCACATATACATTTTCCCTTCAAAAGTTAGTCAGGGGTACTACTTGTACACGTAATTATACCCCACGCAACGAAGTTGCGGAGGGTATAATGTTTTTGACCCGTCCGTCCGTTAGTCAGTCCGTCCATCCGTTTGTCCGTCCGTTCGTCAGTCCGTCCATCAGTCCTGTTTCTTGTCATCGCAACTCCTCTCAAACCACACAACAGAATTTCACGAAACCGTTTTAGATGAAAAGGACATATTCTGTTGTGCATATCGACAGGAAATTACGATTCAATTTTTTTCTAGGAGTTACGCCCCTTTGAACTTATTTGCTTCAAGGTTCTACTGCAACAGTTTGTTATCGCAACTCCTCTAAAACCACACAACAGAATTTCATGCAACCTTTTTAGATAATAAGGACATATTATGTAGATGTGCATATCGACAGGAAATTACGATTAAATTTTTTTTCTTGGAGTTACGACCCTTTGAACTTATTTGCTTCAATGTACTACTGCAACAGTTTTTCATCGCAACTCCTCTGAAACCACACAACAGAATTTCATGAAACCTTTTTAAATAATAAGAACATACTATGTAGATGTGCATATTGACAGGAAATTACGATTCATTTTTTTTCTTATACAATTTTTTTTCTTACACTTATTTAATTTCCCCAATGACAATGTGGGGACGTGGGGTATGTGAGCGTGCTCACTAAGGTTCTTTAATTTTAATTTACTTGAAGAATTAAAAAAAAAAGTGTACACATATAAGTAAATTATAATGTTTGAATAATCTCCCCTTAATTTTCTAAAAAAAAAACACTTGTATAGGTAAATTTTTCGTACAATTTTACAAAATTTCTCAAGTTTTGAGATATAAAATCATGCCTTTAACATGTAAAATGATTTTTCCTAGGTTACATGTAGCTCATAATTTATTATTAGAGTTCAATGTTTCATCTCATTAATTCAACGAAGAAACTGATTGCCCAAAGATTTAAGTATTTGTGCAAGGCCTTCAAAAATTGCTCCTTGGGGGCTTGTAAATGAGCATTGTTCTGAAGATAACAGACAAATGGGATTTTCATTGTCCATGAAATTACACTTAAATGATAAGTAAAGACATCTGCAAAGGGTAGACAATTTAAAATTCTGTTTTACCAAAGAAATTCTAAGAATTCAAGAAAAGACGATAGGATGTCTTTTTTATTTAAACAAGTAAAACATTCTGAATGTCTAAGGGACACAACTATGTCAATATGTTTTTTTACCTATACAAGTAAATAAAATGCACTTGTATAAGTATCCTACAAATTAACTTATATGTGTATTTTTTTCTTCACTTCTTCAAGTAAATAAAAATTACTTGTATAAGTAGTACCCCTGACTGATAGTTGAAGGATAAAGACTGAAGTCAGAAAATTTTCTTACTTCTTACTTCAAATCCATTATTTCTATCAAAGTTATAGGAAAAAGTTTTATTGAAAATCAGAGATTTGTATTGCGTCTAGACAGTTTTTGTAATAACAACAGTTTTCTTAAATTTAGCAATTACCTATAATAGGGGTAGGAGGTGGGAGGCCATTTTGTATCTTTAATTTTACATTATCCAATTCATTTTATTAAACTCTCTCAGATTTCCTATTATATTTTTTTGGTAAACATTTTTTTTTTCTTTTTTTCTTCAAAATATGAACTTTGCCTTAAATGGTGGCACCCATTTTGTTTCAACAACTTTTCCTGAAGTACTTATTTAAGTTTTATTAAACTTTCTCAGATCCTTAACCCTATCACTTTAATACCATTGTCATCTATATTATATTGTTGGTCAAAATTATTTTTCAAGTTTTAATAACAAAACTTGAATTGTGCATGGGGCAGGGTTATACATGTACTTAAGTTCTGTTCATGTTTTATTTTTTAGCTCACCTGGCCTAAATGGCCAAGTGAGCTGTTCTCACTACTTTGCGTCCGTCGTTAACTTTTACAAAAATCTTCCCCTCTGAAACTACTGGGTCAAATTTAACCAAACTTGGCCAACCAAGATGCTCGCCATTGCTAATAATAGAACATAGGGGTTAAATGTAGTTTTTGGCTTATAACTCTGAAACCAAAGCATTTAGAGCAATTCTGACAAGGAATTAAATTGTCTACTATGTTTTTTTTTTATATCATCTGATATTCAACCAAATTTAAAATGTTGATGAAGATTTTAGTACTATCATTGAAGTACTATATTGACAGGAACTCCAACGAAACTTTTAACTGAAATTGGTCTCATCACGTGATTTGATATCGATTGTCTTATCTACCTACCAAGGTAAATAAACACGGAAACTCCCGTGGTTATTTGTGAATCGCCACATGAATAACAACACCTGTTTCCGTTCAATGAATGAAGAACAACGCTGAAAAGATCGAAAAAAATTGGTTCATATTTAACAGAATGACATAAGAAAATTAACTGCATTCGGAAAGAGGGCAAGCTTATTTTTAGTTTTGTTTAGTATGTTGTAATCATGGGAACTTTGAAATCGGTAAATATCCGATAATGAAAATTATATTATTCTGAAGTAGAGTGTTTGCAGAAAATAATGTGATGCGCTTGTAGTGTGCCAGATGGAGCCAGATAACTCAAATTTTCAGTTAAAGATTGTAAACTTTTAGCGAGTGTTACACAAATATCTATGGTTTTCTTTATCGTAAAATGTTAATATTATAACTTATTTATCAAATATGTCTTAAAGACTAAAAGAGGTTAATAATTACACGCATGTGATGACCTCTACATAGCAATATCAGGTTACGGGACATGCAGATTAATTGTTACACCTTTTATGATAATTCCAAAGTTGTAAACAGCCTTAAACATTCAACCTAGTCCGAGATTACTCGATCTGACGTCTGACAGATTTAATTTTACGAATGGCTTTTAATATTTCTGGATTCATTTAAAGAACGATCACCATGATGGGCCCTAAGCAGTTTTTTTTTTTTTTATCATGGAAACCAATTTAGAATTTATTTATGTGTTTAAAAGCTTAATTAACAGTTCTGAAACATCTAACACCGTATGCTAAGCAATTTGTGTTTTCGTTTCTTCTTAAATTGTATGAAATATTTTCCATTAAACAATAAATCAAAATATTTGATATTTTTAGGATCAAAGCTCTTTAACCCCGTCCCCCCGGCCAACTTTTGGATTAAATTTTTGTTGGAAGTTCTTTCATTAAACACTTCATTAAAATATTTGTCAAAGTTAGCAGTAAAACCTGATAATAATTATTGATAAAAACTTTCAGTTCCGTTTACTTTACATGAGAATTTTCTGATTTCCCAGCCTAACATGTATATAACAGTTACGCGTGTCTAGCCAACGGCTCAATCTCTCATGAATAAAAATCTTACTATTTTAAAATTGATTGCAACTTAAACTGAAATGTTTATGGCTTGTGAGTATTTTTACTCTTCTTTTTTTTTATTTGGTGAAAACAGTCGCGGGGATTTCGTTTCTTTTCTTTTTATTTGCTTTTAAGCAGCAAACCCCGTAAAAACTGACATATTTGTCATTCACATGGTCGGCAAATTCATTTTCTTGACAATTAAGTACACATCCGGCTGTTTCGGTATGTTCCGTAATTACGATCATTCACGAGGTTCCAAAAATTTGATCGGAACCCATGCATCCATAAGACATGTCGTAATAATTAACAGATACTTGACGATTTTGTGGCATCGCACTATAAACGTTTGAAGTCCGCTTGTTGGAGTTCCTGTCAATATGATACTTCCATGGTACTATTTTTTGACGATTTTCAGATAGATAAAAGATGTGGCAATTGATTTATTATTAACATTGTTGTTCACGTCAAATACATGTATCAGTTAATGCATGCTACAATAATTATAATACATCTTAAAAGGGAACAAGTTACGATACATAAACCAAATAGAATGTGATTTTGTTTGATACAATCAGTAATAAAAGAGAAATTTTATAAAGATAGAAATTTGCTTTTAGCAGCCACTTTGGTTCAATTTTGTTGAAATGAGCAAAGAAACCTTCCGTTGTGAATTTTTGACTTCATTGGATCCATTTTCATGTGATCTTCAATTTAACTTATTAGTGGAGGGTATCTCGATAGTTAATGAATTATTGTTTAAACTGAAATATGTATACACAAAATTCTGATACATTATATCAAGTATATGTATTGTTCACTATTATTTCAGGCTAAATGTGATTTGGATATTCGTTTTAACATGTCATACATTAAATATGAAAATTTGAGTCAAATCGGTGATCATGAATTTGTCAGCTAGTGCCCCTTTAAATAGCAATTTCTACGATGAATGAAAAATAATTTGTAGAAAAACATTTTTTTTGGGGGTGGCAAAATAATTTTTGCACACGTATCAAATTTTTATATATAGTCTCAAAATAGTAATCATTTATCAATGATTAAATTGAAATACTAAAATTAAACTTAGTTAAGCCCTTCAACTTATTCTTGTGTCAATCAGTTTTTTGTCCTAAAGTGTAATACCTAAATGATTTGGTCAATCAGGAGAATATTTGTGAAGATGACAGATATTTGATTGTTATCAATTTTCATGTTGAGTAACAACTTTTATTTACTCGTAGCTATTTACATGTATAACTTTTGAAAAATCAACACTGGTATATGAATTAAGTCAGTTTCTCCAAGTAGCATTTGAGATATAACAAACCATTCCAAAAGTGATTAAAACTGACTGACTGCCTGTGTTGTGCATTGTTTCAAAGTATTATGTTAAAGGGAAACTCCGCCAAAAAATGAAAAATTTATATTTTGTTCTTGAAGCATAAAAAACCACATGTTCATCAATCAATAATAAAGTTTTATTCTGTATGTAAAGAGATCAAAATCGATTTTTGAAATTGATTATCAGTTCTTGGAAATCGCCATCTTGTCGGCATGTCCGATATAAAAAGTCGAGTGACTTCTGGTGATATCTATAAACCACAAAGAACAAACAGAATCGGGGATTTACCGACCGTGCGTTATCATCAATCAATCGGGTATTGCCGTAGATGTCATACAGTGTTAAAATTTCTTGTCAAGTGTGGGTTGTTCTGTCAAACAAGGTTGTGACAAAAGTGTACATAGTTTTCCCGATCCCACAAAACAAGAAAGACATGGTTGTGCAGCCTTAAACTAATAGCAAAAAGTTTAATCTATAGCAAGCTTAAGTTGGTGTGTGAAAACCATTTTAAACAACCTTCTTTCGAGGGAGATTGGTAATTATATTCCTTAATAACAAAATAACCTAGCAGTGTTGATAGCTTTATATGATAAGATCTCGTTGATAAAAAAAATATATAGATTTGATGAGGAAGAAAAGTTTCAATTATAAGAAAGACAAATGCAGTGGTCTTGAAACAATCAATGATTTAAAAGATTCATTAGTATGCCTCTTTTATTTAAAGTACATTGATTTATATCAAGAATAGTTCCGTATATAAACAAGGTTATTTTTCAAATTAATAAAGTTATACTATTATAAATAACATTTTTTTTTAATTTTGTTATTCAACGGCTATTAACAAGGAGCGATGTTAGGAAGAGCTTTAGCTTGGACATAATATGTTGATTTACAAATGTAATATGATATTTCCACTGCCAGTCTGTCAGGTTATAGAAATGTAACTATCGAAACATCGGACATTTCAATTTCTTTATTAAAAGAGTTGGTTTTTTAACTAATCTTTGAATGATATACGGAATCAATTCAGAACGGTCATTTATAAAGACACTTTACAGTAAAATGTGTGACCCTATCTGGTATATTCGGTTAAAAATCTATAGGTTTTGTTTCGCTTTTAAATTGTATTTCGTTATCTTATTATTATTTATGTTGCCTTCCGCCCGATTTGAAAAAAAGGTATGTCAGAATTATTGTTAGATTTAATCACTACAACCTGCTCAGAGTCTGAATTGACCCGTTTTTGTACTAGACCAGTGAAATCGTGTACACATTTTACTCAACTAGTCGCGACATTGTCTTGACTGTACTGAACTGTACTTAAGTGTACTCGACTAGGTCTCGACTTTACTTAATTAGTCTGATTCAGTACTTGATGATCTTTGTGTAGTCTGAAATGGTCTTGACCAAGTCTCGACCTGTCTTGACTAGTCTCGACCTGTCTCGACTCAGTCTCAACCAGTCTCGACCTGTCTCGACTAGTCTTGACCTTCAAATTTAGTTTTGACTGGTGTAAATCAGACCATCTAACTTAATTAAATATTGATCTTACAAAATTCAAGCTTATTAGGTAGTTTGATTTATTGCTGTGAAATGAATGATTTAAATTTTACAATAGGTCAAAATGAAAATTATCTTTAATTTTTTTTATAACTTTTTCAAATCAACTTGCATTTTCATCAAACTATGCAGCTATCTTAGATTTATATTAAGCTTACTGAATCCCATGTCATTTAGTTTTTTGTTGTATTGCTGTAAAATTTTAAGAATTACAATAATCTTAAAAAAAGCTAGGATTTGCAATTCGGACAAAATAGAGATAGTACACTTTAATTTTTTTTAATAACTTTTTCAAAACAACTTGGATTTTCATCAAACTGTTCTGCTATCTTATATATATATTAAGCTTACTGAATCCCAGGTCATTTTCTTTTTTGTTGTATTGCTGTAAAATTTAAGAATCAAATTAATCTAGGTCAAAAAAGCTAGAATTTGCAGTTCGAACAAAATAGAGATAGTACACTTTAATTATTTTAATAACGTTTTCAAATCAACTTGGATTATCATCAAACTATGCAGCTATCTTATATTTATATTAAGCTTACTGAATTCCTGGTCATTTTGTTTTTTGTTGTATTGCTGTCAAATTAAATTAATCTAGGTCAAAAAAGCTAGAACTTGCAGTTCGAACAAAATAGAGATAGTACACTTTAATTATTTTAATTACTTTTTCAAATCATCTTGGATTTTCATCAAACTATGCAGCTATCTTAGATATATATTAAGCTTACTGAATCCCAGGTCATTTTGTTTTTTGTTGTATGGCTGTCAAATTTAAGAATTAAATTAATCGAGGTCAAAAAAGCCAGAATTTGCAGTTCGAACAAAATAGAGATAGTACACTTTAATTTTTTTAATTACTTTTTCAAATCAACTTGGATTTTCTTCAAACTATAAAGCTACCTTGGTGGTGTATTAATCTTACTGAATCCCAGGTTATTATGAAGTTTGGTGGATTGCTGTCAAATTTAAGAATTAATTTAATCTAGGTAAAAAAAGCTAGGATTTGCAGTTTGGACAAAATAGAGATAGTACACTTAACTTTTTCAAATCAACTTCGATTTTCATCAAACTCTACAACTATCTTTGCAATATATTGATCTTACTGAATCATAGGTTGTTATTCAGTTTGGTGTATTTCTGTCAAATTTAAGAATTTAATTCATCTAGGTCAAAAAGCTACAATATTAGAAATATATCTTTCCTCATAATTTGGGAAAAAGTATATATAAAATAGTTATATTTAATGTTTTATTCCTTTTTGATATATTTTATATAAAATTATAATCCTGGTACCTTTGATAACTAATAACTAATTATATAAATATATCAAAAAGGGATGAAACATTTAAGAAATTTTCAAAATAGTTCTTCTGATTTGTGATGATTTATAAAGCAATACCTTCTGCTTGGGGCAAACTTCAAAAGATCACATCTTCCAGAGAGTTTTAAATTCTACCTGTAAAACTCATGTGTACTGATGTAATTAAACAATGTATAGTGCCATGTCATTAAATTTGACAAAAAAATATTTTAAGATTTGATTAAAATAAATGTTTACTGTAACTTTGGAACACATTTCTTTTTTTAAAAGGTTATCAAGGATTGTTATGAAAGTTAATGATATTAAATTTTTGTTTTAACAAAAAAGGTGTCTTTTTTAAGATTTCATAACTTTTTCAAATCAGCTTGGATCGTAATGAAACTTTTCAGCTATCTTTATTATATATTTCTCATACAAAAACCAAGGTTGTTTTGTATGTTGGTGTTTTGCTATCAAATTTAATGACCTAGTTAATAGGTAAAGACCGTAATATATTTTTCAGTTTTGACAAAATTCAGATAGATAACTATAATTTAAATATTTAAATTTGACAGCAATAAACTAAATTACCAAATAACTTGTTTTTTGTAAGAGTAATGTATAATAAAGATAGCTGTAGAATTAAATGAAAATCCAAGTTGCTTTGAAATAATCTAGTGTTCTATCTGAATTTTGTCTGAACTGCAAATTCTAGCTTTTTTTTACCTACATCAATTTAATTCTTAAATTTGTCAGCAATACTACAAATGACATAACGACTTGTGATTCAGTAAGATCAATAGATTACTAAGATAGCTGTATAGTTTAAAGAAAATCTAAGTTGATTTGAAAAAGTTATATACTGAAAAAATTTAAAGTGTAATATCTAAATTTTGTCTGAACTGCAAAACCTAGCTTTTTTTACCTAAATCAATTTAATTCTTAAATTTGACCGCAATACACCAAACTACATAATGACCTATGATTTAGTAAGATCAATATATAACTAATATTGCTGTATAGTTTGATGAATATCTAAGTTGATTTGAAAAAGTTCTGAAAAAATTAAAGATGCCTATCTGAATTTATATAACAATTTTTTATGTTTACCTATTGTAAAAATTAAACTCTTTCATTTCACAGCAATAAATCAAACTACCTAATAAGCTTGAATTTTGTAAGATCAATATTAATTTAGTTAGATCGGCTGATTTACACCAGTCAAAATAAATTTGACGGTCAAGACTAGTCGAGACAGGTCGAGACTGGTTGAGACTGAGTCGAGACTAGTCAAAACAGGTCGAGACTTGGTCAAGACCATTTCAGACTACACAAAGATCATCAAGCAATGAATCAGACTAATTAAGTAAAGTCGAGACCTAGTCGAGTACACTTAAGTACAGTTCAGTACAGTCGAGACAATGTCAAGACTAGTCGAGGAAAATGTGTGCTCGATTTTACTGGTCGAACACAAAAACTGGTCAATTCAGACTCTGAGCAGTTTGTAGTGAATGTCAGAGTGACAAATTCAGTTAGGTTCAAGGACGTATATTCGATACATGTCCCTGTGTATTCCAGTGACATCCTGTCGACTTAAATTCCTATTACACAATAAAACAATACAGGTTCAGGTATGGTCTCTTTATTGATGTACCCGGTGTGCACAGGTAACATTTATTGACTTTAAGTGATGCATTACTTTATATCTGAATCTTTGTCAATCGACAAAAGCTTGTATTTGCATGAAGATTTTTTTTTCACAAAAAGGCTCCATAATCATGACTAAACAGTATAAATTTCGATAAACGGACAGAAAGTCACAGGACATAGAGTCGTAAATTTGGTAGGACAAAAAGTCACAGGACAATTAATTTGTTGACAATTTGTTTGAATATATAAGAGAAATATCTTGAAACATTTACTTTTTAATACATATATTCATATTAAAGTATTGGAATTGTGTCATTATACTTAAAAAAAGGAGGATTTATTTAATTTTAATCATGCAAAAGAATGATTTCTAGGCACCATGAAGCCATATAAGTGCCAAGCCACTTTGACATTTTGTTTTTTTAACAATTATTTGATCATCTTTGATATTTTTTGGATAAATTTTGTTTACAATGTTGATTCATATACAATAGTTCAAGAAAAATACAAAAATATTTATGTAGATATAAGCGTTTTTTATTCAAAGTAAATAAGTAAATGAATTGTGACTTTTTTTTCTGTGACTTTTTGTCCGTGACTTTCTGTCCTACATTCTGAATTTCTGGATGCAAATACAAGCTTTTGTCGATTGACAAAAATGCAGATATAAAGTAATACAACACTTAAAGTCACTATCAATATTGATTTATTGAGGATAAGAGAATCCCAATCTACATGTATGTCTGTCCATGTCCCTATCTTTATAAGGATTAGGATGACACGGGAATTGGTCTTTAAATTAAGAAGCGTAGATAGAGTGGTATATTGAAAAAAAAAATATATAGCCGAATAGAGAATGATCGACGAAAAAGAGAAATAGTTATTGCAAAGGAGCGGAGATAAAAAGAGAGGCAAATTGGGAAACAAATGTTTGCATGACAAAGTTATTGCTCGCTTTGATATTTTTAGTTATACAAAATCACACATCGTGTTCCTAATTGATATTCACGTGCACTTACTTGATGTCTGCATAGCATGATTATAACTTAAAAATAATTAAGTTTTCCATTTGTTACATCGTAGTGTTGCTGTGTTTCATTATTAATGATTGTGTAAACTGTATAAACAAATCTTCATATACTAGCTACTCAATATGGTTGTATTCGAATACAGATTGACAACTCATGGTCCGACATCATGTAATATTTTCCACTTGACGCTAATTTTTCCTTCTACCATCATCATTTTATTCATTAAATATTGCTGTAAACATCGATTTTTAACACCCAAACAAAATGGGAGTAGTATAAACCTTCAGAGCTTCTCCGTGGTATATACTTGTGAAATATATAGACGTAATTCGGTATTGGTGTGAATCTACATCTCAATAAAACAATTTTTGAATTACTATTTTGAGAGAACACTCACCAAACCAAAGCGAACGTATGGCAAGATATAACCAGCAGGCATTTAGTTTTCTTCAGACACAAGATAAATAATCACTTTCAAAAACGTATATGGAAGCCTTCATGTACCCCATTCGACGATGGGAACTCTTCTCTGATAGTGTTGACAACATAAGCTTATGTGGTAATCTATACTATTAAACGAGAAGACCTCATTTTGTGTGTCGCTTCTCTTCCTTCCACATTAAATTAATCATCATGACTATGTGTTCTTTAGGTAACATGCATAGTCGCATTTGTCATCCATTCTTATGATTATTCAGATTGAGTTATTTTGGGAGAAAAACGACAAAATAGGTGTCCGGATATTGTTTCCGTTATCAGACTGACTTTTAGTCATAAATAAGACTTCCGGTTTTCAACATCCACAAGAACAACCAATCGTATGATAGATTACAAAACTGAAAAACAAATAAACCAATCAGAGCGTTCTCCATATCATGGTTTTTAGATCGCAAGAACCACAACTATTATACCTCCTTAGAGACAATTATGTTTTCGCGTTTATCCACCTGTAAACTATTAAACTACTATAATATACAGAGACTCTCTGTATAATGTCTACTTTTTTTCTGAAATATTTACTATCTGATGGGTCATACCAGTCGCGTATATATTGAAACAAGTAAAACAAGTGGAAACAAGAATGTGTCCATAGTATACGAATGCCACATCGGCACTATCATTTACTATGTTTCGTCGACCGTGAAATGGGATAAAATCTCTAATTTGACATTAAAATTAGAAAGATCTTATCGTAGGGAACATAGTTTCGAGTTGGTTGGACTTCAACTACATCAAAAACTACCTCGACAAAAACTTTAACCTGAAGCGGAACAGACGGACGGACGAACGAACGAACGGACGATCAGACTAGAAAACATAATTCCCATAAATGGGGCATAATAATTTATTGTTGAAAGTGAATACTTTAACCTGAAGCCGGACAGAAGGACGGACAAACGAATGAACGGACGAAAATACTAGAAAACATAATTCCCATAAATGCGGCATAAAAAATGATTGTGAAAGTGAAAGTAGTGATTTGGCCAAAATGAAAGTAGGGTAGAGATTAGAGGGAGGCAGGACTTATTCGGGACGTCGAGATCGGGTGTTTTTAAGCTCGGGATTTCGGGATTGATCATTACGGGATGCGGGAATATTTTTTTTTTTAATTTCGGGATGTCGGGATATGAATTTCGTTAAAATACGCACCTCGAGATTTCATGTTTTTAAGCCCGGGATTTCGGGATCAGGGCCCCTCAGACCACCCCTCAGACGAGCCTTAGTCATTTATACGAGATTCAAATCCTACCATTGGCATGTTAATTGGGCTCTCAAAAGGAAAATCACTGATGGATTGTCCTAGAAGCACATTTTATTAGAATAATAATGGTCTATAAGCAGTTTCATGTTTGAAGCGGTACACATTTTTAATTTAATTTGACTTTTACCAAAAAATGCATTGTAGCAAAGGGGAAGAATAATTGTGGTATAAGGCCAGAAACACGAAAAATAATTGGATTTAACAGAAAGGAAACACATAACGGATTTTGGGAAAAAAGGAGAGGGCTTTTGATACCTTATATGAAACTCTCAAGTCATAATATCTTTTACAAAAATTCATCCTACAACAGTTTACAAGCTGTATATGCCCGCGATTTCGCGGGTGTGTTCTAGTTGATAGTTTAAATTTACTCAGTGTCGGCAACTTATTTTCTTAGTGACTTTCTTACTTACTTAAGTATTTACTTACTTACTTACTTACTTACTTACTTACTTACTTACTTACTTACATTTACTTACTTACTTATTACTTAGGTGTTTAGTTATTTCTGTGACATTTTGGTCTCTTGTGGAGAGTTGTCTCATTGGCAATCATTAATTATACCACCGACCGACCGACCGACCGACTGACTAACTGACTAACTGACTGACTGACTTATAACTGTTCATTCGTTCGTTCCGTTCGTTCGTGAGTAAATGAGTGACTTACCGACTGACTGACTGACTGACTGATTGAATGAGTTATCTGGTTGGTTGGTTGGTTGGTTGGTTCGTTGATTGGTTGGTTGTTCGTTCGTTAGTGCATGCCTCGATGTGACCGACCGACCGACCGACAGACTGACTGACTGACTGACTTATAATTGTTCATTCGTTCGTTCCGTTCATTCGTTCATTCTGTTCTTTCGTGAGTGAATGAGTGACTTACTGACTGACTGATTGACTGACTGATTGAATGAGTTATTTGGTTGGTTGGTTGGTTGGTTGGTTGGTTCGTTCGTTCGTTGATTGGTTGGTTCGTTCGTTGATTAGTTGGTTCGTTCGTTCGTTGATTAGTTGGTTCGTTCATTGGTTGGTTCGTTCGTTAATTGGTTGGTTGGTTCGTTCGTTGTTTGGGTGGTTCGTTCGTTGATTGGTTGGTTGGTTGGTTGGTTTGTTTGTTTGTTCGTTCGTTCGTTAGTGCATGCCTCGATGAGTGTGTTTGAGAGGCTTTATAGTACTTATGTTGCATGTTTCTTTGTTTAATTGTATGTGTTCTTTTGATGTGTTTATATTTTTTTGTCGTACTTTTGTTTTGTAGGTTTTAAAAGCCTTCAAAGCTTATGCTTGTAATTGTATTGCTTATACCGACTCTAAATAAACCAAATGTCTTATGTTGGTAAGCGCAGAAAGCATTTAAGTTAGCTTTTCTTTTAGGCCTACATTTATTGACGATTAATTCATCTGCATAGCAACGGTATTCTGTGAACTGATGCTTATCTGATATAGTCTTCTTTCTTTTGACTACGATATACCGAAGGGGTGATTTCTCTTTTCAACTTATAAATCCCCCTGCGGTATCTTCTTCTCTTCAGTGTGGCTGTGTTGGATACGATCCGTAACCAGCTTTTCTACCTCATGCATAGATTACTTTAGCTGGATTTGGCAAAACTTTTAGGAATTTTGGACCTCAGTGCTCTTCAACTTCGTACTTCATTTGGCCTTTTTTTTTAAACTTTTTTAGATTCGAGCGTCACTGATGAGTCTTTTGAAGACGAAACGCGTGTCCTGGCGTATATACAAAATTTAGTCCCGGTATCTATGATGAGTTTATTTACAACCATTGGGTCGATGCCACTGCTGGTGGAGATTTATTTCCCATGGGTAACACCAGCCCAGTAGTCAGCACATTTTGTGCTGACATGAATTATCATTGATATGGCTATATTTATAAATTAACTGTTATCAAAATTTAGAATTTTTGAAATACTAAGGGTTTTCTACCTCAGTCATATATTACTTAAGCTGGATTTGGCAAAACTTTTAGGAATTTTGGACCTCAATGCTCTTCAACTTCCTACTTTATTCGGCCATTTAAACTTTTTTGGATTCGAGCGTCACTGATGAGTCTTTTGAAGACGAAACGCGCGTCCTGGTGTATATACAAAATTTAGTCCTTGTATCTATGATGAGTTTATTTATTTTGGTGACGACGGACTGGCCGGCAGTGAAAAGTTGGTACCTGTTTGTTAGACTACTACTACAGTTTAAAACTTTTTAACCCAAATAATTGAAACTGCTAAGAAAGATTGCAAACATGTTGCGGTTGTAGTTCTGCTGCTATGGAAATATTTGAGAAATATGTTGCATTATCTAGACGTGGGAATTTAGTTATTTTTCAACAACTCGCACGAACGATGGTTACAGTTTAGTGTGCCGGATCAACTCATCATACAGAACTTAAACGTCACGATTGCACATGTGTTTAAGCTATGCACTTGGTATTATGGAATCGTTTTAGGATTGTTTCCACTATTTCAGTACTTGAGAACTAACTGATTTTTCTTCCAAATTTTCCAAAGACAGTGAAAATTTTGTTTTATACCCAGATCTTTGGCATTTCACAGAGTTTGCAAACCTGTTGAGGTTGTTCCCCTTCCAGAATAGAATCACAGTAAGATTTCCTCTCATTTTCATAATCTATATTTTCATATATTTTAAAGTTCAATGCAACTTACCAGCTCTCGCAAAATGCTTTAGTTAACTAAATGCAAAAATTCCAAATCAAACTTGTAGGTTTCATTCTCTTATATGTGTATATCTGGAAATTCCCCATAAAATTGAAAGCAAAGGATGTTTACATATTTGGAATACTTGAAGAGTTTTATGACCAAAGCGACCTAAACGGAATAGCCAAACAGCCCATATTTTATGTTGGAATACGCCTAGGTTGTCGTGTACATATGCTGAGCAACAACTCTAAAATCAGTTGACACTGAGACCAGCAGCATGAAACCGAGGTCAAAGTGATCATAGTCACTAATATAGACAAAATCCTAACAACAAATATTTCTTTTGGTCTATCATATATTTACAGAAACACACAAAAGGCTAGAATTACCACTTAAGTGTTAAATGAGGTCATGATACTCATCCTACCGAACAACTACCACATATACATTGAACCCGAGTCCCAAATTGTGTTGTGTCAAATGAGGTCATGATACTGCTCCTACCCAAAAACAATGAACCCGAGTCCCTGATTGAGTAGTGGACAATAGGGTCATGATACTCCTCCTACCCATATACATTGAACCCGAGTCCCTAATTGAGTAGTGGAAAATGAGGTCATGATACTCCCCCTACCCATATACATTGAATCCGAGTCCCTAATTGAGTAGTGGAAAATGAGGTCATGATACTCCCCCTACCCATATACATTGAATCCGATTCCCTAACTGAGTAGTAGAAAATGAGGTCATGATACTGCTCCTACCCATATACATTGAACCTGAATCCCTATTTGAGTAATGGAAAATGAGGTCATGATACTCCTCCTATCCATATACATTGAACCCGAGTCCCTATTTGAGTAGTAGAAAATGAGGTCATGATACTCCTCCTACCCATATACATTGAACCCGAGTCCCTATTTGAGTAGTAGAAAATGAGGTCATGATACTCCCCCTACCCATTTACATTGAACCCGAGTTCCTATTTGAGAAGTGAAAATGAGGTCATGATACTCCCCCTACCCATTTACATTGAACCCGAGTCCCTATTTGAGAAGTGGAAAATGAGGTCATGATACTCCTCCTATCCATATACATTGAACACGAGTCCCTAATTGAGTAGTGGAAAATGAGGTCATGATACTCCTCCTACCCAAAAACATTGAACCCGAGTCCCTCTTTGAGTAGTGGAAAATGAGGTCATGATACTCCCCCTACCCATTTACATTGCACCCGAGTCCCTATTTGAGAAGTGGAAAATGAGGCCATGATAATCCCCCTACCCATTTACATTGAACCCGAGTCCCTATTTGAGAAGTGGAAAATGAGGTCATGATACTCCTCCTACCCATATTCATTGAAGACGAGTCCCTAATTGAGTAGTGGAAAATAAGTCATGATACTCCCCCTACCCATATACATTGAACCGAGTCCCTAATTGAGTAGTAGAAAATGAGGTCATGATACTCCCCCTACCCATATACATTAAACTCGAGTCCCTATTTGAGTAGTGGACAATAGGATGATGATACTCCCCCTACCCATATACATTGAACCCGAGTCCCTAATTGAGTAGTAGAAAATGAGGTTATGATACGCCCCCTATACATATACATTGAACCCGAGTCCCTAATTGAGTAGTGGAAAACGAGGTCATGATACACCTCCTACCCATATACATTGAACCTGAGTCCCTAATTGAGTAGTGGACAATAGGGTCATGATACTCCTCCTACCCATATACATTGAACCTGAGTGTCTATTTGAGTAATGGAAAATGAGGCCATGATACTCCCCTACCCATATACATTGAACCCGAGTCCCTAATTGAGTAGTGGAAAATGAGGTCATGATACTCCCCCTATTCAATAATTACCGCATATACATCAGTAAACCTGTTGCTAAAATTGTGTGTCTTTTTTCTTCTAGTTCAGTTTATCTGTATACAAGTGGTTGGCCTCGTCTGTCCCAACAATCAAATTAACGAAACGCTACTAGTCTGCTTTGCTTGGTAGAAAAGACCCCTGAAACTCATCCTCAATGGCATTTATACGTCAGTAAACTTACAAGTATACAAGTAAAGATTGTTTCAAGAACAACGAGGTTTGGACGAATTATTCTATATAAATCGTCAATAGCAGATATATACATGTAATTTACTAAGATATACCTTTTATTACAACTACTGTACTACTAATTTGGATAATTGACCGCTATCTTTTTTCACCATTGCACACACTTATCATGCATAGAATTAAAAAAAAAAAAACTTGTCAAAAAAATCCTCAAACAAAATAATGTATTAGATTAGATTTATAATATTTGTATATCCATTAATGAAATAAACGATAATTGGCATTCTTTTCGCAAATAATTTAGTTAGTGATTGTCAGATGAATTTAAATAAGTAAGAACGAAATGTTAAAAAAAAAAAAACATCATGCATGTTGCACTGTTGCACTAATTAAACACTTAAAACTTGCCAAATTTAAACACAAGTTAAAAAATCCGGTAAAGTAAATCAGATGTGCAATAATTTTTATTTGGGAAATGCAACATTTAATTTTTAAGGTTAAAAGTACTGTTCTTTAAACTTAATATTTTAATTTTATGCTAATTGCATAGAACGTAATCGGATATTGTTCCATTTGTATGTTGTATACACTTCCAAAATTAAAAATTTAATTTCAATAAATTTATACAATTAAATTATTGTTTCTCTATTGTCATCGGTGTATTAAACTCGCTATACCCTTTCTGTTAATTCATTCGAAATGACAACATTCACAGCTGTGTACACTTGAATTCACACATGTGTACACCTGAGGCTAAATTGCTGCAAGGTAAAATTTAAACCAATTCTCCTCAGATCGAGAAATATACAATGACTTTACAAAATAACATACACTCTCTGTTCACACATATTTTTCATTGAAATGGTTATCAAAGTTATAAAGGTAAATAAAAAGTAAAATATTTTCAGTTCAATATCAGTAAAAATGTTCAATAGATATTTAATGAAAAAGAAAAAACAATAATTTTTGAAATTATTTTGAAATATTTATATTTATATAATTATATAGGAAGTTTTATTCAATAATACAAAACGGTACACGCACGTTCATTTTGATATTGTGGTTATTAACTTCGACCAACGATCATCTGTGCGTTTTTAATTACGTAGTATTGTGACAAGAAATTAAGACTTTAACAGATTTTATTTTTCCCAGGATTCAACAAATCGGGCTCAGACGTCACAACCCATTCTCGTAGGTCAAGCAAAAAAGTTACAAATACTTGATTTTGTCCGTTATTGGAAGGAATTTAAATTTAAAACTTTGTGATTGCGTTTTTTATGTTAAGACGAACATATTTAGATGATAAGTAAAAAAAATCGCGGATTTTCCCTTTAAAATACTTTTAAATTCCAGCCTTATCATATTTTATGGAAACCAAACCATTATTTTATACATTTATTTTTTTAGCTCACTGGGGCCCAAAGGCCCCAATGTGAGCTTATGTCATCACTTGGTGTTGCATACATGCCAAGTGACATGATATTCGAGTGTAATACACGCTTTTCAACGGTCTACACGCGAGGATTTTGTCACACGGCGTGTACACGCTTTACACCATTTGACACGCAATTACACGCTTTTTCGTTCTTTTCATTTTTTGGTCGTTAGTGATATCGCTATTCTAGGGTTTTTCCTAATGCAGCGATAAATACCGAAAATTCGAAGTAATTGTTTGGCTGCCATATTGTTTATTTTTCTATATGAACAAACAGTAAAAGGTAAGTAGTTTGTGATTAGTTTTAACGATTTTGTGACTTTTTTTAAATTCACCTTAAATGGGAAATGTGCACAGAAAGAGGTCGCTTTCAGGGCCTGTACTATCGACGAGTATCGTCTAAAGCGCTGATTGTTAAGCCAAAACGATGTGTACGTACCAAAATTCAAGATTTATAAATTATATTTTTGGAGTTCGAGTGACAAGTAACGCATTGTGCATTCTATGTTGCAATGATAAAAAACAATACATGTGAGAGGATGAATACAATGTAGTTATTAGAAGAAGCATTAATTTTAACATGTTTATTTAATGGAAATCAAAATTATAAGACATTTTTCTTTTTTAATTTCAGTTTCAAATCTAGCAAACAGATTTCTACAGGCCATGGGGATGGAAATATCAAAGAACTGTTGGATCAGCTTGCATAGTTCCAGCTATCTTATGATGAACTACCCAGTTTTGACCAGGCAATAGCAATGGGAGCAATGGCAGAGATAATAGATGAAATTTTACATTGCCAAAAAAAACCCAACATTATGACGTTCTTTCAAATCTTGATGACGCCAATTCAGTCAAATACCAATTCCTACTGTGGGAGAGTATTTTCAATTATAAAGAAATTGACACTAAATTATTATCAGAACTTGACTATGTTACATTTATATTGTATGCTGTTATCAAATAAATGTAACTAAACTTGAAACTGGCAGTTGTTTTGAATATGTGGTGGTGCTTTAAAAGCAACATAAAAAAACACTGTTTCTGTATAAAAATACATGCTTCTTTCAAAGGCAGATTGTGAGCTTAAATGAACGGTGACCCTGTACTTTTATTTTTCTATTTAACGATGTTTAAGTGTAGGATAAAGTTTATTTCTAGAAAAAAAATAGCAAAATTTTATGTTTAAAAAAACAAAAATTGGTTTATGCCTGCGATTCCCCTTAAAGCTTTTGTTTTGAGGAATTTGGTGTTGACAGTAAATGTTTGTGTGTTTTTGGTTATTCACTTTTACAATCACTTGTTGATCATTTCAAGACAGTTGACCTATAAAAATATGATGAAACCTTTTCAAATGATTTTTATAGTTTGTTCTTATGTTGTTCTGTAACACCACTGTCCCAGGTTAGGGGAAGGGTTGAGCAACCAAAAACTTGTTTAACCTGCCACAATCTTTGTGTGCCTGTCCCAAGTCAGGAGCCAGTAATGCCATAGAAGTCGTTGGTTTACTTATGTTATATATTTGATTTTCGCTATATGTTTTGTTATAAATTATATAAATTAGGCCGTTAGTTTTCTCAAATGTTCATATTTTTTCTTATCGGGACCTTTTATAGCGAACTATACAGTACAGGTTTTTATCATTCTAGTAGAGTGTACAGTTACCTATAACTGCTTATATCCATTTTATTCAAGCTTTGGTGGATAGTTGTATGGACATTGAAAGACCAGGGGTTCTCACCCTCATTTAGGCGGTCTCAGGTAGGTTTTCACTATATATTTTGAATATCCAACTGGCACTTTCGGCGCTCCATAAACATGCAAGACAGGAAGTGTACCCAAATATCTTTTAGTCACGTTTGTATCTATCTATTGACTAAATGTCTGCTTAATATTAGACAGATTGGGAGATCAGGGGGCTATCACCATTGTCTTGTGCTTTTTGTCCTAAAATTTTGATAATTTATACCTGAAAAGTAACAATATAAGCCCTCCATAGATAACGAATATGACATTATTCTGGGAAATCCTTCTAATACAACCTTTTTATATACAGAGTCTATGACTTACCTAAATTGTATGGACATTGAAAGACCAGGGGGTCTCACCCTCATTTAAGCGGTCTCAGGTAGGTTTTCACTATATATTTTGAATATCCAACTGGCACTTTGGGCGCTCCATAAACATGCAAGACAGGAAGTGTACCCAAATATTTTTTTAGTCACGTTTGTATCTACCTATTGACTAAATGTCTGCTTAATATTAGACAGATTGGGAGATCAGGGGGCTATTACCATTGCCTTGTGCCCTTTGTCCTAAAATTTTGATAATTTATACCTGAAAAGTAACAATATAAGCCCTCCATAGATAACGAATATGACATTATTCTGGGAAATCCTTCTAATACAACCTTTATATATACAGAGTCTATGACTTACTTAAGAGGCAATGCCAGAGAAAACCAGGCAGATCTTAGAAATTTTGTTCAACAACCTTTTTGAGATAAATGTGTTTTTGTATTGTATGCACCTTGTTTTGTTGGGAAATGACATTTTTAAAAGTCATATTGGGTTATTATGTATAAAAAAATGAATTTGATTTTACAGTAAATTTGACTGCTTATATAGGGAAATAGGGGTATGAATTTCTCAACAAAAACATCCTACAATATAATGATTGATATATATTCTTAAAGATGACCATAAATACAGCAGGAAATAATAATAACATCTCTGGTATCTGTTGATATGTAAATGTTCTAATGCAGTAAACTGTTGGGAAACAGCAGTTTGTTTTTGACTTTTTGGTGTTTAGACATACCAAAAGTGATGCTCTTCAATTTAAAAACCGATAAAGGTTGTAATCAGCTGTGTGGTAATGTAATGAATATAGAAAACACTTCATTAAGAAGTTAAGAAATCTTAGTCAAAGTGATCCTAAATCTTATTGGTCATTACTTAACAAATCAAGTAATACAAAGACAAATGTACTAGAGAAGATATCACTTGAATGTTTTCATGATCATTTTAAGAAATTGAGTAATGTACAACATGATCAGAATGGTGATTTTACAGATGATATTGATTTAATGCTGTAACTAATTTGAATTTTGAACTGAATTCTGTCATTACTGTAGACGAGGTTGTCAAAGCAATTAAGTCATTGAAAAATAATAAATCAAGTGGTACAGATTTTATATTAAATGAATTTTTGAAAAACTCATGTCAGAAAATGATTGATATATATGTAAAAATGTTTAACATTGTTTTTAAATCTGGAAAAATTCCTGACCTATGGTTAGTTGGTATTATATATCAAATTTATATGGGTAAAGGTGACATGGCCGACCCTGATAATTATAGGGGTATAACTATTCTGAGCTGTTATGGTAAACTTTTTACAACTGTATTGAATAACAGATTAAATTGTTACTTAGAAAATATGAATGTTCTCTGCGAAGAACAGGCAGGTTTTAGGAAAAATTATGGTACTTATGATCACATTTTTAATCTTCAATGCTTAGTTGAGCTATAATATTTGTATCGTAAAAAAACATTGTATTGTGCATTTGTTGATTACCGAAAGGCATTTGACTCTGTTAACAGAATAGCATTATGGCGTAAATTGTTGCAAAACTGTGTTGATGGAATTATGTTTGTTATTATACATGCTATGTACTTGATACTGATGAAACTTCTGTTTATTTAAGATTATACTTGTTGTTATATGCTGATGACACTGTTATTTTAGCTGAATCCAAGGTAGAATTACAAACTGCTCTTAACGCAATGTACTTGTATTGTAAGACATGGAATTTAGAAATTAATGCTTCAAAGACAAAAGTTATATTTAATAAACGTAAAATTATTGACAAACCTGTATTTACTTTAAATGGTGAAATTTTAAATGTTGTATATGACTTTGTGTATTTAGGTATAATTTTTATGTCAAATGGATCTTTTTCCAAAAACAGAATTAAATTGATGGATCAGGGTAGAAAAGCAATGTATGGTATGTTGAGAAAATGTAGATCCTTAGGTTTACCTATTGATATCCAACTTAAAATGTTTGATACTATGGTTTCTCCAATTCTACTTTATGGTTGTGAAGTGTGGGGTTATGAGAATAATGCTGCTGTTCAATCTTTGTTTTTACAATTTTACAAAATTATACTTGGTGTTAAAAAATCTACTCCTAATTGTATTTTATATGGAGAATTAGGTAGATATCCTACTGACATATTTATAAAGAGCAGAATGATAGGTATGTGGAAAAGGCTCGTATGTTATAAACAAGACAAGATATCTGCTATGTTGTACAAATTGTTGTTTAATATGCATAAGAAAGATTTTTTCCATTCTAAGTGGATAACATATATTGAAAATATCTTGAATGATTGTGGTTTTTCTGAATATTGGATTGCACAAAATGTACCAAAATGTATAAATTTATCAAAACTTGTTAAACAGAGATTATCTGATCAATTTAAGCAGAATTGGTATACAACTATTTTTAACTCACCAAAATGTCTTAACTACAGAATTTTTAAATATAATCATGGTTTAGAATTTTATTTACTTAATTTACCAGATGATTTGAAAAAACCCTTATGCAATTTTAGATGTCTAAATCATCGACTCCCTATTGAAAGGGGTTGCTTTTGGGGTATAGAACGTGACGACAGAGTTTGTGACATATGTAACAAAAACCAATTAGGTGATGAATATCATTATTTATTTAATTTTACTTTTTTCAATAATGAAAGGAAATCTTTATTACCTTGTAATCTTATTACCAATCATAATACTGACAAATTTTATGAATTATTTAATTCTGACTCTTACAATGTTGTTCTTAAAATTGCAAAATTTTGTAAAATTGTACTAGCTGTTGTTAATTAAACTAACATTGTTTCAACCATTAATATGTCCATTTGAAGTTTACTGTCTTCCTTTAAATGCATTACTTTTTCAAATGTATATATGTTAATGAATGTTTATAATGTTCACTGCATTACTTTGATACTTTGTTATTTGTTATATTATGAATACTTATGTAGTATTTGTTATTGTTCACATACCCCTGTTGGGGTCTTTGAGAAATAAAAAACTTGAAACTTGAAACTTGTAAAATGAACGTCTGTTGTATATTTTAATACATAATTGACCATTTTGTAACGATTTAACAAAAGTATATAACTTTGTGGTGTTGGGAAACTTATTTCCCTCATCAAGAGATTGTTGCATACATGTACGGGTGATCTTTTCCTAGACACAATGGTTTAATAAAGGCAGTTACAAATTCTGTACGGGAATGAGGATTATTTATAAGACTGAAATTATTGTATTATTTGCTGGAAATGTAGAATATGAGAAATTTAAAGCCATCCGTGAGTAGTTTTGATGATTCAGCTGGAAATTATACAGTTTGCTCCCACCTCAAAACAGTACATGGTATATCATGGACACCAAAGGCAAAGAAAGATCTAAATGCCATAATTTTGGGCATCTTGAAAACTGGAAAGGCGGATCACTTTGAAGCAGATGATAGTTATAGTGTATAAAAGAATTCTTTGCGACAGTTATACCAGATGGAACAGGTAATAGTTTAAATTATGGAAAAAAAGGTACTGTGGATTCATTTATTTTCGTGGGTATCAATTTTCGTGGATAGAGAAAAAAAGACGTTTCGTGGTATACGTAAATTCGTGGATCGCTGATTACAACAAAAACAAATAGATACGTAATTCGTGGATTTCTTTTTGCTTTAGGAGATCATATAACCTCCTTGGTTTGATCAATAATAAAACAAAACAAAAAAGAAGGAATTCATTGAAAAAGCTCACTTGGTCATTCTAGGTTAAAGTGTTCATTGATAACTTCGATTACAATAATGGACAGAGACAACTAATTATTTGTTTGTTTTACAATTTATAAATTCTTGTCTGAATTCTATAAGGCATTCAAAACTTTATGATTGAAAGCTCATTTCCCTAATCACGATATAATAAACAGTGATATAAGTATAAGGTGTGAAAATAAATGTTCCTGTCATAATCAATATTACCTACGGGCAATATCCCGGTATTTTAATCCTATTGATGTTTAATCACTGGTAAACCAAACTATGACACGGTAATTAACAACTTGCAGTTATTTTCCATGAACAGTTTTAATCAATTTTAAAACGTAAATTATCACTGATATTAGATATATTTATTATAGATTTAATTAAAATACTTATATCTTCTTTCAATAAAAAAAACACGTGTTATGTTACAATGTTTATCACTAGTCAGCACTATACTTGAACTGCATAACATAACCGGAAATAAACATCCGACTCAATACACATTTCTCGGGATTATTCTTCGTTGAATTCTTAAATTCGTTTTTCGCTGTTACCCACGAAATCCACGAAAATTGGTATACCACGAATAAAAATGAATCCACAGTAATCAAACCTTGGACAACATTTTTGTATTATACTAGTATAAAAAAAGTCCCAGATCAAAGCATTCAGAAGATTAAATGAATTTTTCTAAACATACTTTTCAAAATGTCTTTATTAAATTGAATTAAAATCAAATTATTGTGTGAATTTTCTAGACACGTTGTTGTTTGATGCTGTTTTATTTTGAAAACTAGAATTCATTTACCAATTACAATTTTTTCCCAACTGACAATCATGAGGGCCTGTTTAATAATCTCAATAAATCCCCCCTTTCCCCCATATTTTTAGTTACAATGTGAAATTATATCTGCAAATTTATGATCTGTGCTGAATGCAATTTTATACAATTTTATTCATCATGTTCAAACATTATTCATTTGTTATTTGAATAGGATAATAATATAGAATTAAAAAAAAAAAAAAAACTATCAGACTCAAAAGTTACAAAAAAAAAGAAGATGTGGTATGATCATGATGATTTCCAATGAGAAAATCACATGTACAACTACATGTATCCTCCATATACACAACAGACCATGTCACCTTATTTATTATGTTTATCATGTTTATCATTAATATGTACATGTACCAAAATGAATGTACATCATGTACATGTAAGCAACTACAAATGAATACATTTGTATATATACATGTAGAATAGATACATGTATAAACAGATGTGGTATGAG
Organism: Mytilus edulis; assembly: GCA_019925275.1. Classification (NCBI taxonomy): domain Eukaryota; kingdom Metazoa; phylum Mollusca; class Bivalvia; order Mytilida; family Mytilidae; genus Mytilus; species Mytilus edulis. The sequence continues at coordinate 50,534,963 of CM034354.1, forward strand.
TGTCAATGATATAACTCTCCATCCAAGTCACAATTTATAAAAGAAAAGACAATCCTACATGTAACGGGGTGTCATGTGGCTAACAAAACCAATCCAGTAAAAGTTGATAATTTTATTATTGGCACCAGACGTATTCAATATAATGAAATAAACGCCCTACAAAACATAATAAATACAATTATAATTATCTGCCAATATCTGTATTAAAATTATAAATATAATATTCAACATATATAAACGCATTTACATAACACAATGCACAATAAAACAAAGTATTTATATTTCTCATTTTTTCCTAATCTGTATGAATTATCAAAAGAAAATAACTTTAACTTTACGAAAATGTTCTCGGAACTTTATCATTAAAAATACACCAAGTCGAATACTCCCGTGAATATGATCAATAAGTACATACGATCGATATTACTGTTATCACGTAATACACATGAAAACTATTATATATAACTCTACAAAATATACCTCCTCGTGCAATTATAATTTGCACACATGTATCAAACTAAGTAAAATATAATTATCTTAGTATTCTCGACAAAAAGGTGTCGGCAATCACTGTATGTAAACAATGAATTATTTCTTCACGCTCATGTTTAACTGTATGTATTTATTTATCGTAAAACGGTCTAAATGCCAATCCTTCTTAATTTGTAAATACTTTTCAATGTAATAGAATAAAAATAGAACATAGAAAACATTTTCTACATTAACATACACATTTCACCCGAAATATGGAGAAAATACGCTCACGCTAAAATATTATGTTTTTATAAAACATTAATATACACATACCAAAATTATGGATTTTAGGCTCACTGACCACTCATACTTGTGCGTCAAGGATGTGCATTCACTGTAAAAATAAGGAACATGCATGCAATAAAGTGTTAGTTTAACAATAATAGCGAATCCCGCATTACTAGAACTAATTTGACAAATGCGCGCTAAATGAACTATATCAAACCGAAAAATACAGAAACCCGACAATAGAAATTATCCTAACATACCTGATATTTTCAACTATAACAACCACATGCCTTTGGACAAATCTTCAATACAAAAGAACATCCAACCCCGTCAACTTTCAGCAGCGAACTAGCTAGATAACTATCTACCCGTAAAACGAAAACAATAACCAAGCGTGCATGACTAGCGGGAAATCTACCCGGACTAAACTCATTTGCATAATAATGTAAAGGTAATTCACATTATATAAAGAGACCAGTTTCTATACAATAAATGCTAACACTTTAATTAAATGATTAAAACAATTTATTAAAAGATTTAACTGCTATCTTTTTATTATTTATTTTCTGACTTTTATTATTTTTATAGCAATGGTTTCACAATAAATTATTTAGATTTTTTTAGTAACTTTTATTTCATAAAATAAAACACATATATAAAATTATATTCACAAACATCACAAGACCACTAAAAATGTCACTATTACATTCTTCCCCGTCCTCGAAATGGCGTCTCGACATTTATCTATTTCTGTTCTGACTATCCAACATCTAAAACAGTATTTACGATTCTACTGACCATAGTTTCTGACACACCCTGTAACACTCCTGAAGAAATTAAATTAACTAACACATGTTTTGTCTCTGGTAATGACTCCCGAACAGAAATTTGATTCATCTGATAAAAACTATGCCATTCTGGCTTTTTCCTACGTCTAGCAGACCTTCGTGGCACCGGAGACTCTAGCACTATTTCCTGTTCTGTATTAACTTCATTTGCGTTCTGTGTTTCTCCATCAATGCTGTGCGCATTAATTTTAGGGGGATAATTAATTGATATATCTAATTCACAGTCTGTATCACTTTCGGTTTCAAATTCACATGTGACGTCACATTTTACCTCTGATGTATGTTTCACATTTTTACTTTGCGTATCAAGTTTTTCTTCCTCGTTCTGAATTGATATTGTGTTTTCAATATCCTTTGAACCCACAGGTAATAAATGATTCCTATGGAGTGTTCTCTCTTTTCCCTTTTGACTTCTAACAATGAATACTGGGATATCCCTATTGGGTTTATCCACTATTTCATATATATCATCTTCGAATTTGTCCGCTAATTTGTGTTTTCCCTCAAACGCTAGTATTTTTACAAGTACTTTGTCTCCTATTTCCAAATTCGATGCCCTAGCTGATTTATCAAAATAAGTTTTTTGTTTATTCCTTGCCTCGTTAGCAGCTTTTTGTACTATTTCAAACGATTTTTTTAACCTCTCTTCAAGTTCCTTTATAAATTCTGAATGTTTTTCATTTGAAGTAACACTATTTTCATTTGTTCCGAATGCTAAATCTACAGGTAATTTCGGGGTTCTTCCAAACATTAGTTCATATGGTGAGTATCCTGTGCTTTCATGTTTTGTTACATTGTATGCATAGATTAACGGAGCAATATACCTTTTCCAATCTTGTTTTTGGTGCGGTTCTAAAGTTCCTAACATTCCTATCAAAGTTCGATTAAATCTTTCCGTCATTCCGTTACCCATTGGGTGATAAATTGTCGTTCTTGTTTTTTCCATTCCCATTAGTATACAAAGTTCTTTGATTAAATCACTTTCAAAATTTGGTCCTTGGTCACTATGAATTCTTGAAGGTATTCCATAATGAACTATGAACTGATTGAAAAAAACTTCAGCCGTAGTTTTTGCCGTTTGATTCCTTGTGGGGACTGCTAATGCGTACCTGGTAAAATGGTCCGTCATTACTAAAACGTTTTCGATCCCCCCTTTAGATGGTTCCAAAGATAAAAAATCTAAACAAACTAATTCCAGGGGATAACTACTTGTTATATTCACCAACGGAGCTTTAATGTTTGTGGATGATTTTCGTCGTAAACATCTGTCACATTGTTTTACCCATGTGTCCACATCTGATGTAATACCAGGCCAAAAAAATCGATCTTTAATAATTGAAATTGTACGGTCCCTTCCCGGATGTCCCATAAAATCATGTACTCCTTGTAGTGCTTGATTTTTGTATACTGACGGTAAAACTAACTGTTGTTTTTTCTGTTCATTTTCTTGAATTTCTCTATAAAGAACTCCTCTAATTAGTTTCAAATTTTGAAAAGATCCATACATGGTCAAATTTTCTTTGGTATTTTTGAAACTTACTTTGTTCGGTATTCTTTTGTCTTTTACAGCTCTGACCCAAAATCCTATAAGTGAATCGTCACGTTGCTGTTTTCTAAGTTCTCTCATATCAACCTGCGCCATAGGCTGCCCTGGAGTATCCGTCATTTCCAACACATCTAAAGACATGGCAATACTTTCAATCAGAGGTGCAATATATTGAGCAGAATTACATATTGCAGCAACGGATTCCAAACTAATACGCTCTCTTTTTGGGTATCTTGACATAGAATCTGCATCGATATTTTTTCTTCCCGGTTTGTACAAAATATCAAATTTATAGTTTGCTAATTCTGAAATCCATCTTTGCCCTGTTGCATCTAGTTTTGCCGACGTTAACACATACGTTAGAGGATTATTGTCCGTCATGATAGTAAATTGATGTCCATAGAGATAGTCATTAAATTTTTCGGTAACTGCCCATTTTAAAGCTAAAAATTCCATTTTCATTGTTGAATAATTTTGTTCTGATTTACTCACAGATCTACTGGCAAAACTGATTACTCTTTGGGTTCCTTCCTGAGTTTGACATAAAACGGCACCCAAACCATCTCTACTAGCATCAACATGTAATTCAAATGGTAAATTGTAATCTGCATAGGCCAAAATTGGTGCTGATGTCATTCTGTCCTTAAGCTCTTTGAATGCTTTATCTTGATCTGGTCCCCAATGCCAATCTATACCTTCTGTTTTTGTAGTGCGTTTGCTCTTTTTTTGGTTCTGTTGGGGCATCACTAGTGACAATGGTTTGGTAATTTTACTAAAGTCTTTAATAAATTTTCTGTAAAAACCAGCAAATGCTACAAATTGTCGGACATCTTCCGGGCATTTTGGAGTGGGCCAATTTTGTACCTTTTCAACTTTCTGTGGATCTGTTGATACACCATCCTTCGAAACAACAAATCCAACGTATTTCACTTTTTGCTTTAGAAATTCACATTTTTTCAAGCCTAATTTTAAATTGCATTCCCTTAGTCTTTGAAATATTATTTTCAGTCTTTCTAAATGTTCCTCAAATGTGTTTGAAAAAATAATCAAATCATCCAAATAAATGACACAAATTTTCATGTTCAAATCTCCTAAACATTCTTCCATCAAACGTTGGTACGTTGCTGGCGCATTACATAGTCCAAAAGGTAACCGATTAAATTCGTAAAATCCTAACGGACCTACCGTAAACGCTGTTCTTTCCTTGTGATTTTCTTGTATCTCCACTTGGTGGTACCCGCTCTTCATGTCTAAAACGGTATACAGAGATGATCCAGACAAAATATCAAGTATTTCCTCTATTCTTGGGAGTGCGTAGCAATCTTTTTTTGTCCTATCATTTAAAAATCTATAATCCGCACACATTCTTAGAACTCCATTTTTCTTCCTACAAAGAACAACATTTGACGCAAAAGGTGAATGAGACTTTCGTATTACCCAGCAGCCAATAACTGTTCTAAATGAGTTCGTACTTCATCAATCATTGCAGGGGGTATCCTTCTGTATTTTTGTTTAAATGGAATTTCATTGTTCAAATTGATTTGATGTTGTACTCCTTTGTAATGACCAATGTCAGTTTCACCTTTTGAAAAAATATCCTCATATTCATTAATAAGGGTCTTAGTGCTAGATATTTGGCTATTTGTTAATTCAGGATTTTCAATAGAGACTTGATCTTTAAAAGGTTCAATGTTCTCAACTAAAGTTTGTTTTTGTGTATTTTCTACTACTACCGGTTGTAATTCGCATAAAATTGCATTGGGCGGTACAGATACAGTTCTTGTTGTTATATTTGAAACATTTACTTTAATACTGTGGATTCATTTATTTTCGTGGGTATCAATTTTCGTGGATAGAGAAAAAAAGACGTTTCGTGGTATACGTAAATTCGTGGATCGCTGATTACAACAAAAACAAATAGATACGTAATTCGTGGATTTCTTTTTGCTTTAGGAGATCATATAACCTCCTTGGTTTGATCAATAATAAAACAAAACAAAAAAGAAGGAATTCATTGAAAAAGCTCACTTGGTCATTCTAGGTTAAAGTGTTCATTGATAACTTCGATTACAATAATGGACAGAGACAACTAATTATTTGTTTGTTTTACAATTTATAAATTCTTGTCTGAATTCTATAAGGCATTCAAAACTTTATGATTGAAAGCTCATTTCCCTAATCACGATATAATAAACAGTGATATAAGTATAAGGTGTGAAAATAAATGTTCCTGTCATAATCAATATTACCTACGGGCAATATCCCGGTATTTTAATCCTATTGATGTTTAATCACTGGTAAACCAAACTATGACACGGTAATTAACAACTTGCAGTTATTTTCCATGAACAGTTTTAATCAATTTTAAAACGTAAATTATCACTGATATTAGATATATTTATTATAGATTTAATTAAAATACTTATATCTTCTTTCAATAAAAAAAACACGTGTTATGTTACAATGTTTATCACTAGTCAGCACTATACTTGAACTGCATAACATAACCGGAAATAAACATCCGACTCAATACACATTTCTCGGGATTATTCTTCGTTGAATTCTTAAATTCGTTTTTCGCTGTTACCCACGAAATCCACGAAAATTGGTATACCACGAATAAAAATGAATCCACAGTAATACCTGTGTCTTTAAAGTTGTATGTAATTACAGTTGGTGCAATGTCTAAATCATCTGTTAACACAGATTTTTGTGTTGTCTCTAGTACAGCACCTGTTGGTTGATACTCAGTCTCTTGGTTCAGGTATCCGTTGATTGAAACGGAAGTGTTGGGCCTTATCAATATTCTTTGTTGTTCAGCACATCGAACTATGGCTAATCTGTTGTCTTTTTTCTTCAAAGTCTTTTCACGAATTGTCATACATCTAAATACCAAATACCAAGGTGTAAATAAAGCTGAATCTTGTAAGTATTTTTCACCAACCTTTTCTTTGCATGTATTCATAAATTCTGCCAAAATATTGGTTCCAAGTAGAATTGGTACTGTTTTACTGTATCTGCTTTCAGGAACAACTAAAAACAAACAATGCTGTACATGGTCAAGTGGTATACCTTTCACAGTCAAGTCCGCTTCTATTAGCCCTTTATATGGTAACACATTTCCGTCAGCACACTCAACATTTAAAATTCCTTCGACTGGACTCAACTGTAAATGAGACAAATGTTTATTATAAAACTCTTCATTTATTGTACTGACACAACTACCAGTGTCCAATAACGCTTGTGTTTTAATTCCACAAATTGTAACTTCTGATTCATTACTTGACCCTACTAAATTTTTTTGTTCAAGGCGATTTTCTTCATTGTTGCCTACTACACACCTTTCATAATAGGCAGACTTCAGTTTAAATATTGTCCTGGGTTTCCGTTTGCACGACATTCCCATTGGCGGTGTCCCTGTTTTCCACATTTAAAACAGTTGCAAGAAAAAACGCGGTTGTTTTGTTGGTACTCTTGTCCACCGACATTTTGTCTATTCTGCACATTGTTATAACTCCTATTTGGTCGATTCATAAATCTACGTGGTGTTCGATATGGTGGTCTTCTATAATCGGAATACGGATTTTGAAATCTGGGTACAAACTGTTGTACATCTGTGACTGCATCTACAGAGTTTAATTCACCAGATTCTATCTTGCCTAAGCGGTTGTCTAAACTACTCATATTCTGTGTTAAAGTTTTTACCATTCCTTTCAATTCTTGAAAGTCTGTTTTATTGTCGCTTTCAACTTCACTTTTAATTATACTTGCTGTCGTTGTTTGTTTTGTGTTTTTTAAGTGATCTTGTTCAAGTTTTCTGATTTCCACTCTAAATTTATCAAAGTCATTCACAGTTTCAAATTTATAACCGGATATATCTTTCAAATCTTGTCTCATACCTGTCCAAAACATAGATCTAAGCATATCATTGGTATCTGTAGTCTTTACAAGCTTTCGATCAACTGCTTGACTCAAAATATCTTCAAGGCGACAGGACCATGATGTTATGTCTTCATCTGCTTTCTGTTTTGCACTGTAAAACTTAGCAAGTAAACTTTCTTTAGTATCGACAACTCCATAAACACTTTCGAATTTCTCCATGATGGTATCTATGGTGACTTCTGTTCCAAGTCTCATCAGTATCTTACTGGCTTCACCTCTTACTGATCGTCTGATTGCTTGAAGTACAGCTTCCTTCTTGTGAGTCTTGTCTTGCAACAAACCTCTAATTTCATATCTCCATTGGTCATAAGTTGCTTCCCCTTTCGTCAAAGTTGTGGTATCCCCATAAAATATTGACAATCTAGGTTGGTTTGTAGACACAGTTATTTTTTGAGGTGTTTCATGGCCTGTGGCTGCATAGTTTTGTAACCAAGTTTGCAGGTCCTCTGGTGTGTCGGCTTTTGGTTTTACTTTCAGAGCTTTGAATGCTGCTAAGAGTTGTTTTTCCTCCTCAGAAATCTCAGTCATGTTGTCGTTGAAATGTAACTGATGAACAAATAAATGAATGAAACAGAATAAATTTGTAGTTGATTCACTAACTAGCTTCCGGTAAATCAAATGAAGACTTCAACCGGAAATAAATGTTCAAGTTGATATTCAGTTCGACTTCCTGTTACATTCGTGATTTCTTTTCAAAATTACGTTATTTAAGTTAATTAAAACGCACGTATAACGAAAATCAACGCGTGAAACAAACGATGTTTCAAATATAACGTTTAGTCTTTCGACTACGACTCGGTCAATATATAGATGTAACAATCACAAGTATGCAGGGGTAAGGTAAGTATAGGCTAGGGTGGGGCAAATATAAGATATGGTATTCAAAGTAACCTCATATCAAACTACAACAGTGTTCACCAACAGAGAAAAAAAAAATCCTTTCAATGTCTAAAAAACAATTTTCCTATACCACTTCAACGTCCTAATAAATGACCTCAATCAAGACACAAACTACAATATTGTACCACAATAAATCAACACTACTAAATCACCAACAATCAACACTATTGTATGACTTTTTTTTTTTTTTTAAATCCAAATCAAAACAAATCTAACACACCGCAAATCGTCAAATCAAACGCACCCTAAACAACAACCATGAATCACCAAATCAAGCGCAATCCACACAACAATACCTTGTAATTACAAGTGTTAAATAAAATTTGTTAGTAATTTTTCATGCAAGTTTCAAACCAATAATATTAGTTGTGTACACAAAAATACGTGATTTGCTACTATCTCACCTAAAAAGTAAACATATATTTTTAATACTTTTTTTTTTTTTTTTTTTTTTTTTTTTTTATACACCTGTTTCCAGTAATATTTCTTAATACTCAGTACAATTTTTTTTTTTATATCTAATGTGATACTGCAAATACTGTCTTCAGTCTCATGTTTGATTTCAAAATCTAGTATAAAAATTACAGTGCAAAATTTGAAAAAAAGATCTTACCTAAATCTGTTGAAAATGATGAATCTTTACACAATATATGAATATATATAAACACTACATTGTCACAAAATGTCAAATAGCAATTTTCTTTGGTCTTTGTTCTTTTGATGCGCGATCAGTCGACTTGTCGGTTTAGCGCTTAAATTCGCACAATGCTATCAAATGCGGTTATGGACACCATCACTGGCAACATCGGATACGGAACTTCCAAAATATAACTTCCTTCTACATTGGTACATCGGTATTGGTCATCAAAACGCCATTCCTGTATGGGCTCCAACAATTAAAATATAAAATCTGAGTCGCCGCTGATTTTCCTGATCCTCACTGGGGGCTCCAAATGTAACGGGGTGTCATGTGGCTAACAAAACCAATCCAGTAAAAGTTGATAATTTTATTATTGGCACCAGACGTATTCAATATAATGAAATAAACGCCCTACAAAACATAATAAATACAATTATAATTATCTGCCAATATCTGTATTAAAATTATAAATATAATATTCAACATATATAAACGCATTTACATAACACAATGCACAATAAAACAAAGTATTTATATTTCTCATTTTTTCCTAATCTGTATGAATTATCAAAAGAAAATAACTTTAACTTTACGAAAATGTTCTCGGAACTTTATCATTAAAAATACACCAAGTCGAATACTCCCGTGAATATGATCAATAAGTACATACGATCGATATTACTGTTATCACGTAATACACATGAAAACTATTATATATAACTCTACAAAATATACCTCCTCGTGCAATTATAATTTGCACACATGTATCAAACTAAGTAAAATATAATTATCTTAGTATTCTCGACAAAAAGGTGTCGGCAATCACTGTATGTAAACAATGAATTATTTCTTCACGCTCATGTTTAACTGTATGTATTTATTTATCGTAAAACGGTCTAAATGCCAATCCTTCTTAATTTGTAAATACTTTTCAATGTAATAGAATAAAAATAGAACATAGAAAACATTTTCTACATTAACATACACATTTCACCCGAAATATGGAGAAAATACGCTCACGCTAAAATATTATGTTTTTATAAAACATTAATATACACATACCAAAATTATGGATTTTAGGCTCACTGACCACTCATACTTGTGCGTCAAGGATGTGCATTCACTGTAAAAATAAGGAACATGCATGCAATAAAGTGTTAGTTTAACAATAATAGCGAATCCCGCATTACTAGAACTAATTTGACAAATGCGCGCTAAATGAACTATATCAAACCGAAAAATACAGAAACCCGACAATAGAAATTATCCTAACATACCTGATATTTTCAACTATAACAACCACATGCCTTTGGACAAATCTTCAATACAAAAGAACATCCAACCCCGTCAACTTTCAGCAGCGAACTAGCTAGATAACTATCTACCCGTAAAACGAAAACAATAACCAAGCGTGCATGACTAGCGGGAAATCTACCCGGACTAAACTCATTTGCATAATAATGTAAAGGTAATTCACATTATATAAAGAGACCAGTTTCTATACAATAAATGCTAACACTTTAATTAAATGATTAAAACAATTTATTAAAAGATTTAACTGCTATCTTTTTATTATTTATTTTCTGACTTTTATTATTTTTATAGCAATGGTTTCACAATAAATTATTTAGATTTTTTTAGTAACTTTTATTTCATAAAATAAAACACATATATAAAATTATATTCACAAACATCACAAGACCACTAAAAATGTCACTATTACATACAATTATCAGGATAGTCATATATGTTTATGTCAGATATACATGTTAACAGTAAGCTTAATTTGTTAAAAAGCAGGAGCAAATTGTTGCTTTTTAAATTTTCTGTAATTTTGATTGCTACATATACAATGTACCTATATTTTACATGGCCTTATGCCATATGAAAGACACATATATTGTAAAGTGGTTATTGCATATATATATTTATTTAAAAAAATAAAACTTGTATATCAAATCTTAAGATAATTAGATTCTTAATCCACTATTTAGACAATGTTAGATGGGATCTTTTGGGATGGCAATACCTTTGTTTCATAAATTTGTTGTTTATTGTCCTTCATTATGTTCATGTCCTTAGAAACTAAATCTAGACATAATATGATATACATGATACAAGGATTTTAAAATTTTAACATTTAGTACAAAATTAAAACTGAAAAAAAAAAAAAAAAATAACTCATTTTGAGATCTTGTCATTAGTATTTAGATACATCATTGTACTTTTGTACATGTACATATATGATCATGGTGAGCATATAAGGTTAATTTGACTCAAATATATCAAGTAAACTTGTAAAGTAATAAGTAAATCACAATTTACCTTTCTGCTCTAAAGTGTTCATTTAGATCATTTTGTACATTAACTTGTCCATTTAAAAAATAGAATTAATCATACAAAAAAGTCTTGTAACTTTGAAAGGTTGAATAAGTTTTCTATGTTTTAATGTAGTAAGATGCTAACAGATCACTATATATTTTCCACCGGTTCTTCAGATGAGAAAATAACTAATTTAATATTAAATACAATTTTCCAAATTCAATTCAATTATTTCTTTAAACAGATAAAAGACACATCAGATGACAGACTGACATGTAGAGGAGCCTTTAATTAGAGAAATGGATCAACTTGTTTTTGAAGTTAACCTACTGTATTTGTATGAAAATTCAAAAGTGAGTACCAGTATCTCTTAAAGTACATTTTTTACATGTTTATCTTTTTTAGATAAAGTACCATATAAGATAAAGTATGTGGAATCTTAAATCCAGTATATATACCAGACATTACATCAGTACATACATAATGCAAATCAGAATTAAAAGGCATAACAATTGAACTGTTAAACATTATTAGATGACCAGTGTCACCTTAATTTAAGAAAAAATTAAAACACAGATAACACACAGACAAAAATTAATGAGACCATGTACTCCAGATATGCAAGAAGGGTTTTAATCTCCCACTACAAATGTATATACTTATATATCTTTATTCTCAATAAACCATATACATAGGTATAGAGAAGACATGCAATTATGTACAATATTTACAACAAGACAGAACAAACAAAATAGTTGCTAAGACAATATATGAAGTCCATTTTAGCCAGGAGCACATACACCTGTGTTAATAATCTTTATGAATTAAGATAATTTAATCAATACTAATTTGTTTTTTGAAGACATAATATGTTTGTATTTGACAATATTTGCATTGTTTAAATAATATATGAAGTCCTGAATGTGAAATCCTCTAAAAAATTATATTAAACTTCAAATATGTGTACTTGAATACATGTATATATAATATTCAAATTCATCTTATTTAATATAATTAATTTAAAACATTTTCAAGCAAAAAACTGATGTATAAATGTATAGCTTGACTGTTCCTTTATTTATTTTTTCAGGTGACTGAGCTAAAAGAAAAACACACATGAAACTGTAACCAGTTTGGGACCATCAAAGTGACCAACAGAACATTTGAATACCTTTTAAAGTTTTTTATGTATATGTTTGACTTTTGGTAATATTTCAGCAGTTTCTTCAGTAAATGAGAGACCTCAATGTTGAAAATGACAATTTTGATAGAGGACAATTTTAAGACTATCAACTTTATTGTTTATGGAAATTTATCTTTTAAAACATTACTGGATGTCAAAAAGAATATTTCATTTTTTTCTGAAACTATTTAGATATTTATTATGTTTCATGTGTTTATAGGCAAAAATTTATATATGTCATTTATGTTAAGCAAGGGTTTATATCATGTATATGAATTAAAAAAAGATGTATATGTGTTGAACTTGATTTAACAAATTATTACAGAGTAACAGAAAATGGGATCAATGTATATTAAAACAAATCTGTTAAAGGAAAAAAAAGTCAAAAGTTGTATTTTTCAAAATAATTGTGTTAATATTTCTGTGCTATTTAGAAATATGTGCACCAAAAAAGATTAGACTTTTATATAAGTATGGTATGCCCTTGTTGTTTTGTGAAGTACATGCATTTGAATCTTGATCAAAATTTAATGATTGAATCAACAGGATAAACTAATTGTTATGTTAACACTGTAGCTAAGTATATGTCACATTTAATCAGGCCAAATTATCCTACTTATTAACAAAGGAGATTTGATATGATTGCCAATTTTACGGCTACATGTAACTATCACAATTTTCTGTACGCCATTATCATTGTGACGTATGGGAATAATTCTCTGTTGTCTTATTCTGACTTTTATACAAATCAAGTGATGAAGATACACAAAGCTTCTATTTCCAAAGAAACTGCTATGGAACCAAATAAAAATCAGAAGATGTAGTATAATTGTAATGAGACAACTCTCCATTAAGAGACCATACAATGTAAAAGTTTATAGTAAGGTACAGCCTTCAATAAAGAAATAACCACTCTGCATATCATATTTGATTTTGCAAAAACCAAGAGCATGCTTATTTGTAGATTTTGTCACTATCAAGTATATATGTGCATGTACTAATGTATTCATGTGGTGTCCGTCCTCTAATTAAAGTTGACCTTGGAAAATGATTTGAAATCCTCCCCCCCCCCCCCCAAAAAAAAAATTAAATGGACAAGATCTATGGTCATGATGGTCATGCCAGTTGGGAGTTCAGAATATATAGGTTAAGAAATGAGGATCTAATCAGTTTTGATACCACGGCAAACAATTTTTGGGATCGTATAATGGTATTATGTCGTCATCGTTGTTGTCTGAAGACACATTGGTTTCCGGACAATAACTTTAGTTTTAATGAATGGATTTCTATGAAATTTAGTAAGAAGGTTCAATACCCCAAAAGGAAGGTTAGGATTAATTTGGGGATGATGGTCCATGGAACACTACACATTGTCTTGAGGTGCTGCACACGTGTGCCAAATATCAAAAAATTTTGTCACAGGGCAAACAAATCATGCTCCCGACACAAAAGTGTAAACAAAAATCATCTTTTTACTTAGAGATCAAAGGTCAAAGTACAGCAAAAATTGTATTGTAGGTATCTGTGGCATTGACTTATGATCTACATGCCAATTCAATGAGAATTTTCTTGCATCTTCCAACTAAGTACTTCCATGGTGAAAATTTGTATAAAAAAGGACAGGAAATGTATAGTGTACATTTTATGGTTCCTATGGCAACCAAATGAACAAAGTGGCGACAAGACTACAACTTTTCTTCTTTAATTTTTTTCATCAAAAACTTTCACTTAAACATGATAAATACAATAAAGATGCAAAAGTTTATGGTATTTTGCAACTTAATCGATGTAATACCATTTTGGTTTGCCAAAACATAATTTTCTCAATTTTACAATTTTCTCTATTTTTTGTATTTTTTTACTGACTTGTTTGAAAAAGAGTAAAAAAGATACCAAACATTGTATTTTCTTTTTTTAACCAACATATTTACTAGACTTTCATGTCAGTAGTTTAGTCATAAGTGTTGTTTTCCTCTGGTGATATATAATTGAAAACGGTTAGAAACTGGCTTTTCTCTAATTTTACAATTTTCTCTATTTTTGCATTTTTTTACCTTATTTTTTTTTTTTTTTTTAAAGATACCAAAAGTTTTATTTCCATTATGTTTTACACCAACATAGAACTAGACTTCCATATAGGTAGAGTAGTAATAACTGGTGTTTTCCTCTGGTGATGAATAATTGAAAACGGTTGGAAACTGGCTTTTCTCAATATTCTCAATTTCCTTATTTTAGCATTTTTTTACCTTATTTTTAAAAAAAAATCAAAAAGATACCAAAAATTTTTATTTTTATTATTTTTTACACCAACATAGTACTAGACTTCAATATAGATAGTTTAGTCATAAGTGTTGTTTATCTCCGATGATGAATATAATTAAAAACGGTTAGAAACTGGCTTTTCTCAATATTCTCAATTTTCCTTATTTTAGCATTTTTTACCTTATTTTTTGAAAAAAATCAAAAAGATACCAAAAATTTTATTTTTATTATTTTTTACACCAACATAGTACTAGACTTCCATATAGGTAGTTTAGTCATAAGTGTTGTTTTTCTCCGATGATGGACAATTGAAAACGGTTAGAAACTGGCTTTTCTCAATATTCTCAATTTTCCATATTTTAGCATTTTTTTACCTTATTTTTTGAAAAAAATCAAAAAGATACCAAAATTTTTATTTTTATTATTTTTTACACCAACATAGTACTAGACTTCCATATACGTAGTTTAGTCATAAGTGTTGTTTTTCTCCGATGATGGATAATTGAAAACGGTTAGAAACTTGCTTTTCTCAATATTCTCAATTTTCCTTATTTTAGCATTATTTTACCTTATTTTTTGAAAAAAATCAAAAAAATACCAAAAATTTTATTTTTATTATTTTTTACATCATCATAGTACTAGACTTCCATATAGGTAGTTTAGTCATAAGTGTTGTTTTTCTCCGATGATGGATCATTGAAAACGGTTAGAAACTGGCTTTTTCCCCATATATTTCAATGAAAATTTGCAGTTTGAGGGCTTATATTGAATTTCATTAAAAAAAATGTCAAATTCACAAAAAATTGAAAACAAAAATTATATATTCCCAGTCAGTATGTTATACTGGAAGGGTAAAATACATGTTTGACCAAATTAATTTTTTTTAGTTGAACAGTCCTGCCTAGTGCTCTCTGGCATTGCCTCTTTTAAAAATGGTATGGACATTGAAAGATCAGGGGGGTCTCACCCTCATTTAAGCGGTCTCAGGTAGGTTTTAACTATATATTTTGAATATCCAACTGGCACTTTGGGCGCTCCATAAACATGCAAGACAGGAAGTGTACCCAAATATCTTTTAGTCTCGTTTGTATCTACCTATTGACTAAATGTCTGCTTAATATTAGACAGATTGGGAGATCAGGGGCTATCACCATTGCCTTGTGCCCTTTGTCCTAAAATTTTGATAATTTATACCTGAAAAGTAACAATATAAGCCCTCCATAGATAACGAATATGACACTATTCTGGGAAAACCTTCTAATACAACCTTTATATATACAAAGTCTATGACTTACTTAAATTGTATGGACATTGAAAGACCAGGGGGGGGGGGTCTCACCCTCATTTAAGCGGTCACAGGTAGGTTTTCACTATATATTTTGAATATCCAACTGGCACTTTGGGCGCTCCATAAACATAAAAGACAGGAAGTGTACCCAAATATCTTTTAGTCACGTTTGTATCTACCTATTGACTAAATGTCTGCTTAATATTAGACAGATTGGGAGATCAGGGGCTATCACCATTGCCTTGTGCCCTTTGTCCTAAAATTTTGATAATTTATACCTGAAAAGTAACAAAATAAGCCCTCCATAGATAACGAATATGACATTATTCTGGGAAATCCTTCTAATACAACCTTTATATATAAAGAGTCTATGACTTACTTAAATTGTATGGACATTGAAAGACCAGGGGGGTCTCACCCTCATTTAAGCGGTCTCAGGTAGGTTTTCACTATATATTTTGAATATCTTACTGGCACTTTGGGCGCTCCATAAACATGCAAGACAGCAAGTGTACCCAAATATCTTTTAGTCACGTTTGTATCTACCTATTGACTGAATGTCTGCTTAATATTAGACAGATTGGGAGATCAGGGGGCTATCACCATTGTCTTGTGCCCTTTGTCCTAAAATTTTGATAATTTATACCTGAAAAGTAACAATATAAGCCCTCCATAGATAACGAATATGACATTATTCTGAGAAATCCTTCTAATACAACCTTTATATATACAGAGTCTATGAATTACCTAAATTGTATGGATATTGAAAGACCAGGGGGTCTCACCCTCATTTAAGCGGTCTAAGGTAGGTTTTCACTATACATTTTGAATATCCAACTGGCACTTTGGGCGCTCCATAAACATGAAAGACAGGAAGTGTACCCAAATATCTTTTAGTCACGTTTGTATCTACCTATTGACTAAATGTCTGCTTAATATTAGACAGATTGGGACATTAGGGGGCTATCACCATTGCCTTGTGCCCTTTGTCCTAAAATTTTGATAATTTATACCTGAAAAGTAACAATATAAGCCCTCCATAGATAACGAATATGACATTATTCTAGGAAATCCTTCTAAAACAACCTTTATATATACAGAGTCTATGACTTACTCAAATTGTATGGACATTGGAAGACCAGGGGGTCTCACCCTCATTTAAGCGGTCTCAGGTAGGTTTTCACTATATATTTTGAATATCCAACTGGCACTTTGGGCGCTCCATCAACATGAAAGACAGGAAGTGTACCAAAATATCTATTAGTCACGTTTGTATCTACCTATTGACTGAATGTCTGCTTAATATTAGACAGATTGGGAGATCAGGGGGCTATCACCATTGTCTTGTGCCCTTTGTCCTAAAATTTTGATAATTTATACCTGAAAAGTAACAATATAAGCCCTCCATAGATAACGAATATGACATTATTCTGGGAAATCCTTCTAATACAACCTTTATATATACAGAGTCTATGACTTACTTAAATTGTATGGATATTGAAAGACCAGGGGGGTCTCACCCTCGTTTAAACGGTCTCAGGTAGGTTTTCAATATATTTTGAATATCCAACTGGCACTTTGGGCGCTCCATTAACATGAAAGACAGGAAGTGTACCCAAATATCTTTTAGTCACGTTTGTAGCTACCTATTGACTAAATGTCTGCTTAATATTAGACAGATTGGGGGATCATGGGGCTATCACCATTGCCTTGTGCCCTTTGTCCTAAAATTTTGATAATTTATACCTGAAAAGTAACAATATAAGCCCTCCGTAGATAACGAATATGACATTATTCTGGGAAATCCTTCTAATACAACCTTTATATATACAGAGTCTTTGACTAACTTAAATTGTATGGACATTGAAAGACCAGGGGGGTGTCACCCTCATTTATGTGGTCTCAGGTAGGTTTTCAATATATATTTTGAATATCCAACTGGCACTTTGGCGCTCCATAAACATGCAAGACAGGAAGTGTACCCAAATATCTTTTAGTCACGTTTGTATCTACCTTTTGACTAAATGTCTGCTTAATATTAGACAGATTGGGAGATCAGGGGGCTATCACCATTGTCTTGTGTCCTTTGTCCTAAAATTTTGATAATTTATACCTGAAAAGTAACAATATAAGCCCTCCATAGATAACGAATATGACATTATTCTGGGAAATCCTTCTAATACAACCTTTATATATACAGAGGCTATGACTTACTAAATTGTATGGATATTGAAAGACCAGGGGGGTCTCACCCTCATTTAAGCGGTCTAAGGTAGGTTTTCACTATACATTTTGAATATCCAACTGGCACTTTGGGCGCTCCATAAACATGAAAGACAGGAAGTGTACCCAAATATCTTTTAGTCACGTTTGTATCTACCTATTGACTAAAAGTCTGCTTAATATTAGACAGATTGGGACATTAGGGGGCTATCACCATTGCCTTGTGCCCTTTGTCCTAAAATTTTGATAATTTATACCTGAAAAGTAATAATATAAGCCCTCCATAGATAACGAATATGACATTATTCTGGGAAATCCTTCTAATACAACTTTTATATATACCGAGTCTATGACTTACTTAAATTGTATGGATATTGAAAGACCAGGGGGGTGTCACCCTCATTTAAGCGGTCTCAGATAGGTTTTCACTATATATTTTGAATATCCAACTGGCACTTTGGGCGCTCCATTAACATGAAAGACAGGAAGTGTACCCAAATATCTTTTAGTCACGTTTGTATCTACCTATTGACTAAATGTCTGCTTAATATTAGACAGATTGGGGGATCTTGGGGCTATCACCATTGCCTTGTGCCCTTTGTCCTAAAATTTTGATAATTTATACCTGAAAAGTAACAATATAAGCCCTTCATAGATAACGAATATGACATTATTCTGGGAAATCCTTCTAATACAATCTTTATATATACAGAGTCTTTGACTTATTTAAATTGTATGGACATTGAAAGACAAGGGGGGTCTCATCCTCATTTAAGCGGTCTCAGGTAGGTTTTCACTATATATTTTGAATATCCAACTTGCACTTTGGGCGCTCCATAAACATGCAAGACAGGACGTGTACCCAAGTATCTTTTAGTCACGTTCGTATCTACCTATTGACTAAATGTCTGCTTAATATTAGACAGATTGGGAGATCAGGGGGCTATCGTCATTGCCTTGTTCCCTTTGTCCTAAAATTTTGATAATTTATACCTGAAAAGTAACAATATAAGCCCTCCATAGATAACGAATATGACATTATTCTGGGAAATCCTTCTAATGCAACCTTTATATATACAGAGTCTATGACTTACTTAAATTGTATGGACATTGAAAGACCAGGGGGGTCTCACCCTCATTTAAGCGGTCTCAGGTAGATTTTCACTATATATTTTGAATATACAACTGGCACTTTGGGCGCTCCATAAACATGCAAGACAGGAAGTGTACCCAAATATCTTTTAGTCACGTTTGTATCTACCTATTGACTAAATGTCTGCTTAATATTAGACAGATTGGGAGATCAGGGGGCTATCGTCATTGCCTTGTGCCCTTTGTCCTTAAATTTTGATAATTTATACCTGAAAAGTAACAATATAAGCCCTCCATAGATAACGAATATGACATTATTCTGGAAAATCCTTCTAATGCAACCTTTATATATACAGAGTCTATGACTTACTATAATTGTATGGACATTGAAAGATCAGGGGGGTCTCACCCTCATTTAAGTGGTCTAAGGTAGGTTTTCACTATATATTTTGAATATCCAACTGGCACTTTGGGCGCTCCATAAACATGCAAGACAGGAAGTGTACCCAAATATCTTTTAGTCACGTTTGTATCTACCTATTGACTAAATGTCTGCTTAATATTAGACAGATTGGGAGATCAGGGGGCTATCGTCATTGCCTTGTGCCCTTTGTCCTAAAATTTTGATAATTTATACCTGAAAAGTAACAATATAAGCCCTCCATAGATAACGAATATGACATTATTCTGGAAAATCCTTCTAATGCAACCTTTATATATACAGAGTCTATGACTTACTATAATTGTATGGACATTGAAAGATCAGGGGGGTCTCACCCTCATTTTTAGTGGTCTCAGGTAGGTTTTCACTATATATTTTGAATATCCAACTGGCACTTTGGGCGCTCCATAAACATGCAAGACAGGAAGTGTACCCAAATATCTTTTAGTCACGTTTGTATCTACCTATTGACTAAATGTCTGCTTAATATTAGACAGATTGGGAGATCAGGGGGCTATCGTCATTGCCTTGTGCCCTTTGTCCTAAAATTTTGATAATTTATACTTGAAAAGTAACAATATAAGCCCTCCATAGATAACGAATATGACATTGTTCTCGGAAATCCTTCTAATACAACTTCTATATATACAGAGTCTATGACTTACTTAAATTGTATGGACATTGAAAGACCAGGGGGTCTCACCGTCATTTAAGTGGTCTCAGGTAGGTTTTCATTATATATATATATCATCATTTGATGGCGATCCGATGGATACATCTGTTGTAGAGTTGTCGCTGACTCAGACGTACTTATAAATATGATTATTTTCTGTGACTGTATATTACATTAATTTGTAGGATCCTTTACTATAGATTATTTAGCTGATCTGTAACAGTAACATCTTCATGCCTTGTATATCATGTACTGGAGTACGCCGCTAGATTAAAACTGACGAGGAAAGGTAACACACGGCCAGCGAAAGCTCTTTCTTTGAGAGCCCAGGTGGTCGTGTGGTCTAGCAGTGCAGGCGATTTGGTGTCACGATATCACAGTAGCATGGGTTCGAATCCCGGCGAGGGAAGAACCAAAAATTTGCGAAAGCAAATTTACAGATCTAACATTGTTGGGTTGATGTTTAGACGAGTTGTATATACATTATGTACACAGCCATGTATCACCATCATTTGATGGCGATCCGATGGATACATCTGTTGTAGAGTTGTCACTGACTCAGACGTACTTATATATATATATATATATTAAATGACTGAATAAATAGTCAACGATAAATCTTACGGGGCGATGGATCATAAAAACGATTCAGTACACTACAAAATATAATATATAACAAGTCTAAAAGGGTACAACATCACCAAAAACAAAATAAAACGAACAATATGTTAGATATTTCGGAAGGATATCTGTTATCCGAAATATCTAACATATTGTTCGTTTTATTGTATTTTTTGTGATGTTGTACCCTTTTAGACTTGTTATATATAATATATATATCTTTTTTGGGCTTTCCATAAATATTTGTATTTATGTTCCTAAATGCTTTCTAGAGTTAGCGGTTTTTCTTTTTGTTTGAAGAAATATCATGTATAAAAGTACATCTTTGAATTTTTTTTATTGACAACAATCTATATTCCATAAAGACAAATATGCAAGTTAGAAAAGGGTTTATATTCGAGAACAACGAGAATTTACGACAGCTTGAAGAGGTCATGAAACAGTTTTCTACGGATCTTATCAGATCTTCACTATGAAAATCATGCTTTTAATGTTGTTAAGTATTATTTTTTTTAATGATTTTCAACTTAATTTTGAATATCCAACCGACTGCTAGCAGCCGGTTGGATATTGAATATCGAATAACGGATAACGATCCGTACATCAATAAAAGGTCTACATAAATTGATCGGTCGCTTAATTGATTATTGATGTTTAAGCCGATTTCAGTATGTTATTTTGTGGAGATATTATTGGTGTTACTAGTGTGGGAAGTCTTATTTTGTGGTAACACTTGAAATCGTCCTTATATACCCTTTTTTTTTTTTTTATCTTTTTACTAATTTTATTTTTCAATGTCGTTTGCAAATACATGTACGTTTCTTTAAATTTAATTATGTTCATTTCTGACTCACTGGTTACTCTTTACGGTATAGAACCACTAATTCAGGCCCGGTCGGAAAGGACATACAAGAAAGTAGTACATATTTTAAACAAAATAGGTCCTACGCATAGCTGTATCTTTGTCAAAAGAGGGTATATTTGGGTAGTTTTGGTATCAAATGATAGCTTGGGGACTTAGGAACACTGTAGATTCCTTGTTGAAAGATGTATTCGAATAATAAAGAAGTATATGAAATTTTGATAAGAGGGCACATTTGGCCTGTTGCTCCGATCAGAAGTTCCTGTTTTTGTACTATCAAACTCACGGCAACCAGTACGCTCTAATATGCAATTAAAAGTATATTGATTTGCTTTAGCACAAGTCAGGATAAGGTACAGTTTTGAAATGAAATAACTGGCACTTTATTTGACAAAGTAGCCATTAATGCTTGAATTTGCAGAATTTAACATAGAAAGCAATGGGACTATGAATTAGTGGTTTTATACCTATTATTTATCTAAGGCATCTCTGGGTGATCAAAAATACTTAAATAAAACATGAAATCGGGGAAGTGCGCTAAAGAAATATATCGTTTATAGACAACATACATGTTATATTTGGTAAAGAAGTTTCATGACTACATTAAAAAAACGTAAGAACGGAGGTGCGCCCTTCATTACTTGTTTCAAAGTATCATATCTGTAACACTGGAAGAAAAGAAATAACGGACAGTTTATTCCAATTAAATTAAAACCAACAATTTCAAATATAAAAGAAATCAAGACGACGTCATACAAGAATGAATTTCATCACTACATTATCAAGGTCGTTGCATCACCACGAACTAATCTGTTAGAAACCTTTATTTCTTTAGCGTACTTCAAAACTGGTTTCAGAGTTATAAGCCAAAATCTACATTTACCCCTATGTACTATTTTTACCCATGATGGCCATTTTGGTTGGTAGGCCGGGTCATCAGACACATTTTATGAGCTAGATACCCCAATGATGATTGTGGCCAAGTTTGGTTAAATTTGGCCCAGTAGTTTCAGAGGAGAAGATTTTTGTTAAAGTTAACGACGACGGACGACGACGGACGCCGGACGCAAAGTGATGAGAAAAGCACACTTGGCCCTGCGGGCCAGGTGAGCTAAAAATTAAAAAAAAAAAAAAACCGGGTGATTTATATATACGAAACCGGGTGATTGTGTAGTAAACAACATTGACAAAACCGGTGTATTTTAATTTGACATGACCCATTTCTTTCGTTCCATACACAGAAATACAAGTTTTGAGATGCTCATAATGACTACTTTTGCTATCTCTGTGTCAGTATCTATTTTCTCGTACCTTTCTTTCCGTACAATGTGAACAATTTAACGAAATATTAAACAATTTCGAGGCAAGGTCCATTCAATTCGTCATTTTGACGTGCATTTTTACTTATTTCTCCGTTAATATAGAACGGTTGTAGAAAATATTGCATCTCACAATAGAAAATAGATGTACAAATGTATATGTATATATATTATTCGATATCATAAAAAAATAAGAAAACAAGGAGAAACCTTCTATGTTCAGTGGATCGTGAAATTGGGGTAAAAACTCTTATTTGGCATTGAAATTAGAAAGATCATATCATAGGGAACATGTGTACTAAGTTTCAAGTTGATCGGACTTCAACTCCATCAAAAACTACCTTGAACAAACACTAACCTGAAGCGGGACGAACAAACGAACGGACCCACATACCAGAAAACATAATGCCCCTCTACTATCGTAGGTGGGGCATAAAAATGCTAAAATTAGGAAAAGTCCAAATATAGAACTTGACTTTGACCTTTGACCTTAACCTCATTTTCTAAGTTAGGACCTATAGGCCTCAATAAAAACATTTCAAGGTTTAACGGTTTACCGTTTAAGAGTGAAAAAAAAACACATAAATTTATTTGGTAAAGGTAGACAACTCCTATAAAATTTCATCCAATCGCTTCGATCCATATAAGCAAAAAAATTCCTGAGGATGTAACAAAAAATTTAGAAAATAATTTTGTCGTTATCTTTTATTGTTATGAAGGAGATGCACACAAATGATAAACAGTGAATAGGGAGATAACTCTTACAAAGAAAATTGTTTGGCTTAGAATGGGTGGAAATAAAAAGCGCATAAACAATATGATACTGAAAAAGAAATATCTTAGCGACATATTGCGAAACAAAAATCTTAATTGAGAACAAAATTTGGCAGAAGAAAAAGAAAGAAAATAATCAGAACAAATACAATAGGTCTTTCTACAGAAGAGAGGAAGGACTTAATAACCAAAGAAGATGTGTTATGAGTGCTAATGGGACAACTCTCCATCAAATTGAACTGCGGAATATCATTAATAAAAATGACCAGATAATTTCGTGTAATAACGACCAAACAATAATCAACAAAACATTTTGCAAGGAATATAAAATAGTGGCATAATTCTTATCTAACAATGTAATAGTGGCATACTTCTTATCTAACACTGTCGACTCAGTCTGGGTTTTTTTTTATATCATGAACGTTAAACACATTATGCTTACATTTATTAAATTGAATTTCAATGTACTTCACATCTACCTATTCTGTCATACATTACTGCCAGTAACCTTGAAAAATGTTTTCAGCCATACTTTTATAAAAGTGAGGTCACTTTTTTCAATAAAATTTCTACTATAAAGATTTTCATAAACGGAAACAAGATTATCATCTTTCATGTTCATTATAAGATTTAAAAGAGCACCCACTTTTTCGTAAATATCAAGCTCTGCATTAAAATCTGCAGAAATTGAATGAATATTTCTCTCTTGTACAACATATGGCACAGAAAAGGCTAGTCTTAAGTCATACCGATAAAAAAAATATTGTGCTATATAACTTCTCCATATGTCGCTAACACGTCCATTTATACTTATCGGTAACGCCATATATTTGAATGCTGACGACGTCCACAATGTGGCTTGCGCATTGAAGGGGGAAAATGTTTGTTTTGGAACAACAAATGGCTTATGTGTTTCTTTTGTTGCTGAAAAGTCAAATGGCACATTTCGGGTAAATCTATAAATAGCATCAACATCCGGTTGTTCGTTAGCAAGACACTGTATTGCACCAACTTTAACGGAAACATTTGTGTCACATATATGTGGTATCGTTTTGTTATCTTTGATTGACTCCAAGGGGAAACCTCTTGGCCATACACGTGTTTCAGATACTCCAAAATAAGGATATGGATTGAATAGTTTACTTCCTTTGTCATTACAAACTGTGACGGATTCTCCTTTGGTTAATCTTTCAATCTCGATTAAATCAAATACGCCATTATTGTCGTCGTCAAAGTCCCAAATATACTTTGCTTTATGGTGAATAGCGTACATGTATCCGATATTTTTCCTCCCAAAATGTTTTACTGGGATAACCTCTGATAATAACGGGTATAAAGTTTTTTGTCTGTTAATCGATAAGTATATTACTCTACTTTTATTTTCGTCATTTACAACACTTTTCAAATAAGCGTCTTCCGATGGCGTCATCACATCTGCTACAATTACGACACACCAGGAGGGGTGTTTTGCTATATTTCGTACCGAGTTAGATGGCTGGTGAATGGTAGTTACCACAGCCCAATTATCACAGACTTTAGAGACACTTGCGTTTGAAAATAGTGTGGTCTCCATCTCGATACTAATTAGGGGGACTTTTCTTACCACATCTCCAGAAAATATAGACCCAGACACACCACTTATAATAGTTCGTTCAGAAACATCACTTCTAATTGATTGTTTTACTTTGCTTTTCTCCATAAATGCAAAATCGTTGTATGATTGTAGAAGTTCCATAATTTCATACGTCGATTTGTGAAAAACCAACTGTTTGCGACAAAAACCAGGTTTTAAATATTTTTTGTTAATAGCATGAGAAATTTCACCGATATGTACTATTCTGTTGTTATCCGAAATAAAATTAACCTTATCACTGTATATAGACAACCATTCTGCAAGGGAAGTACCCCAAAGTCTATGTCATTTAAGTCATCTTTATTTTTGCATTTAGCCAGACCACAGTAATTTCTTTTAGAAATACGAGACATGAGATCACGTCCTAAAAACAGAAACATTTCGTCAACTCTGTTATCCCTATTTATTTGTCTTGATGTTCCATGCCTCCAGCCATAGTATAGATTACTCGACTTTATGCTATCTAGCCTATAGAATACCTGAGGAACACACAAAAATGCATCGTCGTCTATTCTAGCCCCAAGGAGAGCATCAGGATATACTGTATGAACATATTTCCACCATATGTACATCTTTTCTCCAAATTTTACCGCTCGTCCATGATTAGTTACATTCAAATATACAATGTCATGATTTAATGCATTTTCAGCAATTGACTCAGAAGATGGCTCGTCTAGTAAAAATTTATAAGTTATTTTAAATGGCAATTTATGTTGCATACGAAGCATTGCTTTTATCCAAGTTTTTCTTTGAGTGTCTCGAAAACGTTGTTTTCCATTTGCACTTAATATACCCATCACGATATGATCACGTGCTTCGTCGACTAGAATTTTGGTTTGTGTAACAACTCCATTGTCTAATTTAGTTTCTTGACGCTGAAATATCTGTATATAATTTCTAGGAGAATATGTTACATAGAGCAAGAGAAATCCACACATAATATACGGAATCCAAAATGTTTTCGCAATTTTCCCACATGTACTTGAAGAACACCTCACTGGAATCATTTTTCCTGTTGCATGTACATCTGAAAATAAATTTAGAAATTTATTTTCTATATACAGGAAATGTTGCTAAAACTGGAACACTATCCTTCTTTATCAACAAAAATCAAAATGTCGTTTAAGGATGTTCGCTTCTCTGTTTCATAATAACAAGCTTTTTAAAAAGACTTATACATGTGTTTACCGGCTAAACAATACAGTATTCTAAACTGTGATCGACCTTATTTGTTTACCGGCTAACCAATACATTACTCTGAACTGTGAACGACCAAAGAGGTAGGGCCAATTTGCCGGGATTTTTTTTCACTGAAGGGCCAATTTCAAAAAGTGCCGACAGAATACAATTTACTATAAAAACAAAAAATAAAAATGTTTTTGATCAATATCTCGATTTACATATACTGTGATATGTGTGATCAATAGTTAATTTAACCCTCAAAAAGGATGAACGTCCAATATGCGGAATTTCGGGTGATTTTAGGTGGACATGAACATGTATTGTATGTATTAACAATTGCAGTCAACAGCAATTTTGTCGCCAAATCACAAACTGTAGATACTAGTACTGATTTTTTTTACCACCGTCCCTACACAGGTACATTGTACCTAAGTTATCAGAAAATAAAACAAAACAAGAGAACACAACAAATCGTGATTGTATACTAGGTAAAACATCAAGAAGCTGTTGCATCTGCATCACAAGGGCCGATTTGTTAAAATGCCAGAAAAGGCAATATAACATGTGTTAGTAACACAGGGTGATGATCTAAGACCAACTGATGCAAGATGTTCTACGATTAAAATATATACATGTATTATCTTATCTTATAGACGATAAAACCTTAAAATACCAAGACAAATACAGAAATACATATATTCAGAATGAAAAAAAAAAAACGATTCGAATTTGTTCGATATTATTTGGCTCCTTAACAATTTACGTGGTATGGTATCTTGCATAAAGGATGTTAATAATAAAATAAAATCAAAATTAAAAAATCAATAGTCTTGGCCTTGTTTTTGTCGGAATACCTGTTCAAGGTATGAAAATAGATGATGTAACGTATTTTCTTGTACTTAATAAGCATCTATCGGGCTATTTAAAAAATGATTAACCTATCTTATCGAATGAAAACAATTCCCGGCAAATTGGCCCTACCTCTTTGTTTACCGGCTAAACAATACATTATTCTAAACTGCATTCTGATTGTTATTAATTGCTACGTATTACCGTTTTTTTTAAATCAATGTTTGTTTATGTTTCGGACCATATGAGTATTTGGACCATACAGCCTGTCTGATCTCAAACGGGAGGAATAATCGGCAATGTGTGAACCCCGCATTACAAAGAAATCTGATTTTCTCTACTGAGACCACATGATTCTAACGCGCAGAAACAAGGCTGATCTGAGTTTCATGTTGTCGAATAAAAAGAAAAGTATATACAGTATCGTACTTTGTCAGAGAAACAATATTCAGGATGCTTAGATTACACTTAATTCATTATCTAAACTCATCTAAGAAGTGTTCCGACTGACCTGAATCTGAGTGTTTGCCTTGATCAACTTTGTTTTGTTCAGTTCATTAATATATTGATAACCGATAACGGCTTTTTATATCATTTTAAAGGAGAAAACAGAAAACAGTCAATTAAAAAAATACGGGTTATTTTGTTTATAATTGCTAAAAACAGATTTCAGTAGTTTTATGATTATAAACAATAAGAAAACAGATAACAGATAATTAGTCAATTACAGTTAGGCATCAATGATCTTGAATATTTGCCACTTTTGACTAAAATATAAAGGCACAGAACCAGGACCGTGTTTCTTATCACAACCACGGCGTCAGGACAATTTCGTTTAGCGAACTTGTACGACTTTTGCAATAAAATATTGTTGTAATATGCTTTGCATGGTACTTATGTCAGACGTATCAGAAAAATTAAGCAACAAAACAGTTGTTTTATTGCCGTTCTGATACAATGTAAACAAACCCACCAGCACAGAATCAGGACCCACCAGCACCCGTCAGGACCGAATCACCAGCACAGAACGTTCCCTCGCAGGACAACCTTACCCACCGTGTTATTTAGATTTAATTTTTATGTTTCCTTTACAAATGAATATTTAAAAATACCAAAGCAGAGTATCTTAATTGTCCTATAAAATACTTATTTCTTAATTGCAACTCTGAAAATATTCTGATTTCAATCATTGTTAGTTTCTTCAGAAACATAAATACAGTATATATTTTGTATATATTTCTTTGATTCCTCTTGAATTAAATACTTTTGATAAGAATATTATCTTTCTGTTTTCCGATCTAGTATTAATATTTTAACCAGAATGTTCTCTCCCGTAAGTCTATGATGAAATACACAGTATCCCGTGGGTAAATCTTCACACATAATTAGTTTACATGTTATCGAGACAACAGACAATACCACGTTATAATTGACCCAGATACACACAGTGTACAGTGGTCGTTTTAAAACAAATATAATTGCGCCATCAAGGGACCATATCAAAGACGTAGATAGCAACCTGTTAAGACTGTATAAATGACAAAACTTTCGAGACGTTCCGAGAATTTTATTCTGACTTCCGGCCGAGAGATATCGAGTGGCCCATAGACACATCCAAAACTCGCCAATATATAAGCATGAGGGTTCATGCAAAAAAAAATATGCATATCTATACTATTAAAAGGGGAAAACCTAATTTTGGGTGTCGCTTCTCTTCTTTCCACAATAAATTAATCAACACGCCTCTGTGTCCTATAGGTACAGTGCATAGTCGCATTTGTCATCCATTCATATGATTATTCAGATTGAGTTATTTTGGGAGAAAAACGAGAAAAAGGGCATCCGGATATTGTCCCGTCATTGGACCAATTTTTAAGTCAGATTATACTTCCGGTTTGCGTTTTTCTGTATACTTTGAACATACGAATAAAGTGTATTTTCAGAATTCTATCTGCTATCATTTTCAAGTTTACTATCCATGGTGGTCACAGAGTTTATTAAATAGAGAGGGTCTGTATACTATATCAATGACCACCATGGATCGATTAGAAACTTAGAATTGAAAGTAAATACACTTTATTTATATAGTGAATGTTCATAATATACAGATAAGCTAAAATTATTCATGTGCACTTTTGACACCTTTTCTGAAATTCTCCAGTCATTAAATCTTTTACAAAATTCATTGATTACAAAAAAAATGAAGATGTGGTATGATTGTCATGTTGACAACTCTCCACAAGAGACCAAAATGACACAGAAATTAACAACTATAGGTCATCGTACGGCCTTCAACAACGAGCAAAGACCATACCGCATACTCAGCTTTAAAAGGCACCGAAATGACAATGTAAAACAATTTAAACGAGAAAACTAGTGGCCTTAAATATGTACAAAACATGAACGAAAAACAAATATGTAACACATAAACAAACGGCAACCACTGAAGTACAGGCTCCTTACTTAAATGTTCATAACATACTAAATGTATATT
This sequence comes from Mytilus edulis, assembly GCA_019925275.1. NCBI lineage: Eukaryota > Metazoa > Mollusca > Bivalvia > Mytilida > Mytilidae > Mytilus > Mytilus edulis. The sequence goes on from CM034354.1 coordinate 50,564,820, forward strand.
CATATTGAAATTGATAGAAAACCACAAATTGGGAATTTTGGAAATAAAGGAGGAGGGATTAAAAAAAATATTTTCCTGTCCCCAATAACCTATGATTTATGATACTTTTGCTGAAATTCTCCAGTCATTCAATATTTCACAAAATTCTTCCAACAATACTTTACATACTTTAAACTACGCTCTGAATGCCCGCGATTTCGCGGGTGTGTTCTAGTGTTTTTTTAGAACTCAATGGGTAGTTTTCATTATAAAACTTATGTACACATACTTTTTTCATATTTAGAAGAAGTTTACTTTCTTTGAATTGCCTCCTTCCACCCCGACATATTTTCCGTATGCAAAGTGACCTCAGCGTGAGCCATCTCGTAAAAATCCGGTGATCGCAATACGCATGCATGTCCTTAAAATAAACTTTTATGTGATTGTACATGTTAATCACGTGCTCAACATCCATGCTTTTTGTCGATTGTTGACAAACAGGTGACAATCGTTAAACTTCGGCTTCAAAACACGAACTTTAATTACCTGCCATATTTTCATAACAAAGCTGACCGATTGAAAAAAAAAATTGACGATTATACTTTATTTATGCGAAAAAATGATAAAATCGTGCACAGAAGACTAAGTTTATGATGTTTGTATGCATTGGTTCAAGAATTGAAATAACATTACTTTTCACCGGGCACTCGTTTATTATGACTTTAAATTAAAATTGCGAATTAACGTTCTGTCTGTTTTCAAACATTTCTTTAGGGAGATACCATTTGATTTTTATGGGGGGGCTAGGATGAAAAATTTTGTCCTGCATTTTTTTTAGCTGTAATCTCTGTCCTGCCTTTTTATTTTTCTGATAACATACACACATGAACAGCAGTCTTTTCTACGATGACAAAGTTCTATCGATTTCAAAACTTGAATGTGTATGATTGTGCAACAAAAACAACCATGTCAATTTCAGCATGCATCTTAAGTGAATGTTGAGTCTGAATCGAGGGCAACTCGTACACTCCTGTTTCAAATTGGACAATGTTTTGTTATTTGTTTTTACATTGAAATTAGTTATGTTAAATAAGATAATTATTCACCTTGAGCGATGTATTATTGTTGACCATTCGAGATTCCTTTTTGCGAACCCGTCTTTGAACAGCTGAATGTGTGATTACTGTATCGTATTACTACACGGGCCTCAAGGGATTTCAAATCGAAAATAAATGCAAAACATGAGTTTTTGTGTCTTTCAAAACACAAATAATATACAGAACTAATTGCAAGATAAAGACAATAACTGTTTAGTGTCTTTAAATATCAGCTGTATTTGTACTCTGCTCGAAACAAGTGTAGTAGCTCGCTAAAAGCTCGCATACACCTTGTTTCCTAGCCTCGTATAAATACAGATGATATTTAAAGACATTAAACAGTTATTGTCTATTAATAGGCGTGTTTTATTTTCTTTCAACATGTTCGGGGTTGAATTCAAACAATAACCTGGTTAAGAGTTAAACTTAAAACATGTTTTAGCACAAAATAAAACGGATTAACCAAAAAACCTTAAACAAAAGCAGAACTGTAAAACAGATGCTGGCAGCTTGCAACAAAATAGAAATGTGTATTAAAGAAGACAACAAATTAAAACTTGTTATTTAATAATAATTGTAATCCGTTTTTTGGACAAAGAACATGGTTCTATTTCTACATCTTCCAATCATGAATGTGTTTATATTCCCACTAGATGGCCCGAGAACACAGTTATTTCGTAGTGCATTTCTTTTAGGCAATAAATTCAAATTAAAAAAATCCCACCTGCTCTTTCTCAAAAAGATTTTTACAGTGTAGTGTACTACCAGTGAGACAAATAATATCAAAATTATAGAAACTTCTAACAGCTCTAACTAAAAATATTGACAATTCTGTGTTTAGAGGGTGTAAAATTCAGTTTGACAGCTTCAGACGTGATAAAATTTGACCTTTTTGAACTGGACCAAATCACTACTTAACATAAAGATTCAGCACCCAAATTTTTTTAACATGTAATTACATCCCCCTACTTAATATTTCATGCATTTAATATCAAGAAATAAATTGGGAAAAATATAAAATAAAACATGCAAGTTATACACTGTTTACACTAGGGACTATATTCGTTAAACAAGAAATTTAAAAGCATATATTACACAAGCAGCTTATCATGAAAAAGTGATTCTCTTCAAGTGATGATCTTTGATATATTCATGTACAATTTTCAAGACATATTCAACTAAATAGAAGAACTTTTGTGCGATTTTCTTGGATTTTTTGCATAGGAACCCGAACCAGGTCTAAAATTAATGTCGTGGTAAATCAGCTATTTCTGTAGAAAAGCAAGCTTTTGTGGCATTGTGGTTCACAATGTTGTTGCCTAGATAGTTTATTCTCATATAAACATGCAAGTACAAAGGTTACAGAGAAGTTAAAAAAATAATATACATAATAAAAAATAATAAAATGCATTTAAAATGCATAAAATTTCGGATGAGATAGCATATCAAAGAATATATATATATATATACTTATACAGTCAAATGTGAAAGCTAAAATTGTATAAAGAAGTACTTTTTGTGTATAAGTATGATAAATAAATTATGGTTGTTAAGAAGGAGTGAGCTTATTATTAATACATCGTATAAAATTGCAGAGGTTTCTTAGTGTCTTTGGTTGTTTTGGATTAAACAGTGTGTTAAATTTGATAATGTTGTGTCTGGGTATTAGTTCATTTGGCATAAATCTTCTTCTTTCATCTTGTAAAGCCGGGCAAACATAAATATAGTGATATTCGTCTCCGATATCTCTTTTCGTACGTTTTCTATCACTTCTGTCAATGTTACGCCATCTCCCCTTTTCTATTGGCAGTGAATGATTCGATGTTCGGAATTTACAAAGTGTATATATATCTCGGTCATTTATGATGTTGAAATAATTCTCAAATTCAAAATAGTCCTTAAAGAGCCTATAAGTAATGCATTTTGATGTGTTCTGGATCGCTTAATTTCAAATTTGTTTAAACTGGTCAATTAATCTAAGTTTGATACTTTTTGGTAACCATTTGGTGAGGTCTGTATTTTGCACATACAATAAGTTTGAAAATCCGGTATTGTCCAATATATTTTTAATATTCTTTATCCATGTCTGTTATTTATAGAATGTAGGACAAACGGACCGTATTCCACTAACTTTTTAAACATAATAAAATTGGGAATGGAAATGGGGAATAGGTCAAAGAGACAACAACCCGTCCAAAGAGCAGAAAACAGCTAAAGGCCACCAATTATTCTTCAACGCAGCGAGAAAATCTCGCACCCGGAGGCGGTTCTCAGCTGGCTCCTAAATAAAAATGTGTACTAGTTCAGTGAAAATATACGTCATACTTAACTCCAAAACATATAAAAGAAATAAAATCAAAAACATACGAGACTAACAAAGGCCAGAGGCGAGTTGGGACAGGAGCAAAAATGCGACGGGGTTAAAAAAAAATTTTGAGATGTCAACCCTCCCCTTTACCTCTAACCAATTTAGATAAAAAAAAAAAAAAAAAAAAAAAGCACACAGCAAAACGCACAGTAAAACTAAGTTAAAAAGAAGTCAGAGTTCGATGTCAGAACAGACAACAACAAAAAACTAAAGAAAAGTGACAATGATGCATACATTAATAAAGGACTACTAGCCGTTACTGTCACCACAGCTCCATATCTTAATTAATATGTTACAAAATTACGTATCTCTTGTTGTAGCAACACTACATTTTTTGCCATTAAACTTTTGTCTCTAAAATATGTCTTGAAATTTGTACATGAATATATCAGAGGGAACCTTTTATTTAACTTAATTTAGATTTAAAAAAGCACACGGCAAAACGCACAGTAAAACTAAGTTAAAAAAAAAGAAGTCAGAGTCCGATGTCAGAACAGACAACAACAAAAAACTAAATAGAAGAACTTTTGCGCGATTTTCTTGGATTTTTTGCATAGGATCCCGAACCAGGTCCAACATTAATGTCTTCAGCTATTTCTGTAGAAAAGCAAGCTCTTGTGGCATTGTGGTTTACAATATTGTTAACCGTGTCTGTATTCCACTTACTTTTTAAATATAATAAAATTGGGAATGGAAATAGGGAATAGGTCAAAGAGACAACAACCCATCAAAGAGCAGAAAACAGCTGAAGGCCACCAATTATTCTTCAACGCAGCGAGAAAATCTCGCATCCGGCGGTTCTCAGCTGGCTCCTAAATAAAAATGTGTACAAGTTCAGTGAAATGGACGTCATACTTAACTCCAAAACATATAATTAAATGAACTAAAATCAAAAACATACAAGACTAACAAAGGCCAGAGTCGAGTTGGAGCAGGTCTGGAGCAAAAATTCGACGGAGTTAAACATTTTTTGTGAGATCTCAACCCTCCCCTTTTCCCGTCTAACCAATGTAGAATAAAGAAACACACAGCAAAACGCACAGTAAAAATAAGTTTAAAAGAAGTCCAATGTCAGAACAGGCAATATCAACTAAGCAAAGTGACAATGATACATAAATTAACAAAGGACTACTAGCCGTTACTGTCACCACAGCTCCATATCTTAATTAGTATGTTCCAAAATTACGTATTTCTTGTTGGAGCAACACTAAAATTTTTGCCACTAAACTTTTTTTCTCTCCAAATTTCCGACTTTTTATAAGTTTATTTTGTTGTAATTTGTCTATTTATAATGTGCAAGTACTTGAAAGTTTAACACAAGTTGAATGGGATTCATTTAAATTATTTAAATATTAAAGTCAAAAATTGAGATTTTAATCTGCATTGCATGTATACTCCCTTACGCATTTATAGTAGTCTCGACTTGTAACGAAGTCAATAATGGATTAAATAATTTTATTATGTAATTACAAAGTCAAGAAAAATTCTAAAGTTCAAATGTTCGAATGTTCACAAAGTGTCTTTCAAGTTGAATTGTTCGAATGTTCAATAACTCATCACACGGGCACGTGATCGTATAGTGGTACATGTATAACTGTTCAGTCCTGGTGGAGTTCATTCGGATATTTAGAGCATGAGTTCCAGCCTACCCACGAGGGAGAGACCTTGACGGAATCTCCTGTCGGAATCTATCTGTACGAAATCTCCTGTACCAATCTATCTCTGTTCGAGTCCAAAGCTGGATCTTATATAGTTCAGAGGGTCATCCATTAAGCCTCGGTCACACCTTATCGGATGGCACGAACGGACGCCTAACGGATGAAAATAAAAGTTGTCCGACTCCGTTGACAAAATTGTTATCCGTTGGGAGTCCGTTGATGTACTTACCAGATAAAACGGACGTGTAACGAATACATAACGGACACACACCGGATATGCAACGTATGAGAAACGGAAACGTACCGGACAGAACGGATGTCGAACGTACATTCAACGGACGAGTACCGCATAAAACGGACACACACCGGATATTCAACGTATGAGAAACGGAAACGTACCGGACAGAACGGATGTCGAACGTACATCCAACGGATGAGTACCGCATAAAACGGACACCTAACGGAAGCGTACCGGATAAAACGGATGAATCAACGGACATTTTATCCGTTGGACGTCCGTTCAAAGTTTTGAACATGCTCAAAATTTCCACCGGACAGAACGGACGTCGACGGATAAAACGTACGATTAACGGACATGCAACGGATATGGACGGACGTCTAACGGATAAGAACGGACGTCTAACGGACATGAACGGATTGAAAAAAGTTATCCGTTAGGCGTCCGTTCGAGCTATCCGGTAAGGTGTGACCGAGGCTTTAGCTTTCAACAATAGCCATAAATGTCACAGTTTATAGAGTAGTCTAGCTATTAAATAATACATGTACTAGGTTGGGCAGTTGACTAACGCCGGCAGAATACATGTACGAATGTCTGGATGCTATATGTACTTTTACTTGAAGTTGTATTAATTATGTTACTAGTAAATTGGAATACACATTGTGTAACAAGTTTCAAATGACAATCATTAAAATCTTTCGAACGAATGGAAAACAACTGGCATATTCCTAGCAGTTACGGACAAAGAACTTTTCATAAGGGGGACCCGCTGACTGACCTAAGGAAGGGGGCGCTCCAGTCATGCTTCGGCGATTCCCTATAGCTATATAATCATCAAGAAGGGGGCAGCCCCACTAGCCCCCCTAGATCCGCCTATGTACAGGCATTTTCTTATGTAGAAAATGGTGGATTAAATCTTTTTTTTTTTTATATATATATAGATAGCTAACCTCTCACTTAATGTATTTGACAGTCGCATACAATTTCATATTAATGACAACAATGTGTGAATAAAAGAAACAAATTGCAAGTAGGACTTAAATAACAAAGACTGCAAATATCAACTTTTTCACGTTGAAAAGCCTTTAAGGGGTCTAATAAGTCAAAGACAACAATCAATTCCTGGATTAATTGCAATTGTATATACTTATTAGATCCTATTAAAAGTGGTTTTGTTTTGTTAACATGAATGATGATTTAATAAAATTCTTTATTTGAGAATTTTGACAAAAAAATTTGATTTGCCTAGGTAGAAAAGGTGCCATTTTTTGTTCCGAAAGTCTTTGGTTTTATAGACTTGGGTACATGCTGTGTCAAGTGTGTCATTAGACTAGAGTATTGAGCATTACAGTTTTCTAATTTTTTTTATATAAATTTGTGATGAGTTAATGTGATTTTTATTTCATAATTAAAAAATTAGGCAATCGTTAAGTGTATAATTGTTTGCACCTTTCCTAAGTAAGACCTGTGTCAGGAATGTGATCATCAGTAGTTGTCGTTTGTTGATGTCGTTCATAGGTGTTTTTTGTTTCTCGTTTTTTATATAGGTTAGACCGTTGGTTTTCCCGTTTGAATGGTTTTTCACTAGTAATTTTGGGGCCCTTTATAGCTTGTTGTTCGATGTGAGCAAAGGCTAGATGTGTTGAAAACCGTACTTTGACCTATAATGGTTTACTTTAATAAATTGTGACTTGGATGGAGAGTTGTCTTATTGTCACTCATACCACATCTTCTTATATACATCATGCACATAGACAGGAATAGGTGACTTATTGCATTTAGTCATGATGAGACCGGTTAAAAAAGGCTCTGTAGAGTCAAGGATTTAGAAATAATGGTTAAAACTGCATGTCATATAACACAGAAAAGTCTTATTCTTTGAGGCATTCTTATTTAACTTCAAGATCTTCCTGAAGTAAGTGATATTTCATAAATAAATAAACCGGCCATACCAGATATAATTACATAAGATGTATGTTTCATTTGAATACTTTATTCTGATTGGCTAACTGTACATCACGTGTTATTCCTTAAGCAATTGCATTACCCAATAAAACTTTTCATTCATGATAACACGTGGTCCCACAATAAAGTTCACAGATGAATTAAATAAAAACATTATAAAATACGTATTTTCATGATCATAGCTCAAAAATGTAATTATAAGTATTGAATGCTACTTTTTGTAACTTCATAGGGTTGTAAAAGCGTTGACCGTGCGCACATTTTTAGAATGAAGCGCTTCCGCACTTCATACAAAATGTACTTCGGTCAACGCTGTTACACCCCAATGAAGTTACAAAAAGAAGCATTCAATTCTTAAATAGATTTGAACATATCTATATAGGCTTAAGTTTCAATTTCAAACATGGAGGCAGGAGTTGTTTTCTCCATTCTGTATGCTAGAGCTCTTACTTTTATATGAAAAAGACTATTAAACACACAGAGGGAAAAAATCACCATCTTGAAAATCTCTGAACCGTCATTGGAAGTACGGTTAAAGGTTTCATTAACCAAATAACCAATTGGTTAAGAACAAAAATTAATAAAACATTGAACCAATAACCAAACTTCAACCAGGTAAATGGTTAAAGAAAATAAAACACGCCTCAGGTTACACTTTTTGTTACTATCCATTATTATTTGATTGTGTTTATAAGATCACGTGGTTATTCAAACTATACAGATTGCACGGACTTTTTGCGGTATGGTCAATAGATTTAGTATACATTTAGCTTTGTAAAAATGTTTCATTGTATAATATTTTACTCATTTCATTTCTAATCATAGAACTGCAGACAGTGTATTTATCCTTAAAACTTTGATTAATAAATATATTCATAAAAATAAAAGAAAACTTGATGTCTGTTTTGTAGATCTTAAAAAATGCTTTTGATTCCCTTTGGAGAATTGGAATGCTTTATAAATTAAATAACTAAAATGGGTGAAGGGAAACATATGTTTGAAATAATAAAACAACAGCTTATTCATACTGAAGCATCTTTAAAATATAATGATAAACATTCTAGATTCTTTCCCATTGACCGAGGAGTAAAACAAGGGGACAGTATTAGTCCCACACTCTTTAATTTATGTATTAATGACATACTTGAAAATTTTGACCATAAAGGTTCAAAACTCTTGAGAATATTAAATTCTGATATAGGAAGTCTTTTGTTTGCCGATGACCTTATAATTGTATCCGAAAGTAAAGAAGGTCTTCAAAATAGCTTAAACAACTTATCAAATTACTGTGAAAAATGGCAGTTATGTCTAAATACTAAAAAAACAAGAACAATGATCATTGGACAAAGAACTACAAAACTGGAACCATACATTGTAAGGGACGACATCAAAAGTTCAATGAAGGATAAAAAAACTTAATTCACATAGTTTTTTCACTGACCCCCCCACCCCCCTCTTAACTTAATTTGGGAAAAATCGATTGACCCATATAGATATATGTAAAAATCAATGTCGGATAACCAAAGCTTGCAGCAGTTCAACCCCCCCACCCCCAAACTATTTGAATTAAGTTTTTTATCTTACATTGATCTTTTGATGTCGTCCCTAAGGTTCAACAATGAAAAAATTGATAACGTCACTGAGTATAAATTTCTCTGATAAAAAATAATGGAAATTTAAATGCAAGTTAAACGGATTTAGCCAAAAAAGCTAGGAAAGCTCTGTTTTCATTAAAAATTCATGCAGCCTTTTTGGGAAATTTCCCTGTTAATGCATCCTGTAATCTTTTTGATTCTCTTATAAAACCAATTTTAACATATAATGCTGAAATATCATACATGGATACATATCAATCTTATTCTAGAACAAAAGGCAGATTAAAATCCCAAATCAAAGATATAGATAATTTCCAATATTTGGATAAGACTCCCTTCGAAAAGGTTCATGTTAATTTCTGTAAATATATTCTAGATACTTAAAAAACATCTGCTAATTTAGGTGTTAAAGTTGAACTTGGTAGACAACCAATAGAAAAATATATAAAAACACAAGCAATTCTTTATTGGGCTAGATTAAATTCTGAAAACATAAACCCATTACTAAAAGAAAGTTATACATTAGGAAAACACCTTGATTCACAAGGAATTTATACTTGGTCCACTTTTTATCAAAGATTCAACACAAGAAATGAATATTGATATACAAAAAATAACGTCCTGTCAAAATATAGAACAAGTTAACAAACTAAAGACTTGGATTAAGAATATTACAAGCAACTTTTATTCAGAACTACTGGAAAATAAAATAAACAGGTTGAACGAAAATAACAAACTTTTCTTTACAAAAATATTAAAGTCAAACAAGACCAATAATTTTATCTAAAATATCAAAATTTTTGAAACTATACGTTTATTTACAAAAATTAGAATTAGCGACCATAATTTGCTTATTGAGAAGGGCAGATATCTAAAAATACCTCAAGACAATAGAACATGTCCAACTGGTAAAACCTTAGAAGATGAAAATCACTTTCTCCTCTACTGTCAAATTAATAGTGTTTTTTACGTATAAAACTTTTTAATGACATGGCAACAGACAATCCTATGTTTCCAAATCTATCTGATACTCAAAAACTAGTAGTCCTACTAAATCCTTCTAATATAAACCAAGTGAAAAAAACAGGTTCCTTTATAAAACAGTCTTTAGAGCTGAGGACAGGGGACTCTTAGTTAGTTTTACTTGTATATATATAGATATGTGTGTGTTCAACTCAGTTATTTTATTGTTGTTGTTACTTTTGTTTATGTCACAAGTATAATGTTACTTATATGACAAATAAAGATATATTTATATTTATATTATTTGTAAATGTATGTGTATTTGTCGCTCCTGTTACGCAGGAAATCTGCGTCTGAATGTCTTTTGAATAAACAGTTGAAACAGTTAGTTCTATAGCTTCTTGGGGCCTTCAGCGGGTCCAAAACCTTTCAAAATTTGTTTAGCCTCACTCCGCTCAGCATAAATGATTTGAAGTACTTTTATAAGAGACTAATTACACCCAAATTTTAATATCTTGTATGCATTCAATACATTTATATGCAGTTTGGAATTCAGAAGATTCATATCTGCAGAGAATGATAATTAATTACAAAAATAAATAACCGATCAAAAACAAATCCTCCTGCCCCCCCCCCCCCCCCCCCCCCCCAAAAAAAATAAAAAAAAACCAGATGGTCGTCCCCAAGACTAAATTCGGACAAGATTGACGACCGTTTCTCTTAAATATCCCTCGGATGAATTATATCCTTCTTCAATATCACTATAATAATGTATCTCTTAAGACACCCGAAATAAAAAAATCTAGACTAGTGTACAATTCCTTTTTTTTAAGGTTCATCATAATAAACGGACAAATATGGCTGTATTTACATGCCAAAAACTACTCTGAGTACAGACTTACCTGTGAAGTTGGAAAAGTTTTAATGCCTGGCATCCACTAAATATAAAAAAGTTCAATGAATTTGTGTTTCAGAAAGATAATTGTATTTTGATGGGCATTTTTTCCCTTCATGCATAACACAGGCACTTGTTTCTGTCAATGTGGGGTTTACTATCCATACCAGTACAAAAAAAAAACACAAGGTAGCTAACGGAAATTTTCAATGTGTTCGCTTCAACCAATATTTTTTTAATTTCCCTTGATTTTTTCACAAATAAAAGTACACCAGTCTGTCGGTAATTGATTTATCTTTACAATGAAACAACTTTCACGTACCTTGAGAATACCCCTCAAACAGAATAACACACTTCAGATGAGAATTATTGACCTTTTTCCAGACCATTGAATTTGTAAGGACTTAACTTCCGGTTAACTAAGGAAGCTAATATAAATGTGTAATCCCATTGGTCGCATTTTTCTGGTTACTGGTAACTAGTATAAATAAACAGGTAACCAGATGAATTAAACCAATGGGATTGCACAGTTATATTAACTTCCTAAGTTAACCGGAAGTTAAGTCCTTACAAATTCAATGGTCTGGAAAAAGGTCAATAATTCTCATCTGAAGTGTGTTATTCTGTTTGAGGGGTATTCTCAAGGTACGTGAAAGTTGTTTCATTGTAAAGATAAATCAATTACCGACAGACTGGTGTACTTTTATTTGTGAAAAAATCAAAGGAAATTAAAAAAAATATTGGTTGAAGCGAACACATTGAAAATTTCCGTTAGCTACCTTGTGTTTTTTTGTGTACTGGTATGGATAGTAAACCCCACATTGACAGAAACAAGTGCCTGTGATGCATAAGGTGTTTTATAATTGATATATTAGTGGAACCTTAACGGAAACATTATTTAGAATTTAGAATGTTGGGACTATATAACAAAAACAAAAAAGTATTATCAACAACGCTGAAATACGAAAAAAATAATTTTTAAAAATACAACTTACCAGTATCAGTATACGAAAGTTTTCCCCAATCTAAAGAAATGGTTACAATATCCAAGTCTAGACAATGAGTCACAAGCACGAGAAAAACGATCCCCGCGAAAACTGGCAAACCTATCTATATATAATATCTAAAAATAGAAAAGGGGAATTTACGATGACCGGTCATACGGGTGCCAAACAGGACAGGACACTTGTGGTTTTGTACTCGAAAATCAATTGTTTACGGACAAAAGAGAGTTTTGTTCAACACAAATTTAAATTTAGTTCAATTTAACAAAATTTATAGCAAACTGTATCTTTACTACTAATTTAAATTTTGTCATGCAAAGTTATCTTTCAGTGGACAAAAGTTACTTTTGTAATGACAAAATTTATTTTTGTATCAGACTATACTTTGTTGCCTTATTTGAAAATTGGGCGACAAAAGTCAATTTTGTATGCAAACTAGTTTAGTCTGGATTCCGTGAACTAATTTGCATTCAAAACTGGGATTTTGTGTTTATTTTTGTGTAGATAAAATTGAGTTTATGGGTTACTTGAAAACATTAATTCTAAAGATGAGACATGTGCTAGAAACCTCTGTCTCCATTCCATATATCTGACAGTATTAGTCCCTAACCTCATAATCACGGTTCCAAAATCTGACAGTATAAGTTCTATAGCTTTATAATCACGGTCCCTAAATCTGACAATATAAGTCCTATAACCTTATAATCACGGTCCCTAAATCAGACAGTATAAGTCCTATAACCTTATAATTAGGTCCCTAAATCTGACAATATAGGTCCTATAACCTTATAATCACGGTCCCTAAATCTGAAAGTATAAGTCCTATAACCTTATAATCACGGTCCCTAAATCTGACAATATAAGTCCTATAACCTTATAATCACGGTCCCTAAATCAGACAGTATAAGTCCTATAACCTTATAATCACGGTCCCTAAATCTGACAATATAAGTCCTATAACCTTATAATCACGGTCCCTAAATCAGACAGTATAGGTCCTATAAACTTATAATTAGGTCCCTAAATCTGACAATATAGGTCCTATAACCTTATAATCACGGTCCCTAAATCTGAAAGTATAAGTCCTATAACCTTATAATCACGGTCCCTAAATCTGACAATATAAGTCCTATAACCTTATAATCACGGTCCCTAAATCAGACAGTATAAGTCCTATAACCTTATAATCACGGTCTTTAAATCAGACAGTATTAGTCCCATAACTTTATAATCACGGTCATTCAATCAGACAGTATAAGTCCCAAAACCTAATGATTACAATCCATAAATCTGACATTATAAATACCATCACCTTATAAACACTGTCCATAAATCAAAGAGTATAAGTCCTATTATCTTATAATAACGGTCCAAAAACCTGTCAGTATAAGTCCCATAACCTTATAATCACGGTCTTTAAATCAGCCAGTATAAGTCCAATAACCTTATAATCACGGTCTTTAAATCAGCCAGTATAAGTCCCATAACAATATAATATTGTATTTGATAGTGGTAGTATACCAGACTCATGGTCAAAGGGTTTTATATACCCTATTTTTAAAAAGAAAGGTGATCCTGCAAATGCTGACAACTAAAGAGGTATTACAATATTGAGTTGTTATGGAAAATTGTTTACATGTATTTTGAACAATAGGTTGTTCAATTATTTAGAAAGTTTATTATGTGAAGAACAGGCAGGGTTCAGAAAGGGGTATGGCACTGTTGATCATATCTTTAATTTTTAATTTGAAATGTCTCATTGATTTGTATTTATTTGGAAGAAAAAAAATTGTATTGTGCCTTTGTTGATTTTTGTAAGGCTTTTGACTCTGTTAACAGATTAATATTATGGCAAAAAATGTTACGCAATGGTATAGATGGTAAATTACTGATTGTATTACAAAACTTGTATAAAAATGCAAAATCTTGTGTAAGAGATGGATCTAATTGTTCAGATTTGTTTGCATCTAATATTGGTGTGAGGTAGGGTGAAAACCTGTCGCCCCTATTGTTTTCTATTTTTTTTAATGATTTGACTGAGTTTATGTCACATGCTTATAGTGGTCTGAATGATGTGTGTTATATGTCTCATTTACTGTTTGACAATGATGATATTGAAGTGTATTTTAAATTGTATCTGTTGTTATATGCGGATTTTAGCAGAATCTGCAACTGAGTTATAATCGGCATTGAATGCAATGTATTTATATTGTGAAACATGGAATCTCAAAGTTAATACTGCAAAAACCAATGTTATTATATTTTCTAAAAGTCGACCGGCTGAAAATGTTCAATTTATATATAATAATGACCGTTTATCTGTTATTGATGAATTTCAATATTTAGGTATTGTATTTCCTAGAAAAGGTACTTTTCATGTAAATACATCTAGACTGGTTCAACAAGCCAGAAAAGCAATGTTTTATGTATTACGTAAGACAAGAAAATTGTATTTACCTATTGATGTATTGTTACAACTTTTTGATGCTATGGTTGGCCCTATATTAATGTATGGTGCAGATGTTTGGGTGTATGAGAAAAATGATGTTATTGAATCTTGCACTTAGAATTTTGTAAATATCTAACGAAAGTTAAAAAAATGTACACCTAATTGCATTGTATATGGTGAACTAGGTAGAGTATCAATGTCTGTTAATATTAAGGCAAGAATGGTTGGTTTTTGGAAATGTATTGTTACTGGCAAAAAAGAGAAAATTTCTCGTACATATTATGAAATGCTATATACACTTGATTCTGGTATTGTATACCACACTAAGTGGTTGAATTGTGTAAAAGATATATTATCTGAACGTGGTTTTATTAATGCCTGGAATAATCAATATATAGATACAAACTGTCAGTTGTCTAAAAATTTGAAATAGTATTACCACAATTTGTTTGTAAATGAATGGAAGGCTCAGATATTTAATACGTCAAAATGTTTAAATTATAGAATGTACAAGTCTGAGTTTGGTTTTGAAGATTATTTAACTACATTGCCTTTTGATCTAAGAATTAATTTGTGTAAATATAGGTGCAGTAGTCATAGGTTACCTATTGAATGTGGTAGATTTTATAGCATTGATAGATCAGAAAGAATATGTGATTTATGTAACATAAATGTCTTAGGAGATGAGTTTCATTACATATATGATTGTACTTTCTTTAATGCTGAACGGGTGAAATTTTTGCCTACAGATATTTGTAAAGTTAAAAATACTATAAATATCTCTATTTTAATGAACAGCAAAGATAAATTTGTTCTTGTTGGCTTAGCCAAGTTTTGTAAAATTGTAATGTCAATTTACAAATGATATTTACACGGTGTGTATGGTTGTCCTGCGAGAGAACGTTCTGTGCTGGTGATTCGGTCCTGACGGGTGCTGGTGATCAATGAAAAAATGTAAACAAAGACGAAAATGATGTTTTTTGACGTTTTCACTCATAAAAAATTGAAGAAAACAGTTGAGATTTTTCAATTTTGTTTCTTATGGGTTCATATGTAAACCATTAAAAAGTTGACCCTCTAAACTGTTTCAGTAAGCGTAACACAAAAATGCTCATTTTCAGAAAATCAAGAACTGAAAAAATAAAACAAAAATGCTCATAGAGTCCGCTTTCTATACCGCAATCCACACGACAAAACTATTTTGTGAAAAAACATTGCAATTTTTTAAAATTTAGCATTTTCTCAATTTATCCATGCCCTGATACTGTGCTGGTGGGTCCTGTCATTGTGCTGGTGGGTCCTGATACGGTGCTGGTGATTTTGGATAAGAAGTTGGTCATATTTGAAACAAATGTTAAAAAAATCAATAAAATTGGGCAGATAATTGTTGTCAATAGGATCTATGACTCCTATTTTAGCTCTTGTGCATCCATTTGACTGTTTAATATGTGTTTTCAAATGATCGTAACTTGTATTACATAATTACATAAAAGGGCAACATCTTTCGTCCAATATCAGATAACAATATATAGTATCTAAAATAAGAATAGTTTTATTAAGATATTAAATGCCCCTTACATTGATCATGCGCGTAGCTACGTTTACGTCAAAACGGCCGGGCGTACACTTGAATTTTGAAAATAAAACAAATAATCGACATAGAATAAGAAAAACTAGTCAAAAGCACATCAGCCTTGTGCTTCTTTTTTTAATGGATTGTAGTTTTGAATAAAAGGGACTAAATTTACTCAAATAGATCATTTAATATATTTGTTCGAATCTTTTGTAAAAGTCTGAATCCACTATGAATTCTACGTACTTTTCTTATAAATATAGCAATTCACTATCTTCTCAGATTCGATATGCTGTTTATATTTTTGTCGAGCCTGTGATTTATGTCCCAAAAACGAGAAAAAGCGGCGTCAATATTTAGGTTCCGAATGTGGATAAAGTCTTTTGAATGAATCTCCGTGAAATTTTACGAAAGTTGTACAGAAACTGTTTATGATCAAAAGAGTATTCAGAGCAATATAATAATGCAATTATATCTTTAATTTTCCCGCATTTTAAGGACAAAATGTATTTCTTTCTGCAATTAATAAGTGGTCGCAGTTTGGGCTTACTTGTTATTTTTCAATTACATTAACTACTTGTCGAACCTTCATCGAAATTTATGAAAATGCCGAAGAAGCTTTTTCTATGACTAATGTCTAAAGCTAAAATTTTGAAAGCATTTGGTTTCGTTCATTTTTCTGTTCTTTTCTGATAGACAGATACCCACCCGGACTCTTCTTTACGCAATTAATTGTTTTACATGCTCAATTTATAAACCTTCATAGATTGTCGTAAAATATTCCAGATCAAGAAAAAAATATCAAAAGAAAATTTTAATTTTTTTTAAAAAATCCCTTTAAAGGAATGATAAATTGATTCACTTTTTGTGGGAAGAAATCCTAGGTGTTCCAGATTTTTTTTATATTGCACCTCTTAGAAATATTTTTTTTCCCGTGTTCATAAAAATCTGCTTTTGTTGATTGTATGCTCACTCACGACACCCTTTAAACTTATTTAAAAGTAATATTGGTTTGGACGTTTTCTCTAAAACCAACGACCATTAGGCTAGCTTCCAGTTTAACACCATGAATAAGTTAACATATTACAAAATTTAACAAAAAAAAAAACCCATTTAGATTCAAAAGGTATGTTGTTATCAATGATTTTTTACTGACAGGAATAGTTATGGTATCTCATTCTCGATAGCTATCGGGGGCTTCGTCCCTTTCGAACCCACTACCAGCAGGTGCTTTAACATTGAGCGGTTTTCACCCCTCATATTCCTCGCCAAGGTTCGGGCGTACACGTAAAAATGACCCAGCTACGCCACTGTTGATGCTTCAACAATGATCAAAGCCCATGCCACATAGACATGTTTGTTAGCGCTCCACATATGAACCCCTCCCCATTTCCTCCTTCATTGTTACAGTGGTGTACCAACACAACAATTTATCACATAAAATAATAACACAAAGACAAACATTATTGAACAACGAATGCTCGCAGGTACTGAAAGCTAGTTCAAAGCCGCATTTTCAACTAATAGATAAACCGTGTTCTCATATACAAAAATCCCAATCGTGTCGATTAAAAAAGTCTCAAAACTTAAGTTCACATTTTAATGTTTGATGAAGCAGAACTTTAAAAGTAAGCAGTGAATCTTGTGCTCACAACAGTTATTGTCATTATTATGTTCACATAAGACTTACAAAGGAATTAAGAAGGTACCAAGAAATATTTTACAGTTCAATTTAATGATCATGAATGGAAGGAAATGGTACGGAAGTTTACATAGGACAAAAAGAAATTGATAGTATTTTTTGGCGAAAGACTTAAACGCTTCTTTGTATTATATAGTACAGCTCTTCTATAAAAGCATGCAAAAAAAACTTTGATTGAGTGACTTGCTTGCTATGTTTGCTTTGATGTTTTCAAACAATAGGTAGGCGGAGTTTCAATACATACTGGGATTTGATTGGACAACCACAAATTGACAGGAATTGAAGTTAATGTTTATTGTCCAAACAAATTCTAGTATATAGTAAACAGACTACTTACCTGTCGTTTACAAACATCCAAACAATCATACCAAGCAATTTGATCAATGGTTTGCTTTGCATATATTTATAAAAGAGCTGTAAATTCTAAAAAAAAATCTTGTTGTCGTAGATGGTTAAATCCTCAACAAAATCTCAATAACTTTGTTGGAACGAATAAAGGTTTTAAATCAAATTTTCGTGGACTTTTTAGCTTCCACCCTGACGAGGCATGTTAGCTGTTCGTATGCTCTTGCACCTGACGCACGGAAACTTTCACATTTCCATCTTCTTTTCTGAAATATTTTACCCAGCTCATACTTGACAGGATTGTTATCCTAGTAAAAGGTGTAACCAATGAATTTAACAGAAGTTAAATATTCCACAATACTATATAATTCATTTTATGTGTCAATTTGTTTGAAAAAAGTCGAAAAGAAGAGAGTTTTTTTAATGTCATGATTATCTGTCGCTTTCTAGATCTATGCTTACTAGCATTTATTTCAGATGACATAGACTCCTCACTCTGGTGACCCTGCTGCCTTTCATAGCTTTATCCCTGTACATATATTAATAGATGAACAAAAGGCTGCAACTGGTATTTTTGTATTTAAAATGATTCGTTGTAACGAGAATATTTGTGGTGAATGGAAACTGTGTGGGTCAAAATCTTAAATTGCTTATAAATGTTGCTGGACCCAGTTTCGTTATCTTATCTGTAATTTGTAGGTTTTTGGCCATGATGTTAGCGCCGGACACGGCGACAGTTCGAATGATATTTTAAACGTAAGATGTAGTCAGACAACAAAGAATCGACGCCATCACAGGGGTGGAAAAAATAAAAATAAAGTGTCACAATCATGTATTGATTTATTAAATATAAGAGGCATCAAGGGTAAAATTCATGAGGTGAACAAACACCTTGATCAAGATTCCCCAGACCTACTTTGTTTGGTTGAAACATTTTTGAAGACAAATTGCAAGCCTCGTGACTTGCACAATAACTATGTCTGGGTAGGGAAATGTCGTACTGGTTCTAAAGATAAGGGTGGAATTGGTATATGTGTTAACTCCCGGCTAAAAAATTTAGACGAAAACTTAATTGGTAGTCGAGACGATGGTTTTGAACGACTTTGGATCCTGTGCAGAATGAATAATGTTAAAACGGCTGTAGGGGTTGTTTACTTTCCAAATGATGGAGTGGATAAACCCACTACTGATAAGCTGTTCTACGAGCTTTTGGAAAATTGTTCAGTCTTTCGCCGGCTCGGGTACGAGATCTGTCTTACGGGCGACTTTAATGGTAAATGCCTAAGTAAATGCGATTTTACTGGCAAGACGTTAGTAACCGATATAAAACAAAGCTACAACGGTGTAAGACTTTGTCAATTTTCAGAAACCGTAAACCTAGAAATTGCCAACTCTATGAACTGCTGTGAAGGTTTTTACACCAGGGTTCTTAATAACCAGAAGTCTGCAATTGACTATATTTTATTATCGGAAGCGCTTTGTAACCATGTCAAATCGGTATTCATCGACGAACTCGGGAGTTTACATCTCCATAGCGACCATGTAATTGTTCGGATTCGGTTGCGTAAACAACGAGACGACGTTAATAAACGGAGAAATCCGACACGGTTTATGTGGAAAACTGAAAATGTTGACTGGGACAAATTCAAAGTTAACATAGACAATGTATTCGATGAACATTGGCACGAAGCATCAAATGATATAAATGTTCTTTGGGATGTTTGGAAAGCCAAAGTTAACTACGCGGCTGATATGGTTATGAAAAAAGTTCCGTTTGTAAAAAATTATAGAAACTTTTGGGACAAACCCCTAGATCGAATGCTTAAGTCCAGACGTGATGCAAATAGATTGCAACGTTTACATAATAGAACGAGAAATCATGATAGCCAACTCGGAACTCATATTTCTGGCGTTTATAAAAAACGGAAATTAGCACTTCATGAAGCCATTAAGCGTAAGGAATTCGACAGAAAGGTTAAGTGTCTCACGGTTAAGGGCATAGCTACTAATAAAAATAGTAAATTTTTCTGGAAACTGCTCAGAGGTCCGAAAGAAAGTGTTAACCCCAGTCGAATTATCGATCCCAACAATAAGGACGATTTTTTCGAGGACGATGCGGACATAAGTGAGTGTCTAAAAACTCATTTTAGCAAAATCGGAAAAGACACAACTACTAAACCCGATTTCAAAAACCATGTCACAAACCTGTTATCTGAAATTGAGAGCAACCGTGGCCGTGGCGAAAATTTGCTTTCAGTCACTTTTTCGAGTGACTCTATTTCAGATGTACTGCGTTGGATTCAACTAGGAAAAGCACCCGGCTTCGATGAAATTCCGAACGAGTTTTTGAAATATGGTGGTGATACGATGGTTAAGACTTTGTGTGATCTGTTTACCTTCATATCTGATCACGAACAGATACCGGTGGAATGGCAGAGGGGAATTATAAAACCTCTCCATAAATCCGGTTCTGTTTACGACTTAGATAATTACAGAGGTATCACTTTGTCATCAAATGTATATAAACTTTTTTCGAAGACTTTGGAAATATATATCGTGAACTTCCTCGAACAACACAAAGTACTTGGGGAAAACCAGGGCGCTTTTCGAAAGGATCGACGCATTGAAGATCAAATATTTGCTTTACAAGGTATTTGTGCTTTGTCACGCTCTTCTAAAAGACCCCTATACTTAGCCTTTTTGGATTTATCAAAGGCGTTTGATAGGGTATGGCGCGATGGGCTTTTTGTTAAATTATGGCAAAGTGGGATACAAGGGAAGGTATGGCGTCTAGTTAAGAATATTTATAGTCATGTAGAAAATAAGGTACTATTTGGTGACATTGAATCTACCTGGTTTGAACAGGAATATGGTGTCAAACAGGGCTGTGTATTATCACCCACTTTATTTTCTGTGCTCATGAATGACTTGGTTGATATGCTTAATGAAAGCGGTGTAGGTTTTGATCTTTCGCAACAACTTATAAATTGTCTCCTATTTGCAGATGACGTTGTACTTGTTGCCAAATCGCCAGAAGACTTACAGACGTTACTTCGGATTTCACACGATTTTGCAACTAAATGGAACTTGAAATTTAATCATAAGAAATCTAAAGTTCTAGTGGTTGGGAAGCGGTTAAGTCCGGAACGAGTCTGGTCTCTTGGTGATGTAAATATCGAGGAAGTGAACGAATATAAATACCTCGGTTACAACATAAATAGATCACTAAAGTCAAATTTCCATGTAAATAACTATTTGAAAGATAAGATGGATAATATGCTGAACTATTTGTTACGTGTCCTCGGTGAGCATGGAAATTTTAACCGTGTTAAATTTGGAGACGCCCTTTGGAACTCTGTGCTCCGGCCTTCTTTAACACACGCATGCGCCGTCTGGATGCCACTTTCAGCTACAAATATATCGATCATCGACAGTTGGCAATACCGCGCAGCTAAGATCATTATGAACACTAAAATGAATATTCCCCGTTCCGCTCTCCTTCTCGAGCTTGGATGGGAACCCGTATCTGCATTTATCACCCGCCAAAAAGTTGCGTACTTTAAAAGGATTAATAACCTACCAGACGATAGACTGTGCAAGCAAGTCTTTAGTGAAATGGTTCAATTAAACGAAAGTGTCTGGAAATATGTTCAAGAGATGAACACCTACACGGAAAGTATTGGGTCTAATAAATTTAACTGTCAATATGGTAGGGAAAGTTTAATTATTGATGTTACTACTAAAAGTAGCCTTGATTTGTATCAGCACTGCTATATTAAGACAGGTAGCCAGCTATACTTAGAGGACATAAGCGATTTTAATTCATCCCGTCTTAAACTGCTCGCAAGAACAAATTATTTGCCATTAAAGCAGTTTCTTTTTAGAATGCATATGTCCGAGGACAACCTATGTCCCATTTGTGATTCAGGGGAGTCAGAAGATTTAGAACATTTTCTGCTCGGGTGTACATCTCTTGAACAAACCAGGTCTAAATTTTTCACCTTATTTGCCTCTTTTAATGATAGAAATGTAAGTTTTCTGGAACTGTCGCCACGTGCACAAGTATTATTTTTAGTTGGCGATATTGGTTATGCTTTAAACGATGAAATTGGTTCATTTTGTGATGTTTATAGAAGAATGTATCTCTTAGAATTATTTAGATTACGTCAAACTATGGTTGAACCAAAATAAACCTTTGAGTTAACTTACTCGTATGTACTATTATATACTGATTGATCTTAGTTTTTATGCTTTATACATGCTGCATGGTCATATTTGTCTATGAGTGTTTTAATTACATGTATATTTTAACATTTTATAAATTGTTGTTTTTTTTTATTATGATTATGTATTTTAGAAATCTCTATTTTTGTCTTATTAATGTGCCATGTATGTTATTGTTTCAAAGACATTCTATAATGAAACCATTAACTAAAATGTATATAATTGTAAATAATATAGTATAGAGGCACCATCACTTCTACCCTGATGACTGGTGCCCCCGATGTAAAGGGGTAGTTTTCTAAATAAAATATATATATATATCTGAATTTTCTGAAATGTACAAGGTAGATAGACATTGGCCTTTTGATTTTTTTTTACTCGGTAACTTTTGCCCTAATTGGTTGAACTTTTTCAATATTAAAGCCGATTTCAATGAGTGTGTAGACAAAGGGAATATCCTTGGTTATCTTGCTTGCAGAACAGAAAAGACATTGTTAGGTTATGTAAACTACCATACTTTAAGAGTAGACTAGTCCGACAAATGACACATCTTTCTGTCTGTAGGACCAAGCTACTTCGAAAGGAGGGTAGTATACCTTACCTAACAATGACTTCACGGTTAAGCTAACAAGCAAGCTAACCAAAGATATAGCCCCTGCCTACATACTCAATGGAATCGGCTGTAACTAAAAACTCGAATACATTTTAACAGACAGTGGTCATGTTTGTTAATGAATATAATTTTTCCTAGATCTACTCTTGAAAAATCATTTGGTAACATTTGGTCAAGTAATTTCAGATTATATCTTTTTGTAATTGCGGACGCCAAGACAATACATGAACCTCACACGATCCCTCGACACAGGTGAGCTTATATATGACCTTATAGCGATTCGGGTTGATAACCAGTTGAAATTAAGCCAGTTTTATGTGTGTGTAGATTTGTATTGTTTTAAACTGTTATGACCTTTTAAAGTTAAATGTAGGTGTTTAATCTAAGAATTTCTTTTTTAAACTTATATACTTGTTTTATACCCAATTGGTAGTAGAAAAAAAATACCTGATAACTGTCGAGACAAAAAAATTATGATGAAAAATCTTACAGCTACAGCAAGTGGTTCTTAATAGCTATAAGATACATTTTTCTTTTAAAATACAACTTTTAAATCTTACGGGAAACTATTCCAAGCTTAAAACTTTCACTGTAACCTCGCTCTAACTTATCCCCATCCCCCCCCCCCCCCCCCCCCAAAAAAAAACCAAACAAACAAACCTGCAATACTATTGTCATTCTTATAGTCAGCACTAAATTGTTCACAAACAAATGTGTTTTAAGCTGCTAAAGACCTATGATTCAAACGCTCAGAAAGTCTTTTGTTCTATATTTTTGCTCTCCATTTTTATGCAAAACCTTTTACATTTTTATTTTATGGGTTATTGTTGAAGGTCGTACGATGACGTATGGTTGTTAACACATACTCTCTTTGGTTTCTTTTTTTTATAATTTATTTTTTTTTCTTCATGAATTTACAAGTATCAACATATATTTATCTTGTGGCACAATAAGCAAGCAAGTGAAATAAATAAGCATAATAAGCATTCTCTAAACTAACACAACTAATCTATGGATTAAGTATAGTGATAACATTTTCATTCATATAGTAACAGTAGTGCAAGAAATATATGAGCATACATATGGTATGGTATAACAGTATACAAATAATTTCAAATGCTCATATACATACATGTTTATATTTAATTAATGACCTTAGCCCAGGGGTTCCAGTACAAGTTGTGTTCTTCCACACTTAAGTATTTTGAAGAAATATGTTTCTCTAAAATCAAGTTTTCTTTTATGTAATTTTGAAGGCCTTTTATATTAGGTTTTATATCTTGCATCTTACATCTGTAAATAAAGTACTTCGTCAGTAAGATAACTTTATTTTTAATAAAATTCAGTTTATAATTTTCATAAAGGCCAAAAATGACAATTTTCAAATTAAGTGGATTTCGATAAGAACATTATCGAAAATCCATGAATTTAGATTGTGCCAAATGTCGGCTACAATATGACAACCCCAAAGTAAATGTTCTATAGTTTCAGGCTCTTCCTTGCAAAATGTACACAAATTACAATTAACAAGCTTCATTTTAAAAAGTAAAGCATTTGTCCCTAAAATATAATGAATAATTCTATATTGAAACCAACATAACCTAGTGTTTTTTGAAACCTTGGTAACACACAAGTGTATTTTTTTCCAATTTTCTACAACTTTGTTGAGAAAACCTTCCCATTTGTTTTCTGCTACAAAATCTGTAGGTAAAATTCCTTGATTTAAAATAGTATACATGTCCTTTGAGCCTTTTTCGGACTTGAAGAAAATATTAATGTTAAAAAATATAATAGCCTGATGTTTTTTTTCTCTTTCAGTGTTGATTCCAATGTCTTGTAGCCACTTTTTTAGTGCTAATATAAGTCCATAAAACTGTAGAAACATGGGTTTGAAATTATACATAATTTCAAATTTTTCATACGTTAATATATTTCCATGTTCATCTAACAGGTCATTTACAGTCCATACCCCATGATGTGCCCAATTTTTATAGTAAACGCTGACATTATCAATTTTGATATGTTCGTTATGCCATATAGATGTAGAAATGACTTCCTCAAAATAAAATGGATGTCTGAGTTTTGACATAGTTTTCCAGGCATGAAAAACTTCATCCCAAAATTTGTTTTTTGATTTTTTAATAATTCCAAAATAAGCCAACTCTGTAAAATTTATATTTTGGGTGGAGGTAAATAATTGAATCCATTTAGATTTTGACCTAAATAATCTTCTAACCCAAGTAAGTTTTAACCCTTGTATAAAATTTCTCAAATTAATCATTTTTAGGCCCCCTCGGAAGTATTCCTGACATAGACGATCCCGTTTTATCTTGTCAGGCTTATCATCCCAAATGAATGAATAAATTTTACTATTAAGTTGACTTATCATATTATCATCTGGACCTGGGATGGACAGGAACAGATGATTAAATTTTGATATAATTAATGACTTTATAATTGTTATTTTACCAAACGGGGTAAGTGACTGTTTTGACCATTTTTGTAATATTTTTTCTATTTCTTGTATTCGAGGAGCATAATTTAGATTTAACATTTTATCTAAATCAACACAGAAAGTGATACCCAATAATTTGAAGGTACTTTGGTTTCTTATGGAAAGTCCATTGACAACAAACATACCACATCATCTACTTATATAAGTATTGTATAAATTACAACGTTTTTTTGGTGATCTTGCAAAATGATCGTAATCCCGAAAATCGTAAACATATTTTCTTATCTTAAAAGGGGGCAAGAAGGGTTCCATTAACAGGGCAATAAATAAGATTACAGTTAATTTTAAAATAAAATAAAAAAATAGGGGTATTTTTTCTCTCATAATAACAGTAAACAGATTCACAACAATCTCAATTTCAAGAAAGCAGACAACAGTTAATTAGTCAATAACAGTACAGCATCAATGGTCTTGAATATATGCCACTTTTAACTAAAATATAAAGGCACAGAACCAGGACATAGGAGCACAGAACCAGGACCGTTTTTCTTATCACCAGCACAGCGTCAGGACAATTCCGTTTAACGAACTTGCACGACTTTTACAATATAATATTGTTGTAATATACTTTGCTTGGTACTTATGACGCATCAGAGAAAAATTAAGCAACAAAACTGTCGTTTTATTGCCGTTCTGATACAATGTAAACAAACCCACCATCACAGAATCAGGACCCACCAGCACCTGACAGGACCAAATCACCAGCACAGAACGTTCTCTCGCAGGACAACCATACCCACCGTGATTTACCTTCCCATTTATTCATGCATTTGTAAATATGTTTGTTCATGTATTATTTCTTATTTGTTATATTGTTGTACTACATGTATCATGCCTCACGTGAGGCCTTTAGTGAAATAAAATGTTTCCAAAAAATGTTTCAAAAATCTTGTAATTACAATTAAGATATAATTGTTTAATTTAAAAGTGTACGGTATCATAGTTTACTTATCACAGCAATTGTGTAAAATTTTAGAGTGATTAGTACCAAATACTGTTCAAATATTAAATGATTGAAATCAGATTTATCCCACTTTTCACAATATTTAATCGACGGGCAAGATAAGCTTTATACTGTTATATGGTACAGAAATTTATATCATATAATCATAACTTCTTTTAAAGCTTGTAAGACTTTAGGTATAAAAAAGATGGTGTTTGATTGCCAATAAGACAACTTTTAACAAGAGACCAAATGACACAGAAATTAGTTTGAACAGATTTATTTATAGTGGATTGAGAAACAAGTTTTTGCAACTTATATTAATCCCTTTCCACTTTGCGGGTGCGAGTGCTGCCTTGTAGCGGCATTAGCCTGCTCTTTTTCGAAATCTACAAGGGTGTCTTTATTGTGCAAGAGATATCATGACTCTCTCTTAACACGGGTCACACATTTATCGTCCCCTTCCGACGGACTATCATCGTTTTCTCAAGACCATACTCGCATACACAGAAAATAACAACTAATAGTATAGCTTACAGCACGACTCTCCACAATGAACAAAGCAGATTAGAGTCCGACTTGTTACTCTTAGGTGTATTTTTGTTATACTTCCATTTGTTTAACGTTTTGAAATCTATGTCCTAAGGTAGCCGATACGTACAATGGTTGATTTAATGGAATAGTTTAAAATTTTGCATACAACTGGATCATGAAGTTTTGCACATGTACTCAAAAAAGTTACATTTGCAACGATTAATCTATCAGATATTAATACGAAAAAAACTTAAAGTGCCAAAAAGATAGTAGTGCAAATGTATGATAATTACTAGTAAACATTTTCATAAATAAATCCATAAAATTGTAAACTAACGTACCCATTACTCAACTAAATAGGTACCAGTATAAGAAGATGTGGTACAAATGTATGAATGCCAATCCAATTCACACTTTGTAAATGTAAACCATTATAAAGTATGGTATTAAACACGAAGTATTGGCTCACATCAAACAGCGAGTTATAAAGGGTCACAAATATGGCTAGTGTAAAACCATTCAAACGACCAACAATCTAATCTATTAAACAAAACGAGAAGCGAGAAACACTTATGAACCATATCAACAATCGACAACCAATGAACATCAGGTTCAGCTTACTTTGAGGTATGGGTTTTGTCTCATCATTGATGGTCGATCAATGTACCATGACCCTCAGCTTACTTTGAGGTATGTGTTTTGCCTCATTATTGAAGGTCGATCAATGTACTGTAACCCTCAGCTAACTTTGAGGTATGGGTTTTGCCTCATTATTGAAGGTCGATCAATGCACCATGACCCTTAGCTTACTTTGAGGTATGGGTTTTGCCTCATTATTGAAGGTCGATCAATGTACCATGACCCTCAGTTTACTTTGAGGTATGGGTTTTGCCTCATTATTGAAGGTCGATCAATATACTGTGACCCCTCAGTTTACTTTGAGGTATGGGTTTTGCCTCATTATTGAAGGTCGATCAATGTACCATGACCCTCAGTTTACTTTGAGGTTTGGGTTTTGCCTCATTATTGAAGGTCGATCAATGTACCATGACCCTCAGTTTACTTTGAGGTATGGGTTTTGCCTCATTATTGAAAGTCGATCAATGTTCTGTGACCCCTCAGTTTACTTTGAGGTATGAGTTTTGCCTCATTATTGAAGGTCGATCAATGTACTGTGACCCTCAGTTTACATTGAGGTATGGGTTTTGTCTCATTATTGAAGGTCGATCAATGAACTGTGACCCTCAGTTTACTTTGAGGTATGGGTTTTGTCTCATTATTGAAGGTCAATCAATGAACTGTGACCCTCAGCTTACTTTGAGGTATGGCTTTTGTCTCATTATTGAAGGTCGATCAATGTACTGTGACCCTCAGTTTACTTTGAGGTATGGGTTTTGTCTCATTATTGAAGGTCGATCAATGTACTGTGACCCTCAGTTTACTTTGAGGTATGGGTTTTGTCTCATTATTGAAGGTCGATCAATGCACTGTGACCATCAGTTTACTTTGAGGTATGGGTTTTGTCTCATTATTGAAGGTCGATCAATGTACTGTGACCATCAGTTTACTTTAATATGTGGGTTTTGTCTCATTATTGAAGGTCGATCAACGTACCATGACCCTCAGCTTACTTTGAGGTATGGGTTTTGCCTCATTATTGAAGTACTTAAATCCGAAATGATATGACATGGACGGTGATATTCGTTTACTTATTTGTACAAATGCTGCCGGAATAGGCGTTAATTTCTTTGGGGTACATAACATTATACATTTCAATATGCCTCGACTTATTGATACTTTTGTTCAACAGATGGGAAGATCAGGCAGGGATGGATAATTTTCTAATGAACTTATTCTTTAAAAGAATCATAAGAGTCACCTGAAGAAGGTTGAAAATGACTTGGTTAGAATGGTAAAAGATGACAGTAAGTGCAAACATGAGTTACTTTGTGGTGCGTACTTGATTTCTCTCAAAAAAATTGTTCCTTCTCACAATTGCTGTGACACATGTGCAAAACAATGTTCATGAGACGATGAGCAATGTCCACGCACACATGCTGCCTTAACAATAATTAATGACACGGAATCAGATTCATCAGAGGAAGAAATGCAGAGATATGTTTCTGACAGTGAAAGACAACTGATAAATCAAAAACTTATGTCATATAAATATACATTAACATCAGCTTGCTCTGGATTTATTGTAGGTTCAAATGTAGTGCATGGACTAACCGATGAAGTTGTGACAAACATAGTGGCAAATTGTAATACAATTTTTACTTGTGATGACGTAATGGGCAAGTTTCCAATATGGTCATTTCATACAGCGGTTGAAATCTGTAATATAATATGTGATGTTCTTGGTGACATGGATATGTATAATTTACTGGAAGACACAGAGGATGGCTCCAATTGATATTTGAATAAAATAATAAAAGCACCTTAAAAGAAGTTGTACATTGTATGAATTTAAAAAAAAAAGAAGAAGATGTGGTATAATTGCCAATGAGACAACTCTCCACAAGAGACCAAAATGACACAGAAATTAACAGCTATAGGTCACCATACAGCCTCCAACAATGAGCAAAGTCCATACTGCATAGCATGCATAGTCAGCTATAAAAGGCCCCGAAATGACACTGTTAAACAATTGCACGAGACAACGGAAAGCCTTATTTATATAAAAAATGAATTTAAATTGTGCTCTATACCAAGAATATTTAAGGAAATACATGTATGTGTTATGATTGGTCCTTTAATCGGAAGAACATACTTTTATTTTAGTATTTGTAATTGGCTTTGCTGTAAGTACCTTGTGTCAACTATGATAATATAGTTTTTTTGTTGTGCCAATGAGTTGCACCCTGTGTGGGGTTGATTGCTCACTTGCACCTTTATATATAAAAAAGAAGAGGTGGTATGATTGCTGATGAGACAACACTCCTAAAGCAACCAAATGACACAGAACTTATCAACTATAGGTCACCGTACATCGTAAACCTTGACTAGGGAAGATGCCGTAGGGCCTTCAACAATGTGCATGTTTCAAGTCAGGAGCCTGTTGTTAAGTGGTTGTCATTATTTTATGCCTGTCAAATTTTGTATTAGTTTTCATGTTACAGGTCTTGAGACTTTAATAGTAAACTATTTGGTATATTAATTTTGACATTGTCAAAACTCACCAATTGTTTATATACAGAAGTAATTTAATTTGAACTCTACTGATTAGTTTTCTCATTAGGAAGAATCACCACATCTCCTTCTTTTTATAAGTCAATGAGACAGCCTCACACAAACATGATATACCAACTAGCAGTTGTCTATGCAATGTCTAGCTATAAATGATCCTAAGTGAATAAATGTTGTTTGAATAAATACATAAAAAAATCCATTGACAAAGAAACAATAATAATACCTGGCAAAGAAACTACAAAACTTCACATAATTGTGCTACAGTCCAGTGACAAATATTTCAGTTCCAGAAATGAAAATAACAACAAAAATCAATGATTTAACCCATTGATGAACCTAGGTGCTCCAGAATGACAGGAAATTAATTCTACATGTGGACACATGTGTTGACCTACATGTATGAATGTATCAGTTTACAGGATGGGCCATAATCTTGAACAAATATTTCAGGCAGTTTTTTTTAACAGATATAGTATGTGGTATTGGGGCCTATGTTTTTTTCATCGGTTAAGCAACGGCAATTGTGTAGCATTGGATTACTAGTCATTGACTGTTAAAAGGTACATTTTAAACTACTTCAAAAATGTGGAGATTTTTTTCAATTGCATAGTCAACATATTGTACTAAATAGGATGTCATGTTTATTAAATATTTTATTCCATTAAATGTTCAAAAGGCATCACAGTCATCATCTAGATTGTCTCATATGAAAGACGTTCCTTGTTGTCCGTAGTCGGCACTTTCAATCTAGAGAAGATGTCTGAGAATGCTTGAAATTTGGTATACTCTCGACCAGGAATGAAGTCAAAACACGTGCTGATTGTAGTTCAGATACAATAGCAATAATGTCATTTAGTTTGGATGGTTCTGGTCTTCTTCTTCTTGTCATATTCTTATTCACTTCTTTTTGCATATTTGTAAAAATCTCTTCTTGAATTTGTAATGTCAAAGCTGCATTTCTTGCACTCTTGTAAGTAGCATTAGCGCCTTGAGCATATATGTTCTTCTTTACTGCCTGGACGAGCATTTCTACCCAGTTGTCATTAGGAAAATTATGTCCAATATTGCCATGCATATTGGCAGTACAGTTCCAAATATATTCATACGCCATTCGAGGAGTTAATAAAGAATAAAAATACGCCATGAATCTATATAGCCACAGTTGGTATTTTGTATGATTTCCAATGCGACACAATAACATCTGGAATTTAGCATTTAAAGAATTCTATCTCCATCTCCCATCTTGTAGGCATCGTTTGTGTCCCTTAACACCAGTGAACACTTCATGAAAGAAGCCCGGTACAGTGCTATATGGTCATTCTTAGAAGGAGTTTCTTGTTCATTGTCAAAGTCCCATTGATGTTGAATTTTTAAGTGTTTCTTTATGCCCCCTTTTGTTTTATATTGTTTGTTACAAACTTCACAAACATATTTCTGTAACTGATTGTGATGCATTGCTTCGATTTGCCTGATTTGTGTATCTAAGGCAGACGTTCTTGCTGAGAGAGCTGCCAAATCTGAAATAATATACATACATTGTACAAGTACATATAAATAACGAGTCAGATATTGTCTGTCAGCATTTATATCTTGACCTAATGAACATATTACCAAGTAATTGAACTGCAAAATATAGGTCATTGTGATTCATGTGCAACAAAAAGTTATTGAACTATACATGTATACTTGCATGTAAAATATTTTTTGGTATTTAACTAATTTCAAAGAAATTGACCCATTGTAAATGTAAGGTGCAAGAAGAGTTTGATTTATTATATTCTGAGGCCAATTAACAGCACGCCTTTTTTGTGGGAATTTTTTTTTTAAATATAGTCAAGGGATCACTAAAGTAAGAATGGGCCCCCCTCTTATGATTATTTATGAAACTGCCACTGATTTTTATATATTAAATTCTATTTATAAATTATAAAAAATTGTCTTATTTTGGTTTCATAATTTTTTCAGGCTATCTACTATACATGCTATACAACCACTTTCAGGGTGATTGTTTAATTACCGTTTGTTATCTTTATGTATTTCTCCAAGATGTCTTCTGATACTTTGGAAATATATCTGTACTTTTCATCTTCTGGTAAAATGTCAAACAATGGCTGTTTCCTAACAGGCTCTGCATTGATTTCAGACGAATCCAGTAAATGCATACATGCAGCCACAATGTAGGAATCCAAGCTGTCCTCCACAAATGAATAATGAGATCTGAAAAGGAAATAACAAGTCTGTTTATATATAAATATAAACAAGACGATGTGGTATGAATACCTATGAGACAATTCTCAAGAGACCAAATGAATAAGATATTAACAAGTATAGGTCACCATACAGCCTTCAACAAAGAGCAAAGCCCATACTGCATAGTCAGCTGTAAAAGGCCCTTGTACTTCTTTATGCCAACAAGATTAAGTACTGTGGCATTTTTTTAAAGCATGAAAAATAAGGCAAAGTTGATGGAACATGAACCATATAATTAACTACATATGAAGGCATCCACATCCCTTTATCTATCAACTTATCAAATTTCATTCCTCTTATAACTTGCATGTATTGAATTAACGATAAAACTAAGCAGGAGGAATACACTATTCATACAAATGTTCCAAATTCTATATTCCAATCTGCAATTATGTTAAGAACAACTTTGCCTCGCATGTATATATGGGTACCTGTATTTCTGAACAACCTCTTCAGAACCACGAACATCAATCCTACTTATAAAATTTCTAAGATGAAATAGGGTTCCTTTGTCTCCCGCAGAAGTACTCTTGTAGAAAATCTGGTACATGAACTGAAAGAAGACTTTTTGTTTTTCAAATTTAATACTAGTATTCATTTTCTACATTCGATTTTAAACTTTCAACATTAGTTTTCAACATTCAACATTCGTTTTCAATACTCAGCATTCGATTTTTAACTTTCAACCTTCGTTTCCAACATTCGTTTTCAATACTCAGCATTCGATTTTCAACTTTCAACTCTCGTTTTCAACATTCAGCATTCGTTTTCCACCTTCGTTTTCAACATATAAAAAAGAAGATGTGGTATGATTGCCAAATAGACAACCATCCAAAAAAGACCAAAATGACACAGACATTAACAACTATAGGTCACCGTACGGCCTTCAACAATGAGCAAAGCCCATACCGCATAGTCAGCTATAAAAGGCCCCGATAAGACAAAACTCGTTTTTAACATCAGTTTTCAGCATTCAACATGTGTTTTTAATAATAATTCAGCATTCTTTTTTAACATTCATTTATCAAATTCAACATTCATTTTCTACTTTCGATTTTCAACTTTCAACATTCGTTTTCATCATTCATTTTCAACATTCTATTTTCAACTTTCAACATTCGCTCTCAACATTCAATATTTGCTTTCAACCTTCGATTATCAACATTAAACATTCGTTTTCAACATTTAAAATTTGTTTTCAACATTCGATTATCAACTTAAAACATTCGTTTTCAACATTATATTTTTAAAATAACTTTCAACATTTGTGTTTAACATTTGTTTTCAACATTAGTTTTCAACATTCGTTTTTATCATTCTATTTTCAACATTAGTTTTCAACATTTAACAATCGTTTTCAATATTAAGCATTTGTTTTTCAAATTTAATATTCATTTTCTACATTCGATTTTCAACTTCCAACATTAGTTTTCAACATTCAACATTCGTTTTCAATACTCAGCATTCGATTTTCAACTTTCAACATTCGTTTTTAACATTCAGAATTCATTTTCAACATTCGATTATCAACTTAAAACATTCGTTTCCAACATTCGATAATCAACTTAAACATTCGTTTTCAACATTCGATTATCAACAATCGATTATCAACTTAAAACATTTGATTTCAACATTCGATTATCAACTTAAAACATTCGTTTTCATCATTCAACATTCGTTTTCAACATTCGATTTTTAATTTTCAACATTTGTTTTTAACATTTGTTTTTAACATTTGTTTTCAACATTGGTTTTCAACATTCGTTTTTTAACATTCCATTTTCAACTTTCAACATTCAACATTCGTTTTTAACATTCAGAATTCATTTTCAACATTCGATTATCAACTTAAAACATTCGTTTCCAACATTCGATAATCAACTTAAACATTCGTTTTCAACATTCGATTATCAACAATCGATTATCAACTTAAAACATTTGTTTTCAACATTCGATTATCAACTTAAAACATTCGTTTTCATCATTCAACATTCGTTTTCAACATTCGATTTTTAATTTTCAACATTTGTTTTTAACATTTGTTTTCAACATTAGTTTTCAACATTCGTTTTTAACATTCCATTTTCAACTTTCAACATTCAACATTCGTTTTCAAATTTGATACTAGTATTCATTTTCTACATTCGATTTTAAACTTTCAACATTAGTTTTCAACATTCAACATTCGTTTTCAATACTCAGCATTCGATTTTTAACTTTCAACCTTCGTTTTCAACATTCGTTTTCAATACTCAGCATTCGATTTTCAACTTTCAACTCTCGTTTTCAACATTAAGCATTCGTTTTCCACCTTCGTTTTCAATATTCGTTTTCAACATATAAAAAAGAAGATGTGGTTTGATTGCCAATGAGACAACTGTCCACAAAAGACCAAAATGACACAGACATTAACAACTATAGGTCACCGTACGGCCTTCAACAATGAGCAAAGCGCATACCGCATAGTCGACTATAAAAGGCCCCGATAAGACAAAATTAAAACATTCGTTTTCAACATTCGATTATCAACTTAAAACATTCGTGTTCAACATTCGATTATCAACTTAAAACATTCGTTTTCATCATTCAACATTCGTTTTTAACATTCGATTTTTAATTTTCAACATTTGTTTTTAACATTTGTTTTCAACATTAGTTTTCAACATTCGTTTTTAACATTCCATTTTCAACTTTCAACATTAGTTTTCAACATTCAACATTCGTTTTCAATATTCAGCATTTGCTTTTAAACATTCGTTTTTCAAATTTAATACTAGAATTCATTTCCTATTTTTGATTTTAAACTTTCAACATTAGTTTTCAACATTCAACATTCGTTTTCAATACTCAGCATTCGATTTTTAACTTTCAACCTTCGTTTTCAACATTCGTTTTCAATACTCAGTATTCGATTTTCAATTTTCAACTCTCGTTTTCAACATTCAGCATTCGTACGCGCGTTTTCCACCTTCGTTTTCAATATTCGTTTTCAACACTCGTTTTTAACATCAGTTTTCAGCATTCAATATGTGTTTTTAATATTAATTCAGCATTCGTTTTTAACATTAATTTATCAAATTCAACATTCATTTTCTACTTTCGATTTTTAACTTTCAACATTCGCTCTCAACATTCAATATTTGTTTCCAACATTAGTTTTCAACATTCGTTTATAACATTCGATTTTAAACTTTTAACATTAGTTTTCAACATTTAACATCCGTTTTCAATATTCAGCCTTTATTTTTTAACATTCGTTTTTCAAATTTAATATGCATTTTCTACAGTCGATTTTGAACTTTCAAACATTAGTTTTCAACATTCAACATTCGTTTTCAATACTACGACACTCATTCCAATTAAAAAGTGGCGATCCTTTACTGAGGAATGATTTGAACTCTCGGTCGCGAACGATGTTGAGGTCTCCTGTTATGACATGGGAAATGCGGCCATAAGTGTATTCGGAATAACTGCAATTACATGAAATAGGGGTATTTTCAATGATATTTACATCTGTACACTATTGGGTATAATTAAACACATATTTCCGGGTAGATTTCTTGTAAATATAACACTTAAGAGGAAGTTCAGTATTATCAAAATATCCTTAACAGAATTGTCGTTAAAAATGCAGGCAATATTTCAAAATCAAAACATTTATTGATATACTTTATTTTAATAAAATGTTTTTTATGATCAGTTTTGGGAAACAGTTTAGAATAACAATATGCCATTATAATTTGAACGATTTCATACTAAGGACTGTAATATAAAATTGTGTTGCAATCCTCTAAAATTTTATTTAATTTATTTATAGGTTAAGAACAGAGCTTGGTTAACATATAATGTCTGCCGTTGTTTTTTAAAATAGAAATTAGGTCCGAAATATTTGTATGGTTGGTCCGAGATTTTCTTTTATAGAAACTATATATAACAAAATGTTAATAGAATCGGTTCTTGATATATTACCATTTGTCATGATATACATTAAGACCGAGAGGGTAGACTGTAATTTTGGAATCCAATTTTAATTCAATTATTTTCCGTGATCGTACAAACTTGGACTGCGATTCACCACGCTGCTTATTTAATATTTCTAAAGGTTGAACTATTAAATATTTAATAGGATGATTGTGCTTCTTAAGATGTTGATAAATGATACTTTTGAATGTATTGGGTCTTTTAAAACAATACAGGTGTTCTTGCGTGCGTTTAGATAAATATCTTCCAGTTTCACCTACGTACTGAATACCGCATCCCGGTTTGTTTCATGTGAGTAAATAAATAATACTGTTTGTTTTTCAAGTAATATCAGTTTTAAAAAGTGACCATTAAACGTGGACCTTACCTTATTGTTGGTGATGGAAAGACGGGGACATGCAAGTCATTTTTGACACTTATCGATTGAAGGGTAACCACGATTTTTTTTGTTAAAACTGTTAGCGATGGTAGTATATTCAATTAACACATGACATGGGCGAAATCTCTTTGTTCTTACTGTACGATAATCTGGATAATGCACAGCAAAGGTGTGCATTAACTACCTCAGATATACTGCACAGTTCAAATCTATTTTTACCTTTAGGGACGGTTCCTATATATTGACAGGGGCGTTATTCTATCAATTTAAAAAATATATCACCGAGTGTAATGAGACTAAAACAATATTGACGATTTTAAGGCAAAACACGATACTTTGTCCAATCCTAGGGTGAACGACATGTTCGTCCCCACCGCCGAATCCGACTTCTGCCTTGAAATTGCGACAAAATTTAACTATGTACAAACATCGTAGTTTCAAAATAGGAAAAAAAGAAAGGTTTCTCATTCCTTTTTTTTTTCATCTTAGCTTGAACATAAAAATTTTATTATATTTTGCGTACAAAATAAATCTTAAATCAGTGTTTTAAAGTCAGAAAGAGAGTTAAGACAATGTTTGGTCATTTCCGCCAAAAAAGAAATGTATCTAAGAATATCCGAATAAAAGAAATCTGATTTGGATTAGTTTTAGACTCAATGGAATTTAATATAACGACTTTTTCAATATCTATTCCTAGCTGGAGATCAATCAGACTTCATTTAGATGGACGTGTCTTAAAAATTAATACAGTAGATACAAAGAAATTTGGGGGAGGGGGATGAAAAGATTGGAAAGAGAAACGTATTTTCTGTTTATTCAACATTTAAAATTTAGGTAATATAACATCTTCTTCGGTTTATCTTTCTCTATTAAAGCACATCATTGATGGAAAGATATTCAAAAGCAATTAATCTAAACTCAATAACCCTTTCAGTTATGATTTTTTTTTTCATACAACGATTTCAAGGTACTCAAATTGTCAAAGTCTTAATCGTCACTTATTAAATGAAAAAATGGGAATAAATTAAACAGAAACATTAAGAAAAAATCTACCATTAAATCGCAATTTTACAAAAAGTCTAAACCCCAAAAAAGTTGTCAATTTAAAACTCACCAATAAAAGTCGTATTTCCCCCTTTCTTAGGATCCTTGGGTTGCGGAAAATCGTCCACATCTAAAACGTTCACGTAAATTAATGACGTCATGTGTTAAAACAGTTATTGGCCAATCAAATCGGTATATAGAATTTAATCTGCACGCGCTCAGGGTGACCCTTTAACCCGAACTCCTACGTCGTTCGGGTTAATAAGAGTCACCTGAGCTGTGCAGATTAAATTCTATATACCGACTTGCTTGGTCAATAACTATAACATAAGCGAGTTTGAAGATTGAGACGTGTAGATACCCTTTGTACGAGTTTAGTTTTAAATTGTTTTCATTTCTAAGCTTCATATTTGATTTTTGGTATGTGGATTTTATTAGAAAGGAGCAAAGACTGGCGTCCAGATTATGAACCAGCACACAGTAAATTGATTAATGTAAAAATGAGAAAACTGTTCGGCTAAAGACGTCAAACGCTTTTTGTCATTAACCTAACAAATTGAACAAAAGAGGGTATATCAAGTAGCAACTGACGTCTGACTAAATAGAAGAATGGGACTGAATATTAAAATACTACTTTTTGATAATTATTACTAAAGTAATGAACAAAGAGAAGTTCTCGCTCGGACACACACTCCATAATCTAGTATAATATAAGAGCAACAACCTTATGCACGGGGAGGCACTCTACTGTCTCCACACTGCACTGAAGACAAACTGTTAAAAAAAATTGAAAAAGGAAATGGGGAATGTGTCAAAACGACAACCCGACCATAGAGCAGACAACAGCCGAAGGTCACCAATGGGTCTTCAATGTAGTGAGAAACCCCAACACCCGTAGGTGTCCTTCAGCTGGCCCCTTAAAAAATATGTATACTAGTACAGTGGACATGGACGTCATACTAAACTCCGAATTATACACAAGACGCAACGGTCAGAGGATCCTGACTTGCCCGATAGGCGCAAAATTGCGGTGGGGTTAAATATGTTTATGAGATCTCAACCCTCCCCTATACCTCTTGCCAATGTAGAAAAGTAAACGCATAACAATACGCACATACAAATTCAGTTCAAGAGAAGTCCGAGTCATTAAATCGGTCCTTTGTTCCTGATCATTTTCTTAGATGTACTGAAAGTTGTATCAGACGTAAATATGAACCAACCACAGGTTCGTGGAAATTTAACATTATTCAGTTGATTTAATCACTTTTTGGATAATTCATTCAGATGTTACCTTAAATTGACCATTATTCTAACTAGAATGTAACACTAAACCTGCCATCGGTGTATTGATATTTTTTTCTACATTTTTATGTAAATTTGACCACTTTTTGGAAAATTGTATTAGATGAACCCTTAAATCGACCATATTTTAAAGATTTTTGTATAGAATGTACACTAAACCTGCCATCGGTGTATTGATAATTTTTCCACATGTTATTGTTAAAGAGGACGAAAGATACAAAAGGGACAGTCAAACTCCTGATCGAAAACAAACTGACAACGCCTGGCTAAAAATGATGGAAGACAAACAGACAAACAATCGAACACATGACACAACATAGACAACTAGAGAATAGGCAACACGAACCCCACCAAAAACTAGGGGTGATCTCAGGTGCTCTGGAAAGGTGAGCAGATCCTGCTCCACATGTGGCACCCGTCGTGTTGCTTATGTGATAACAAATCCGGTAAATAGTCTTATTCGGTAGGTCACATTCATGAAAGGGAAGGGGATTGTAGGACTAGTACATGTATTGACTTTGTAGACCTACTTTTTCTATTTCAAAAATGTACAATGCAAAATAGTGTGTATTTGAATTTTTTAATTGTTGATTATAATCTGTGTTTTATGATTCTCTTTTTAAAGAACAATGCAACTGATCATGATCATGCTGATGAAGAACTGGGAAATACTGAAAATATGGAAGTAAGTTAAAACTGTTATTAAATGTTATACATGTATGACCACACTTATAAAATAACGTTTGGGTCGTACATTAGCATCGCATTGAAGTCTTGGACACTTTCTTTCTTGTGTGGTAACAAAGGGTAATTATTGATAGTTTAACGAGTTTTATGTCAAGCTAACTTATTACATGAAGATGACAGTTTTTAATTTGAAGGAATATAGCAACAACTGAAATTTTATGGGACCAACCACTGTTGATACTTATAAAATAAAATTTAAATGTATTTTGATGAAGGTCACATATCAATTATTTTGTATAAAATTTGTTTTGCAATTATTCATAAATATCAGTATGAAACTATGTGATATCTTTTCTCTCTCTCAGTCAAATCTTTCTTTTTGTTATTATATAATAACTATCATGTTCTCCTTTCTGGTCAATTATTTTGGAAAAAATTGTATTCTTTTTTTGTATATTCTGTAAGGGTTTTAGGTTGGAAATAATATGTGTTGTTTATTACTACCCTTCTTGAAAAGCTTATACGTCTTGTTGTTAAGTAGAGTTGTCTACCTTTTGAATATTCATCATGTTCTCCCGTAACGAAAACTTTTGTAATCAGCCAATACTCATGTTTTTATACATGTTAAAAGGGAATTTACTGTTTTCCAGAAATTCTTTCCTTTATTTTCCTGCTTTGATTGACAGTACGGTTTTATTTTTTTTGTTTTTTGGGCAGAGAAATGGGAATGGATTTCAATGAACAATAGCTAGTCTGAAAAGGCACAGGAATCTGAAATTTTATCAAAACCAGTATCAACCAAGCTCAGCTGTGTGTACTTTGACATTTTACAGATTTTTCACTTTTAATTGCTAAAATTTTAGATACCTTTTCTGAGCATGTCTAGAACAGGGTTAGGGCCGTAACTGGGGTTCGAATTCAGGGGAGGCAGGGGTTTGGGCCGATTTTTTTTTTCTCTCAGTCAATGGCTAAAAATGACCCGTTTCTCTTCGATTTCCTTACTTTAAGAAACGTCAGTTTTGCTTGAACCTGGAAGCAATTTTTATGCAAAAATAAGCTGAGATTGCTGTTCGGGGTGAGCCAAGGCTCCGTCTTGAAGGCCGTACTTTGACCTATAATTATTAACATTAAAATTCATCGAGGCCGCCGATTTTTCTCTCTTAGTAAAATGGCTAAAAATAACCCGTTTTCCTTCGATTTACTGACCGCGACTGTAAGAAACATCAGTATTGCTGGATCCTGGGAGCAATTTTTATGCAAACAATTATTATCTGTATTTAAAAATATTTTTGTTAGAAATCAAACTGGTAAGTTAAAAAAAACATATAAAGCAAGATTAAAGAACGCAAGATTTTTTTTTATCGAGGACCTTGAATTTCAATATTGTTGAAAGCTGAACAGACATGTTAATAACTACAACCAGGTACTTTCTATGCTAGTATATACTTAGTAGAAAGTCCCTGCTACAACAAATGGGAGGCATTGACCATAATGTTCTCGTACGATCGGGAGACGTAAAAAAACTGATCCAACAGCTGATTCAGCCGGTAATGAATTTCCGATATCTTAAAAGATTCACAATACAAAGGTAACTTCCTCTGCTTTATTGAGCTCCTAAATAAATGTGAATAGTTATGTTTTATTCAAAATTGTCGAAAGCAAAGTTTCATATGTGTTCTCGTACGAATACTGAATAACAGACGGACGGCCACACGTAAAAATAAAATAAATAAATACTGAAACGGTTCACTTTCGATCAAAAATCCGGAAAATGACAGACATATCACGTATCATGATAACAATGTTAAAACTGTAAACTAGTGTTGTTTATAATGTAAATTAGGAGATAACTGTATTGTATTTTAAGCTCCGACGGCATCAATTGGGGATTTGATGGTCGCAAATTCAGTTTACTGGCGACGCGTTAGCGGAGACAGTAAACGGGTATTTGCGACCATCAAATCCCAAATTGATGCCGTCGGAGCTTAAAATACAATATTGTTATCTCCATTCTAATGAAACTGACAGAAAACAACGTTAAAACATGTTTTTAAAATCTGTCATATGCCGTCTGCGCTTGCGCGTACCTCCCATAGCATCAATTGTCAATTGATGCCATGTAAGAAAGTGACGTTATCCAATCAAAATGGACGTTACAAACGTTGTTGCATTAGAATTCAAGTTCTTCGTGTATATATTGTCAATATTTCATTTTATTACTTCAAAAAAAAATTTGGTGTAGAAAATTCAGGAGTTGCCTCCCCTGCCTCATAGGTAGTTACGGCCCTGAGGGTATAAATTTTCTTAGCATGTTTAGAACAGCGTATGTTTTTCAACATTTTCTGGTTAGAACAGGGTATAGTTTTGCAAGTGCTATCGGCACAGTTATACCCAAAAGGATAATCAGTAGCCCCTCAGGGTATTAACATATATTCACCTTGTTAAAATCTTGTTGCATTGGTCGACTGATTAGTTTAGTCACTGAATTTATGGAACTTTGTTCCTATTCAAGACTGTCAATTTTTTGGTAGGCAACAAGATGAGTAACTTTTTTATTTTTTTGCCAATGTGTTTACCTTCTCTTGAACACTTTGAAAGAAAGTTTCATAGAAAATTTTACACTTCTGTTTGTAAACTATATTTTAGGTAAGGAAAAGCGGAGCTGATAGTAGAACAGAAAGATCAGCTATAGAAGGATATGTATTTATTTTCAAGCCATGTGCATGATTTGAATTGGTTCTATTACTTTTGAAAGTCATGAGCATTACTTTAATAATTAACTTTAAAAACTACCCTATCAGTAGCTCTATTGACACTTTAACCCTTTTAATTAACTTAAAAAATAATATCTGTTTATATAAGTTAAAATACTTCTTAAGGTAAAGCCTTTGACTACTTGAGCAGTTACAGCATGGAGTATTAATATTGTATTTCAGATGCAGGATTTCAATTGGTACCTTTACTTTTTTAGTAGTTCAGCATGATGTTTTAATGTTGAATTTCAGATGAATGATATGAATTGGTTCCATTACTTTTGAGCAGTTTCAGCATGATGTTTAAGCTACATTAGCAGGTGAGTTTAATATATATATATATATATATCTACCCTATGAACAAATGTCAGGGTATATAAAAATTCATTTTATATGCATGTTAATCTTCATCTGTCTTCTTAAAAATTGTATCCAGTTGGCAGTGCACAATTTTTGAAAGCCTGCATGGATTGACTGAGGGAGACCGACCAAACTAATAAAAAGTTCACAGAATCTATATAACATTATGCCAATACTGTGAGCCTCATATTTAAATTGTGAAGTGATTTTTGAGACTATATTGATAAACATGGTGCAGGACTTGACTATATAGATACTTGTTGATAAAGTTAATTCAAGGAAATTTAAAAGTAAAAAAAAAAATGGCTTTTTAAAGATCCAATGAATTATGTTTCATTTTGAATGTATACCAGAAGTGAAAAAAACCAACCATTTAACAAAAAAAAACCCTTAATTTTATCAAATCTTTATTAATTATGCTTACATGATATTCAAAACATGTGTACCTTTGGTTTGACAGGTAATACACTTATTACTGCAGGAAGTTGTTAGATGGCTTTAGTGATCAATAATTTGACAGAATAATTTAATTAAGACTGTTGTTTCTATTTTAGTATAAACTAGTGTTGTCAAATCAAACAGTTTTGCCTAATTGGTGACTTTTAATAATCCAATACACCATATATACTATGGCATTTGTAATAACTTAGATTGAAAAATAAAAAACCTTCTTAATCTCATCTAAAAAAAAATTAAATGTCTTAAATTGATGATTTTATCATTTTCTCTTGATGTCTCAGAAATAATGTGGATTTTTTTTTATTTGAAATGATTAAGCCTGTTTATACTTGTAGAATCATTTATACATTAATATCATTCATGTTGATTTGCATTTGGCATTTTTTTAGTGGGCATTTTGTTTGAATTTATTATTTTTATTAACAATAGCAATTAATATACTGGACAATTGTTCTGTCAAATTATTTAATGATTCCAATACACATTTATATCAAATCTATGAGAAAAAGTATGGGTAGTGTTTTTGGTATTGGATATTCAGTCAAAAGGTTTAAACTACTGTATTTACTACTAAATATATATGATAAATTATAATAAAGTATTTATAATATCTGGCTTTATTTCAGAATTTCATAGTTCATCCGAGATTGGGATGATTTACAACCTATTACCAGTTTCCATGTGTTTCTGAATAATGTTTTTTAATCGATATTGAAATAGATTGTATAGTAGATTTTCTACATCATTATTCAGGTAACTGAATCTCTTTTTGTGAGAGAAACTTAACTTAATTCATGTACATATATTTGTAAATCTCTGAATATAACAAAGATAGGTTCTATGATTTTGATTTTCTTTGTTTTTAGATTAATGTGAAAGAAAGAAGACCTTTTGTGTTATGTGTTGTCAAAATGGGACCACTAGTTCATGTATTTTTTCTAATTTTTTAGTCCTCAATTGAAAGAAATCCTGTCCAAATTCAATCTGCAGCTGAACCTCGCCCTCTCCCTCAACTTAGACGTCCAAGAAGAAGGACAGCAACTGCAGTAAATGACTTCATCAGAGTAGTTGTAAGTAAATTGATACAAGAAATGTTATTCAGAATTGAGTTCAGCTTCATTGAATATTGAATATTGTGAAAAATAATCCCCTCCATCTATCCTGATAATTATATTGGCTACAGACGTAAATGATGGTAATATTTCGGGTAACGGTAAAAAGGTTATAAGAAAGTCACAGAACTTGAAGACAAAAAAAGTCACAGGAAGAAGGTCAATATACAAATGATATATGACAGAGTAAAGTCATTTACTTTGAAAAAAAATCAACAAAATAAAATAAAAATAATATGTTTGAATGCATAGAAAAAGAACAATAATATAGTATAATTGCGTAACAATTTTCATATTGGCTTAGTTATAGGTCCAAGGGTAGCAATATTGGCCTGAGGTGAAGCCAAAGGCCAATGTGGCTGCACGATTGATTGATTGTTGGTTGCTTTACGCCGCATTAGCACAAAAAGGCTATATCGCGACGAGAGCTAATTCGAATATTTTTACAATTTAAAGCATATTTTTTAAAATAAGACAAAAAGTCCTTCAATATACTAAAATTCTAGACTAAAGCAAATTGATTATTTACAAATAAAAATCAACAGTAAGATAACGTGATAAAAATTAAAAACGACTTAAATATAATAAATTTTTTTATATTCTATAATAAATTCCAATTTCTTTTAAAAATGCAACAATATTTGTAAATGGAACATTAT
Source organism: Mytilus edulis (assembly GCA_019925275.1). Taxonomy (NCBI): domain Eukaryota; kingdom Metazoa; phylum Mollusca; class Bivalvia; order Mytilida; family Mytilidae; genus Mytilus; species Mytilus edulis. The sequence goes on from CM034354.1 coordinate 50,609,658, forward strand.
TAAATAAATCATACATATTATTGACATTGAAATGCTTCTTACGAATATCAGCAAAGTCAATACAATTAATTAAAACATGTTTAATAGTATACTTGCAGTTGCAAGGTACACATTGTGGTTCATCTTCATTTTTTAAAAGATACTCGTGTGTCATTCTAGTATGTGGCTGCACTACCTATAACTAAGCCAATATGAAAATTGTTACGCAATGATACGTTTATTAATTAACCAACCAAATATGAACTCTGGAACAATGAAAAGTCTAGAGTCACTCGAATGTGCTCATAATGGGCTTTTGCCAATATGGAAAAATCCATATTGGCCTTATAAGACAAAATTCATTCATTCATTCATATCTTTATTTCCTCTATTAAGAGATTCAATGAACAATCATATATGTAAACAGATCAAATTACAAAAGTTTTCAAAACATGATAATAACACAATATAATATGACAATATGTACAATAACAAAATAAAGTTCTGTGCTTATTTATATAACTGAAGAAAATTTTGACAAAATTGCTCTCACTAACGACGGTTCATGCACTGGCACATTAACGAATCGTTGTTCTCCTTAATCTACTATATGCAGCGACACAGTGTACAACGTGCACATGACAAAGATTATAAAAACTGTCGGTGTCTATATTGTTCGTTGTTATGTGCTTCCCCAACAGAATGCAATATAACTCTTCATCGTCGTATGAATAAAGTTCCACAAATAAATGCAATGGGAATTTTTCAATTATAAACTCCCACCACATATCTCTGATTAAATGAGTTCCGCTACAGCTACAACATGCATGTACATATACATCTAAAAATTGAGTGTTACATAGTTCGCATGTACCTCCAGTGGTATTTGGAATGTCGATTAGCAGTTTAGTAATATAATAGGAGTTTACGATTTCTCTGGATGATTTAGAACTTTTCCAGAAGTCTGGAACTCTAACCGATCGGTGAATACTTCTAAAGCGAGAAAAGTTATTATCGTTATGTAAACGCCGAGTCCATTCGTCAGTTTGTACTTTGTCAACTGTATTTTGCACTATAGCTTTCCAAAATTGCTTCTTTGGAAAAACTCCCTCTCGCAAAAAGTCAAGCATATAAGAATGAAGGCTATATTTTACAAAATGTTCATAATATCAGGAATGAATCCATGATGATTGCGTTCATTGTCAATAAAATAGGTAAACAGACGCACAAGAAATATTTTCTTCGTTAGGAAGTTGTCATCAAGACTACACAGTTTTTGCAAGAAATATAACTTCTTAGTCTCTATAGACGAGGTAATAGTATGAAGTCCAAGTATACTTTGGCACATATCTGATCTCGTAGACGTTTTCAAGTCCAAAATTCGCTTGACTATAAAGTGCTGAAAACGATTTAACGCAGCAATGTCGTTTGACTTTAAACTAGTCCACATTTCACAACCATACAGAACAGTAGGTAACACTATAGATTTAAACAGTTTAAGTAGAACACATGGATGTGTTGACTTGTCGCAAACACCGTTGAGCGCAAAATAAGAGTTCTTGCCTTTTCTACATGCATTTGATGTTCTTTCTGTCGATCTGAATTTGGAATTTAGCGCAATGCCTAAGTGAGTGTATTCTTCGGCTACCGGAAGAACACTGTTCGCAATATGCCAGTCGTATGTTACTCGAACTTCTCGTGGATTCAAGGAAAATTGCATTACGCATGACTTTTTCGCATTGAAGCAGAACCTCCATCTATGGGCATAGTCAGCACATATATCTAACATACGCTGGAGACACAACGGAGTTGTGCCAATACATGAAATATCGTCAGCGAGAGCAGGGGAGCAGCTAGCTATGTGATAAACACCAGTTTTCTTATTACATTTTTCAAGATCAACCAACATATCGTTTATAAATACTAAATATAATAAACCAGATAAAAACCCTCCTTGTCTAACCCCTTGTAATACAGGAAAGAACTCAGACTGACACTGGTTTACAATTACTGAACTCATAGTATCAATATGACAGTCATTAATAACTGACCATAATTTGCCTGTTACACCTATTTTATACAATTTATACATAAGACCAATTCTCCAGACAGTGTCAAAACCTTTTTACTGCCTAAAAAGGCAACAAAAATGTTACTGAATAATTCTAGGTTATGATAAATTGTTTCATGTAAATTAAACGATGCAGTTAAGCAACTAAGGTACTTTTGAAATCCTTGTTGTTGGAGATTCGGCATGTTCTTGTCATACAACACGAAGTCAATTAACCGAGCTTTAATAATACTTTCAAATAGTTTCAAAACACAGGACAGTAAACTAACTGGTCTATAATTATCGGGTGAAGTTTTGCACTTATTTCCACCTTTGAAGATAGGAACAAGGAGGCCTAGTTTCCAGTTCTTTGGTATACGTCCTAATCTGACGATGAGGTTGCATAAGACCGTTATGCACTTCACAACAGGTCTACCTCCGTGGCGCAAATGTTCGTTTTGTACTCTGTCATGTCCGGCAGCTTTTCTATATTTTAACTGACCTATCAATTTAGAAACTTCTTGTTCAATGATCAATCCACCAGGTAAGTATCCACCTTCAACACCACAAGTTTTAATAATGTCTTTGTATACGCTCTCAATCGAACACTTAAATTCATTGTCAAAATTATCACTGTCTTTTGGTTGGTACAGCTCATGAAAATACTCAGCAAAACAGTTTGCTACAGACTCCGGAGAACTGTACACTTTATTTTCATACACAATTTCGGGGTATATCTTGGAGGAACGACCTTTAAAACGTTTTATTTGTTTCCAAAACAACCGTATATCGCACTCTGCGGTTTCATTTAGATCATCATAACACTTTTGCATATACTGTTCATTAGCCGCTTGTTGTACACGTCTAAATTCGGACTTTGCTCTTTTGTATATTCGATAAGAGTCAAAATGCATTCCTCGAGGTTGACCATCTAGAACCCAAAGTTTACGCATTGACCTTTCATTGTCGTGTGCTCGTTTCACATCTGCGTTCCAATACGGTTTGGTGAGTGGATTAAATCCGCATTTTGGAATTGCGATGTTCGCAGCATTATGCAATGTGCTTACGAAGTCGTCATATATAGTGTCAATATCAGCAAAAGAATAAGAGTTCATTTTATCAATTAATATTTCCACGGGGTCAGACAATAGTTTTTGGTATTGATTGATCTGTGCGTCAGTTACCTTATGCCAAGCTGGTAATTTGTCGCTGGAGTTAATAATACGATGTGGGGTGGAGTCCGTCTCAAACTCAATCACTACTGGCAAATGATCGGATGTGCTACTTATTGCCCCTTCATCAAGGATTTCATAGTACCTTAGTTTTCTATATATAATTTCATTACACAAGATATAATCTAACATTGTTTGTTTAGTTACATACGTATACTTTGGCCCTTTAATTTGTATTTTACCACCAGCATGCAACAAATGATGTCTAGATACAAAATTTAATAACTCTTTTGATTTATAAATATTTGAGATAGATCTGTCTTTATGTAAGCAGCTAGCATTTAAATCACCTGCAATTATACAATTACCATAAACACTATAGTATGCGTATAAACTATCTAGTATACTTAATTCACTCTTGTAATTTTCAATAGAGTCATCAGATGGTAAGTACGCACCAAAGATAAAAAGTGAACCATAAGACTGGTTTTTAAGTTCAATACCAGCTATTCTACTGGAGTTAATGTCACTTATTTCATTTACAGAAAACTGAAGTGAGGTTTTGTATAATATGGCAATACCACCCTTACCATGATAAGCGTTATACCCTATGGGTAATGCATCGGCTTTACTTACACAGTTGTACCCTTTTTCTATAGTAGATAAATAATGTAAAGACCTTTCTTTTAATTTATGTTCAGATATGATACAAATATCACAATCAGTGTCCTTTAACAAATTACTAAGACAAATAGTAGAGGACATGATACCCCTGACGTTCCATGCTACTAACTTAATACTAGACATAAAAAACAAAATGAGAAATACATTCATGAATACTACAACAGTTGAAATACTAGTTCTATTCATTATTAAAGTTTTTTTTTATTTTTCGTCTTGTTTCTGGTCGCTTGGGGCCTCGGAACCTCGTTGATACCACGCCTGGTTACTGAGCCAGCACCTACAACGCACACCAATCGGCCAAAAGTTTTCACCTTCAATAATATTAGCACAGTTTTCGGCTACATTCAACTTAGCAGACACATAGCGCAAGCTATTCCGCGATTGAAACAATCTCAGGTATGTCACTTGCACGTCTCTACTCTCTAAATATGTCATGATTCCGGAACGGGTTGACTTTGAATCAATTCCTGATAAGTAATACCTTGCGGACCTTTTCCGTGAGACACCAGTAAAGAAATTGTCATCAGTGGACTGAACTGCAGCAGTGGCACCCTGCAAGCGAACGGGTATTTTGAACGTCGTTGGTTCATCATTTTTATGACTGTCGTCTTTTTTTGCAAGGACATTTGTACGGAGTGTGTCATGTGTTTGTTGTGAGTCTTTAACTGTACCGTTATAAATCTCCGATTCGGGTGATCGCATTTGTAAATTATAACTATGAGTTGTACTATCAGTAGAAATGACCGGTATGCTTTCTGGGGTAATGTGTGGGTTAACTTTTGTTGCGTACGACTGTTGACACGACATTTTTAGTTCATTGAAACTTTTTTGTGCACTTAAAAGTAATTTGCTATGTCGTATCTGTTCACTGTCTATCTGTTTAATTTTTTCCGAATACATGTTGAAATCAAATTCACCAATTGCTTTTGATTGTTGATTTAGTAATTTTAAGTTTGCTTCGTATTGTGTGTATTTACGTTCGCTGAATACTAAATGTTTACACAGTTTGTCGTTTGAGTCTTCTAATTCTCGTCTTAACTTCTCATTATCAGTTTGTAATTTTTCAATCACTGTACGGTTAGCTTTACCCAGCTTTTCAACTTCGTTTAACCTATCAATAGTCATATGAAGAGTTGTTCTTAATTCGATAAGATGGCAATTCAGTGGTAATATATTAGGTTCGCTAACAGATTTAGGCTCGTCCTTACGAAAAACTTCATCAATGCTAGACGGGTCGCCAGAAATAAACTGTCTTTTGCATACTTTTGTGAGGATGAACCTCTGTTTGTACTTTTCCTCGTGATTAATTTCCCTAACGGACACTCCTGTATTGACTTGGCTCGACTGGTCAACATACTCCTATACCATGTAATAGTATCATCAGAATCATTCGTTAATTCAATTAATTTTACGATATATGAGTCTCTAGGAAGATCTATCAATTCAAGATCTAACTTTGCAATAAAATCTTGGTTAGGCATAAAATGTGTCCCTTGACTACAGTCTTGAAAATCTTGGCTATCAACAATGGAGTCATCAATGTTTACATTTTGGCGGACAGGGGTGCCGATTTCTATAATTATTATATTTAATATATGCACTATTTGACTATTCTGTGGGAGTATTGCTTGAAAGTGTCATTCATATTGTATAAGGAATCTACGTTACCACTTTTATCAGCTCCTACATCAGAAATAATACTTGTATCAGACAATTCAACACCTGTCGTCATACATGTACGTCCATTCACATCGGACGCATCTTTTCTTCTAGTATGTGGCTGCACGAAGACCTATAACTAAGCCAATATGAAAATTGTTACGCAATGATACGTTTATTAATTAACCAGCCAAATATGAACTCTGGAGTCACTCGAATGTGCTCATAATGGGCTTTTGCCAATATGGAAAAATCCATATTGGCCTTATAAGACAAAATTATTGATTTGGCAGTTTTACTCGTATTCAGTCAAATATACTCCAGTTAATTAATAATATTTAAGGAATGACTTTAATATTTCTTCTGTCTATGAAGAAATAACATAAAAAAATGATTTATGTATAAAATTGTCTTAACATTCGCATTTATAATTTCCATAAAGATTATTTGGCCTCACATCTTCAGTCGTGATGCATTGCAACAGATGTTTTTTTCCTTTAAAGATTAAACTATCAAAAGTTGGATATAGGCAAGACATATCTTTGTCAACATCTTTTTTGAGATATTTCTTTTATATGAATGATATTTTTCTAACACAGAAAAAAACATTGTCATTCCTACATCCACAAAAAGTTATTGAACATTTTTGTAGGGTTTCAATTGATTGATAAATTCATAGTTATCTAGACATGTTTTTGTTTATATTGTAGACTTCTACAGAAAGTAGAAGTAGTAGAAACAGGTCTGCAAGGAATAATTTAACAGGAGTAACAACACGGGCATTTCTTACAACACGGTTCTTTGTGTTTATTATGTTAGTTCTCTCTTGTCCCTTGGATGGAAATAATTGTACCTTATCTCTTTTTGTATTATTCATTTACATGACCTAAAATAATTAAACGATCCTAATGAAACATTATATTACATGTGATGAAGGAGAATCCTATGATAGGACCTATCTAGATGTGCATGAAGACAACAAGTAAAAGGCAGATATTGATACACACGTTCCCCATGATATGATCTAATTTTAAGGCCAAATTAATTTTGACCCCAATTTCGCAGTCCATTGAACATAGAAAATGATAGTGTGATTAGGGCATCTGTGTACTATGGACACATTTTTGTTGAGTTTATGTTTTAATTATAATGAGGTGTTGCTAACAGAAAAATATTGTTGATTTAACATCCACAAAAAGTTAAAGAAATATTTTCGTAGGGTTTCAAATGACTGATTATTCACCAGTTATAGACATGTTTTTTTTCTGTAGAATTCTACAGAAAGAAGGAGAAACAGTCCTGCTAGACAAAGTGATTTGGCTGAAGTTAGAACACAGGTATTTTTTACATCCTCAGGATTAGAAATGTAGTATGTTAATATCATGAAAAGTGTTTGTTGTATTAATATTTTTTTTGCACTATTGTATCTTTTCTAAGCTTAATTTTGTACCCCAATTTCTTAGCCATTGAAAAAAAATATGTTTCTGCAATGAAGTTTATGGAGGTTGGGGGTAGTTATGTATATCGAAATCACCATGTCTGTCATAGTTATACAATTCATCAAGATAACATATATGCAACTCATCCTTAACTGCTGCTCAGATTTTAATGAAAAGCTGACCTTTAGAAAGTACAGCATATGAAGAGAAATTAGATATTATTGCATAAAGAGAAATTATTCCTCCCTACTACCTTAAAGGTAAATTTAACTAGCACTTTTTTATACAATTTATTTACCACTTGTCAAAAATGAAGTGTAAAAACAGTAGATCAATATTCACCATCAAATTTACAAGAACAAACATTGTTGATCTAACATAAGTAAAAAGTTATTGAAATTTATTTTGTAGTCTTTCAATTGACTGATTATTTAACAGTTATTGACATGTTGTTTGTTATTGTAGAATTCTACCGAAAATAGGAGAAAGTCAAAGTAATTTGGTGAGAGCAACACAGGTATGTTGACACCCATGTTTTTTAAAATGAAGTAGGATTCTTGCATGTGTATTATTTGTTGTATTAGTAATAAGCAACTGAGAATTGTGACTGAAACTCCTTGATCATTGAATAAAACTTAATAAAGCTAAGAGAGCTTGACATTTTGTCTTGTTCAAACATTCTTAGATGCAAGTTTATTTTATCTAATTCAAGAGTAATTTTTTTTCAATGGCTTCTTTATCAAATCAGGACATTTTCTTTTTATATATGTGACTTGCAAAAGATTTCAACAAAACATTGTAATTTTTGGATTTTTTTATCATAACTGACCTGAATTTTATATTCAAATATTTTTAAAATTGAGGACTAAATATTAAAAAGTTACCATGTCTTATCAGCAAAACCTCTTACTAATATCAATCCATGAAAATGTGGGATATTTTTCCTACAGGCATTGTGATTATGCAGCTCCAATAAGTATTTTTTTACCATAAATAGAGTATTGTCCATATTTATACCCCAAAAAACAAAGTTTTTTTTTGGGGGGGGGGGTATATAGGAGTCACCCTGTCCTTCCCTGCCGTCCGCCAGTCCATCTGTCCGTCTGTCCATATTTCTAGTAAGCGCAACTCCTCCTAAAATAATAGACCAATATTGTTGAAAATTTATACAGTTGTAGTACACAACCTGAGCATGTGCATGAAGGGAAATATTTCTGGTCGGAATTATTTCAAGAGAGATAATTGAATTTACTTAGTTGTAATATAGCAATAAATGGCAACAGGTCTTGTAAGCGCAACTATTCCTAAACAGATCAATCAATATTGATGAAACTTTACACAGTTGTTGTTCACAACCTGAGGATGTGCATGAAGGAGAACATTACTGGCAAGATTTTTATCAAGGGAGATAATTTAAATTACTTAGTTTAAATATCACACAATATGTGGCAGTTCCCCCTTTTCGGTGAACGGGATGCATCCGTAATTTAGATGATTTTGCAAGATTTACTTCCCTTTTGGGTAGGTGTGACAATCGGTGACATCACGATTTTCCTCTGCTGTCGCACGATAATGATCGAGGGACCCGAGCTGCAAAGTGGAATAAGTTCACAATAAATACAATAGGAATGTCTTGTCACAGTAGAGGCCATCTTGGATTTGTTATAACATGAGCAACACGACGGGAACCACATGTTGAACAGGATCTGTTTACCCTTCCGGAGCACCTGAGATCACCCCTAGTTTTTGGTAGTGTTCGCGTTGGTTATTTTTTAGTTTTCTATGTGTTATTTTGTTTGTCTGTTTTGTTTTCTTCATTTTTATTCATGGCCTTGTCAGTTTATTTTCGATTTATCTGTCCCCCTGGTAACTTTCGTCCCTCTTTTATGCCCCTTTACAATTTGAATGATTTGAAAATTTGATGCTCATTTCGTTTCAGTTCTGAAGCTTTGATAATATGAATCTTATAAACAATGCTAATTAAAAAAAACCAACAGAATGAAGTTGTAATTTTGATGGCATAACCTTTTTTTCTTTTTAGAATTAAGCCACTCATGAAATTGAAATATTGCTGACATTTACCTTTTCGTTCTCTTCCTTTAGTTTGCATGGCAAATTGTTATAAAAACACGTATGTACAATGTACTTCACTATAAAACACAGATGAACATTTTAGTTGTGTTACTGTGTTAGGGTTATGCTCCTTTACAAATGAAAATCAAGGCTTAATTTATCTTACTGTTTTTCCTTAAGTTTGCCTCCACCAAATGTGAGGAAACTAATACAACATGCTTATTATCATTAAACTAATGGTAAAGCTTTGTGTAGTATCACTTCCTCCCATTCATTTCCAATAATGTTCACTTAAAAATATGTTGCGGTTGAATTGTTTAAAAATCTTGTCTAAGTGAACCTTTTTTACGGCATTTATTTTTGAACCCACCGCCATAATAGGCTCTATTGTCCGGAACTGTTAACTATGTTTTAGCTCGCCCTCTCTCTTCGCTCTCCGTTGTAAACCAAACATCATTGTATACATGTGCTAAAGCTGTATTAAACAAGTAACATTCAATTGCAGTTAAGTAATGACTTAATGCCATGGGTTAGTTTCATCCTAACTGGCGTGGTGGCAGCGTGATTCGAATTTACGCCTACATTGTGACTTAGGTGGAGAGTTGTCGCAAGGGAACTAATATCACATCTTTTTTTTAAAATAGATAAAGTACACAGACATGATAAATGTTTACAAGAAATAACTATTGTAAATTCCAAAATTATTGCGTGGTTTTTATTATTGTTTTTTTTTTGGCAGGAAATGCTACATACATCATGTACATGTACTTTATATATAATTCTACTAACAGGACATAAATTTAACTTGTAATTATTTTTATTTTTTTATACTTTCATCTTAATGATTTAAACAAAATTACACTGAGTAGTCTAAATGATGACATTATCTTATCATTTTACTAACAATGTCATTTGTGCACATATTCATATTTTATATATTTGTTTTAAGTTAATTAAAGAATTTTTTTTGGTCTTTATTCCTGTATTATTCTTTGATAAACAATAATTTATTTCTGTTTCAGGCAATGGAAGGAAGAGGAAATACACAATTAGCAGTAAGTGTTATTAATAACCCTTTTCACCGTCATTGCAGAAATATTTCTACTTGCTGAGAAAAAACCGTAAGCTAGTTTCAAACACAGAGCAGGACTTTTTAAACATTTATGCAGTAAATACTCCATCAAAATATTCACCAACTATTCCTGTCAATATATAATGTAGGTTTAATTATTTTGTTTTTAACAAAAACATGCAGAATTCATGAAATATTGAAATTCCTTACTTAACTTTTTGTTATATCATAACAAAAAATTAAATTCAATAATTACAATACATGAATTAACACCATAAAGCAAAAGGAATTCATAATATGTAATTTGAAGAGCAAAACAGGAACCTTTTCATAAACTTTTCGGTTATTAAAATTTTTTCACTATTCTAATTTGATTTCTTAATGACGCTTTGTAAACAAAGCTGTGTTCTAATTGGCACAAATATGCTGGACACATGCACACAAACCAACTGTTTGCATTCTCGTTATTTTTATTATTTACCTTACTCGTGTAATTTATGAAATGTACAGCGTAAATGCATATATTACAGACAACTCCCACAATATGGAATTTGCTATATAATATATTGTATTGTTATTGAAGATGATCAATAAGTCCAAGAAAAGTTCTTGAAAATGGAGGAAGAAAGTCATAAAAAATGGATGATGATAGAAAACAAAAACTATTGGTTTTGGAAAGGTCTGCTGTGGGCGCAGAAAAGATGGCAGAAGATCTCCACAATATTTATTTATCATTGGCTCAGACAGAAAAAAATTAAAATGTTGTAAATAGTTAATTTAAAAATATAAACATATCAATGATAATTCATGTCAGCACAAAACACAAAAATGTTGACAACTGGGTTGGTGGTGCCCTCGGGGAAATAAATCTCCACCAGAAGACATAAACCATGGAAACAACAAGATCCCGAATTTGTTAAGAATATACATTATCGTTATATATTGTGCGCTCTCAATTTAAACAATGTTGAAAATGAATGCACTCAAGGTCAACATCTTATTCCAGATATTCCAACTTCAGTTTGTCTATGTGGTGCAGGCTGGACAAGTAATAAGCAGCTAAATGGTTGAACTACATTTTCAAGAGTACTCGCTGTCTTTACAAAAATAGCACCAGTACAGTGTACGGTTTATAGCAGAATCTGTGTGAATGAAGAATCACCATGTAAAGAAGACCGAGATGAAGGAGACAAATAATGCATAAATTACTCGAGATACTGCAGCTGGAGATGAAATTGGTTGGGCATTTGTAAACCAGGTATTGTCCACTAAAATAAACTTTTCAGCATTCTGTGATTTAAAAACTACAAAGAATGCAATTCTTGTTTCAGGTCATTTTTGAATCCATCTGTATTCATAACATCGTGGTTTAGGTGGGCATCAAATATGAAGATTGACTTTAGGAAACCTTTTCCTATCTGCAAATTTAGACCTAAACAACTTGCTTGTGATGAAACGAAAGTTGGTATTGGAGTCAAACATGCTTCTTTTAACCAAATAAGTAAACCAGATAATCCTGACAATATTCTGCCTACATTACATCGTAGAATGGCCAGATGCTTTCTTTTCGACAGGGTTGGAGATAAGGAACATCTTACTAACACTAGACACCATTTGAACCACTTAGCAAAGTTAAATCTTCCACCTGAAGAAATATTGTTTGGTGAAGAAATTCAGCAGAGAAACAACATACTACTAGAAATATTGGACAACTCAGTAAGGCCTTCTTTCGAACGATTTCTTAATGACATGCCAGATGTGGAAAAGATTGGCTGGTTACCCTGTAGTTTTTGGAGAATTACGTCTGTTTGCATGTTGTAAAATTGGTCAATTGCTGGGATGGTAATGTTCTTCTGTATACTGTAAAACTGGATAGGTCCAACGAACTTCAGCGAAAGGATATCTGCAAAACTGGATATTCTTGTGAATGTTTCTCCGGACAGGACTATTGCTGTTGTCACCATCAAATACCAGCTGGTTTGCTGTTGACTGATGGCAGGGATTCCCAAAATGTTTGATGACCTTCCATGCAGAGGAATTTTACTTTCATTAAAGTTCCATTGTAGGTTATCAACTCCACATTCTGTGCATACGACTCGTGTAAACAATGACCTCATGGAGCTCTCAAAAGGCGTACACTTTGGTTCTGTGCTGATTTGTTGAGAGGAGTCTGAAGAAGTTAACTGATTTGACTCATGGGATTCATCATTTGGTACATAAGAGTGGTCACTGTCAGGCTTCTCTGGACTAGGTGGTGGTGAAGGCTTGGACTCCATCGGATGCATTCGGGTCTTTCTGAAGTGAACCGATAAATGCTGTATCCAGTGCTTGTGTCGAGAAGGTCGTCTGGAAGTAGTTGTGGTCTGTCAATGACGTACTGAGATCTGTCTGAAATTGTTCAAGTTGAAATTTGAAAACCCCAAAAGTGTCGCTGTGCGTCAGTTGTTATTCCATCAAAATGGAATGGGTATGAATTTTGACTGTGTAACAATATTTATCAAATTTGCATTTTGAAAGTATAATTCAAAATAATTCTTCGATTTGAAGATTCTGACGGTAGTTTTAATTTATATATCCGCAATTAAGGCGTTAGTACTGAGTAGATAGTTTGTCCGATCTTCTCAAATCTAACATCAAAAAGAACAAAAGTCTTGGAACGGACATCTGGAAGATATTTCACATCCGAAAATTTATCAATGGAAATGTTTTATCAAGAAGAACTAATTTTTCTTCCGTGGTCAGCACCTCATAAGGAACATTCATGCTATGTTTAATTTCATTCCATTCAGTGGATCTCCAAAAAGAAGACATTTGTATGTATTTCCCATAGGGTCCTATGTTAAGCTAAGTCACCCGCTGGCTGTCATCTTGAATGATCGATCGGCTACAAAGTAACAACATTTGGTCAGCACCCCAAAAGGAACATTATTTCCATGTTTGGTTCAATTCAATTCAATGGTTCTCTGGAAGAAGTTCAAAATGTAAAAAATTAACGACGACGACGGATACCAAGGGATGAGAAAAGCTCACCCTTCGGGCAAGGTGAGCTAAAAACTTATTGATAAAACCTAATCATTTATATGACAAAATATAGAAAATTCTTTGAATAAAAAGTAAATAAAGTTTGAAAAATATATTTGTTGAATTTCAGATCTACTCCAGTTTCTATTTCTCCGTTCAGGTCCGAGTTTTGGCACCCAAACTAGATTTTTTATTATTTAAATTTGAATACTCTAGTTCAGGGAAACAACGCGCATTTGCAAGATCGATCGTGATTTTGCATTATCGACTGATTAGATACGAGATTTGATAAACTGGGGGCATTATGAGTTATTGATTTATCAGATTGGTATCGTTATTACTGTAATCACATTATTTATAAAAACGACAGATTAAAACATACTATTTTTGGGGTCTTTTAACATATAGCTTGCTGTTGTGTGTGTTGAAGACCATACGTTGACCTATAATGGTTTACTTTTTAAATTGGACTTGGATGAGACTTGTCTCATTGGCACTCATACCACATCTTCCTACATTTTTTTTTAATGTTATGCTAATTCATCTTAATAAAAAAAAACGGTTTGATATATCACCTGACTTTGCGCACCCTCGCGCAAAGATGGACAGATTCTGTCTCCGTCCTGAGGGTACTCCTTTTAGTTTATAACTTCTGACTGTTCCAACATTAAACATAAATATCTCCTACAGTGTAATTGCAAGTTTGATGGTAGTGAAGTAGTTAGTTGTCTGCACAAATGTAGTTTTTGGAAAGTTTGCTATACATACTTAATTCCATCATGGATGCTTTCGAAATTACTCGTAACCTTCTCGTAACCTTTCGACATTACTCGTTAACTGTTTGTACAAAAACTAATCGTTCGTAATTTAATCGCATTTGATTGGTTAATAGAAATACCTGCTCCCTTCAAGTAAATTTTATATTCCCTGGTCATTTCGAATAGTTTACTGGTCAATTCATGACACGTTAAATTTTAATTATATAAGTGGTGTCAAGACTTTACATTTGCTATTAGGATTTGAGTTTCCATAAAATTATTGTTTAGAGGTTTGTCTCGTCAAAATCATCATATGCCTCAGATCTTTGCCTATTATTCAACAGATTCTTTTGAAAATGTATGAATTTTTAGATTATGTCTAATCATTCAGATGTCACTATCTGGTATTGTTTTTTGTTTGCTTTTTTAGCTCACCTGACCTGAAAGGTCAAGCGATCTTTTCTCATCACTTGGCGTCCGTCGTCCGTAAACTTTTACAAAAATCTTCTCCTCTGAAACTACTTGGCCAAATATAACCAAACTTGGCCACAATCATCCTTGGGTATCTTAGTTTAAAAAATGTGTCCGATGACCTGGCCATCAAACCAAGATGGCTGCCATGTCTAAAAATAGAACAGAGGGGGTAAAATGTATATTTTGGCTTATATCTTTAAAACCAAAGCATTTAGAGCAAATCTGACAATGGGTAAAATTGTTGATCAGGTATAGATCTATCTGCCCTGAAATTTTCAGACGAATCGGACAATCTGTTGTTAGGTTGCTGCCCCTGAATTAGTAATTTTAAGGAAATTTTGCAGTTTTTGGTTATTATCTTGAATACTATTATAGAAAGAGATAAACTGTAAACAGCAATAAAGTTCAGCAAAATAAGACCTACAAATAAGTCACATGACCAAAATTGTCAGTCAACCCCTTAAGGAGTTATTGTCCTTTATAGTCAATTTTAACAACTTTTTCGTAATTTTTTGTAACTTGTACAAAAATCTTCTTCTCTGAAACTACTGGGCCAAATTTAAACTAACTTGGTCACAATCATAATTGTTGTATATAGTTTTAAAAATGTGTCAGATGACCCCACCTACCAAACCAAATGGCCGACATGGCTAAAATTAGAACATAATGGTAAAATGCAGTTTTTAATTTATATCTTTGAAACTAAGACATTTAGGGCAAATATTTCAACATTTAAATGTCCATCAGAATAAGATCTATCCCCTCACAAATTTTCAGATGAATCCTATAACCTGTTGTAGGGTTGCTACCCTAAAATTGGTAATTTTAGGAAATTTTGCAGTTTTTGGTTATTATCTTGAATACTATTATAGATAGAGATAAACTGTTAACAGCAATAATGTTCAGCAAAGTAAGATCTACAAATAAGTCAACATGACCAAAAGTGTCAGAGAACCCCTTAAGGAGTTATTGTCCTTTATAGTCAATATTGAACAACTTTTCGTCATTTTTGTAACTTGTACAAAAATCTTCTTTTCTAAAACTATGGGCCAAATTTAACCAAACTTGGCCACAATCATTACTAGGGTATCTATTAAAAAAAAAGTGTCCAATAACCCCGGCAAATAATTTTGATCCGCACAAACAATTATGCAGAAATAACAGTCATTGTTTTTAGTGATTACTTGTTAAGGTACTTTTTAGAACTCCACCGTGTAAAGCTGATCAGGCGATGAACATCTTCAAAATACGACGAGGGAGTCTCTTCCTAGCCTGAGAATACTGATGTTTGTGTATTTCTGGATTTTTAGTGGGAGGAACGAATAGTTCGGTAGATGGTTATGTATAAAAATCATCTCTAAACGAAGAATGTTGGTATACATTCAAGAGGTGTTTTGGTTTCAGATCTTTTTCCAACTTTTCCGTTTTCAAGATTATTGACTGAAATGTATGGGTTTAACAAATTCATCCCTATATAACCTTTTGTGCTGACTCTGCATTTTTTTCTTTCTTTTAGAGTCTGAGTTACTCTTACGATAACCTTTCCGCATAGTACAATGTATAATACCTAATTCTTTTGACATGGCTTTTATTTTCCTGATTTTTTTCGCAAGAGATTTAGAAAGTCCAGATCCTTTCAACTGTCTTTTCCTTTTATACTTTCATCCTTTTCCTCCCTGCCTCAATTTGTCGGTATGTTGGATAAATTTGTTTTTCTTATATCCCTCCATCTTTTGCAGTTTTCTGCATTTTTCTACAAAGGTTCTGTTTATTTTGCACCTTAACAATAATATTGTGTTTGACTAGGTAGGTCGGTTTTAATTCACTTCTCATGTGTATTGAACTCTCTTAAATTTATATAATAAAGTAATATTAATTCACACCCCTCACTGACATTAAATTTACATCAAAACACCATTCCAAACAATATTCATGTTACATATTAATTCTCTTTTGCAAGCCTTCCTGTGTTTCTGAAAAAAATACTACATCATCAGCATACATAAGACAGTCTGCTCTACGGTTATTAATATTTACTGGATCAGGACAAGATAAAAACTTGTCAGGTAGATCATTGAGATTTAAAACATGGAGCCATTTCATTATCAATTTTAACACAGAGGTCACTTTTAATATACATATCTTTAATGATAGAATAAAACTTTCCAGTAATATTGTTTGATAAAAGCTTATATCTGATACCCTCATGGATCACTTTATCAAAAGCCTGTTTAAAATATACAGGCAAATAGTTTACCCCCCTTTTCACTTTATTTATCGATAATGGTTTTTAAAACAAAAACATGATCAGATGGTCTACATTTTTTTGAAAATCCAATTTGACATGGATTAATCACTGATTCTTTTATCAAAAATTTATCTAGTCTGTTATTCAAAACAGAGTTAACACAAGAGTTAATGGCAATGCCACGATAATTATCTGTTTTACTTGGATCACCAGACTTAAAAACAGCAGATAAATAGACTGATGACCACTGCATTGGATAAATACCAGATGAAAAAATATGATTAAAGAGTTTCTGAATTAAAGGATTTAGAACTAAACTTCCTGCCTTTAGCATCTCGTTAGGTATACCATCCAGACCAGAGTTTAGACATTGATTCAAATATTTGTTTAGTAGAGAATCTATAATCTAATTCACAAAAAGTTTTATTTTTTTTCCATATTTTCTATTTTAGAGTTAATTTCTTTAATTCTTGTCTCACTAATTGAAGGAGATTTATTCAAATCTGAAAAATGATTAAACCAGACTTCTGGTTCTACTGACTTTCCTTTACTATCATCTGTAGACTCCTTTAAATAATTAATAAGTTTCCAGTATTGTTTTGGATCAGAATCTCTTAAATTGTCAAGGCTATTCAGGATGGACTGTTTAAATGTGCGCATTTTATATTTACGCAATTTATTATACTCTCTGTAAAGTTTATAATATGAACCTCTGACAATAGGATCATACCGAAATTTTGACAATAATTCTCCTTTAGATACTAGAATGTTCCTCTTTACACCTAAATCAGAATCAAACCATTTACAATTAGTTTTTCTTTTTTTAGATGATTTATGGCGAAAAATATTTGCCTTTGTAGCAGCAACATTTATTATGTTTAAAAAATCAGGAACTGCTCTCTCTGAATCTTCATTGTCATATTCATGATTCATAAAATTATTTAAAAGAGATTTGCAAACAGGGTGGCAAAGTGCATCTTGAAATTGACTTGTTGATGATTTTGACTACTTATTACCACTCGGAAATGCATTCATTTTAAATTTATTAATAGATAAATGTGAAGAATAAGTTGCTAAAATTCCAAAAGACAACTTACAATGACAATCTGAAAAATTTGGGATAAAATCTGATATTTTGAAAGATAACATTTTGGGTAAAAGTGCCTCTGAGATAATAACATAATCTACAACATTCGATCCTGTGGGTTTATGGAATGTAAATTTACCATACAAATCTCCCAATACTCTTCCATTTAAAATTCTCATTTTTGTAGATATACAAAAATCTAATAACTGTCTACCTCTAACATCAACCTTACTATCATAACTATGTCTTACATCTTGAATAGTATCACAATCATAATCATTATATATAGGTGTAAATGAGTATCATAAACATCATTTTGTATAAAATTTGGCTCTGATCCTGACCGAGCATTCAAATCACCACATAATATAATATCTCCTAACTGTTTATAAGTGCATGTCATATCCCTTTCAATACTATCTAATACATCATCATCAGACTGATGTAAATAACTTGACATACTTGGAATTATATAGGCTAGACACAGATATATATCATTTGTTAGATTAAAAAAGTTCTTATTCAGTTTAATCCACTGATAATCTTTACTGGTATTTTGCAAAATGTTTATGCCTGGACGGATAATATTCTTTATTAGTATACCAAGGCCCCCATAGAATCTTGAATTAGAGGACTGTACTCTACAAACTGGGAAAAAATTGTATCCCTCAACACTAATAAGGGTGTTATATCCCAAATGTGTTTCTGTCAATAGTATAATATCATAATGAATGATCTGTTTTAGAAATGAGGGGTCATGTGATTTATTGTAGGATTTAGAAATTAAGCCCCCAACATTCCAAACACAAAAAGATAAATTAGATAATAGAATGTTCTTGTGCTTATTCATTACTTCAATTTAATGTTTAAGAAATAGTGTTGTTAAAATGTGTACTAAAATATTCAAGTAATTTGGGAGAAAAAAATAAAATAAACCTTGTGTAATTCACAAGATGTTATATGAAATATAAACACACACAAAAAAAATTAAAAATTCCCAAACAGATATGTTAAGTTCAAAACTAAATTCAAATAAAGTTATACAATACAATATTAATATAAATGTTTGTATATATTGCAGAAATTAACGCAAAAAAGTCGTTTTGTCTTTAAATGTTAATACCCCCTGCGGTGATAACCACGATTGCCTCGAAACTGATTATTGTTCCCTCTTCCGCCTCTATATCTCTGGCCTCGGCCTCTGTTGTACATATACTGTTGTGAATCATCATCTGGCACAAAATCATTTGTATTGTCACGTTGGACTCTAGGCGATGTATAATTGTATTGGTTAACGTTGCGTTTCATGGGAGTTCTCGGGGGGAGGCCAAGAATCCGGTCTATTGTGTCCCTAATGTTAGATGCCAACATTTTAGTGCCATTTAACGAAAGATGATAATTGTCCTTGGGATCCAAATATTTTTGGAGAGCACTCCCTTTAAATGCCATATTACTGTTGTCGCATATCTCTACATTTGGTTCATTCCTGAGATCTTCCTTTCCCATTAAACTCAAAATTTGTGCCTTGTTATTTAACGACTCCTCGTCGGCTCTTGGAGTTGGGAGAGAAATTACTATTTTGGTATCATTTAATTTCTCTTTAGCACTATCAATAATTGTATGTAGATATTCAATACTCTTTTCATTTGGGGTAGATCGAACAGCATTTGATAAAGAATGCAAAACTAAAATATCCGGTGTAACTTCTAGCTCCTGTATAACATGATCAGTTTGCTCTAATGTGAATGCCTCATGTTTTTCTGCAGAGTATTTGGAACAAAGTTTATTTGGGTCAATTCCCTAAATGTTGGATGTACCAATTAGAACAACATGTTTTGTATTTCTTGGTTTAGGATGTTTTGGTTTCACTTCCTGAAAATCGTTTGAATTGTCTTGACTCAAATGTAATTTTAGACTAAGTACTTCATCTTCTTTATGTTTCAAATTTTCAGATACTGAATTATAAGCTGAAGCCATCTCTTCAATTTTACTGATCTTATTGTTTAACTTAGTTTGTAGATCAGAAATGTCACTTTGTAGGTCTTTAATTCTCGTGTCCTGAGAATTTTGTTTTTTATATACAGACTAATTTGTAAAATATAGACTTGATTTGAAACGTTTTTATACTGATATAAACTATTGTCGAAAACTAACATTTCGACGTATTACAGCCGACTGTGCTCTTTATCGAAGGTCATACAGTGACATATACTAGTACATGCTAAAGTCTATCTCGTTTGGTATCTGGTGGAGAGTTGTCTCATTGGCAATACAACCTCATCTTTGTCTCACAGGTGCAAGTTTATATTCATGGTATATCGATGTTCTAAATCTAAAAATTTCTCCTGAAAATGTAATTACAATAAATGACATGTACTAGTAAACTCCAAAACACATGAAGAAAAGTAAACACAATTTACAACTCTTTGCCAATACGATATGAGTATCTGACAAGTCTAGATCGGGTTTTTTTGTTGACATTTACATTCAATAGTTAACCTATGACTACTGTGCCTATATCACACAATTTAATTCTTAAATCAAAATGAAACGTAGTTCAATAATCTTCAACCAAACTCCGACTTGTATTCATCAACATACAAATTGTGGTAATTTTGTTTAGCAGTAGAAAGAAAATATTTTTCTCTAAATCCAATACTTATGTTATACGTCAATACCCAGGACCTGACAAAAAATAGCACACCCAAGTCTGAGAACTATAAATTTTACTCAGCTGAAATAAATAAAAATACCCTAATTTTTCAAATACGATTTAAGATTACTTTTCTAAAACATGTAAAAGGACAATAGCTATAAAATGGTTCAATGATACGTTTCGAAAATTTCAGTTATGCTGATCATCTTAACCAGACAGATTTTTTATATTTTTACATATTTTCCAATCTTAAAGCAAACCCCGATCTTTGATCTCTCTGATCTAATTTTAGACATGTCTTTTCCGTTCTACAAGAAAACAGCAAATTGTTAATTAATACCAAATATGATTATTGTTATTAGATTTTTTTTTAAATTATAAAAAAGGTTGAAATAAATCCCATGAACTACTTTGGAAAGACCTAATAATTAAGTGTTTTGAATAACGTTATGTGACATAATAAGACAAATGGCAAAATAGAAAACAATCAGAGTTAAATTATTAAGATATTTTATGTTACATCCACATCTGTTGTTCAGGGTGTTACATTACAAAAAAAACCAATTATTTTTCTTTTATTATAATAATAACCCGTATAAAACATACAATTTTAAGGATTATTAACCCTTTAGAGCTCAGAACTTCAATAGTGCGATTCAAACAACATTTTAAACGATTAAATCTGATTTATTTTAAAATTTTGATGGAAAAGCACCAAAATCATAAAATTACCTAGCATTTTCTAAACTTATATTAAGCACATTGTTTTCAATATAATTATGAACAATGAGAAACTTTAATTTCATTTTAATCTGCAGAGTATGCATTTCTGAACATTTTACGTACTGGGCTGAAAAGGAGTACATAATACTTAAACAATGACAATTCTCACAAGAAAGATTCTCTTTCAGCAAGGTGAGCTCAAAATGAAGTTATTAATAACAAACAAGAATCAATAAGACCTTATATTAAATATCAACATTGGGAAAAAAAACAATTATTCTTTATCTATGGATTTCTCCAAAATGTCCAAAAGTCTATCCATTTTTTTAATTCTATCCCCATGCTGTTTTTTCATTGAATCTACCACATTATTATTGGTATCTTGTATTTCAGTAATTATTGTTGAAATTCTATCAGATTAACATTTTGTTTCCTTCTTCATTCTCGCCCCCAAGGGTGACTTGGGTATAGAAATATGGTCACTTGGTCTTCTCCCGACTGGCAGTAAAACGCTTGCCGATGTGGGGCGTCCGTTTGGCTGTGCGGGATGTATCAAGTTCGCAGTCACGTCCGGTCAGAAGGGGGACGTTAAATCCGATGCCTCGTGTAAAGAGAGTGCCACGATTTATAATCACTAGAAGTTGATGGGGCATCTATATCGGCAGTACTAAATTTCTCCACAACAACATTTCCACTTTTTTTACTATTATCTTCCATTTCACAGGGCATTGTTGAAGCCTTGTTTCCATAGAATGCATCAAAATGCTTCCATGTACAGCGGTTATTGCCTGTGTGATTGTTCGAATCCATTACTTCTTTGTATTTTTTTTAAAGATTTTTCTATTTATTGATAACCTGTTTAATAGAAACATTTACTCCTTGCTGGTTTTTTTTTAAATTTTGCCCCACAGAGTATCATGTTGTTTTGTTCCATTGAAGGCCTCCTCCATATCCCCACGAATGGTCATCAATAACTTCTCTTCTTTTCAATCCAATTGTGGATCTAAGTAAAATATAAATAATTTAATGGCATATGATCATTATCAGATACAATATATATATTTTATTTCAACTTAGTTTTTCCATTAGTATTTTATGAAACTCTTCAAAATTTAAGACCAGTGAATCTGTTATCTGTATATGATTAACTGGGACAGATTGGAGTCCGTAGGCAGAATCAATGCTTTGTAAGGTACTGACATTGTCAGAATTTGATAGAGACGAAAAACATACTGTTTCCTCATCAGAATAATCAGGGGTATCATGGATAATTTTTTGTCTATACAAATACAATTTTTCATCTGAACCAATGTTTGCATTCAAGTTTCTATCCATAAGTTGTTGTTTTGAAAGACCTTTAAGGAATTTCTTGGTCTTTTTCTTTATCTTATTTTTTTCTTTTTTCTTTTCTTTCTTATCAGAGATTCCCCAAGGGTGACTGGGGTATAGAAATATGGTCACTTGGTCTTCTCCCGACCGGCAGTAAAACGCTTGTCGAAGTTGGGCGTCCGTTTGGCTGTGCGGGATGTATCAAGTTCGCAGTCACGTCCGGTCAGAAGGGGGACGTTAAATCCGATGTCTCGTGTTAAGAGAGTGCCACGCTCTTTGCACGTTAAGAACCCTTGCAACAACTCTTTGAGGGGTCCGTAGGTGGCCTGCTGCAAGGCAAAATTTCTGTCCCTATCCAATATACCCTCATTTTCCAGTGGCAGTCCAAATTTCCCCGACCATCATCCCAGATGGCCTCTATTGTACCAACCTACCTATTGTATTTATTGTGAACTTGTTCTCGTCCTGAATATGCATGAAATATTTGCCACTGGACGTTAAGAAACCAACAATCAATCAATCATTCTTATCAGAGATATTTAAATTGTTTACCGAATCAGAAAATTGCTGAACTGCAGGGCTATCAGGCTGAACTGCTGTGCTCTCAGGCTCAATTCCCTGGTTCTCAGGTAGTACTGTTTGGCTAACATCCACATCATGCACAGTGTCAACACCTGGTTTTAAAGATTGGAACTTGCTTTTAAAGTCTATAACAGTTGGGTCTATTTTCAACAATTAGTGTATTTTTTTTATTTATTCTTTTATAGGGTAACAAAACAAATGAAATATAGTGGGAGTCCCCCTGGGTCATCCCAAAACCCCCTCATGTTTGAGAACTTGTAAACGGTTGAGATCCCCAACCCTTAACCATAATTATTCTTGTATTGGACAATAAAACTAATTAAATCGGTCATTTGTTCCATATCATTTTCTGAGATGAACTGACAGTTGTATCAGATGACCAACCACAGCTTTGTTGAAAATTTTACAATTTTGAATTACTTTGACCACTTTTTGGAAAATTATGTTAGATGAAACAATAAATCGACCATATTTTATAGATATTTGTATAAAATGTAACACCAAACCTTCCATCAGTGTACTGATAATTTTTCCACATTTTACTGTAAATTTGACAACTTCTCTGTTATTATATTTGATGTTACCTTAAATCGGACATTTGTTCCATATCATTTTCTGAGATGAACTGACAGGTGTATCAGATGACCAATCGATTAAATCGATCATTTGATCAAGACAATTTTCTAGTATGGATGGACAATTGTATTCGAATTCAAATTAAACCAACCACAGATTCATTAAAATATTGCATTATTGTTCAGTAAATTTTTCCACTTTTTGGATAATTCATTCCTGAAATCGACCATATTCGAAAAATAATTGTATAGAATGTAATACCAAACCTGCCATCAGTGTAGTGATACTTTTTCCACATTTTACTGTATATTTGACAACTTTTTTGATTATAATATTTGATGTTACCTTAAATCGGTCATTTGTTCCATATCATTTTCTGAGATGTACTGACAGTTGTATCAGATGACAAACCACAGCTTATTTGAAAATTTTACAATTTTGAATTACTTTAACCACTTTTTGGCTAATTGTATTATGTGAAACCTTAAATCGACCATATTTTATAGATATGTGTATATAATGTAACATCAAACCTGCCGACAGTGTATTGATAATTTTCTACATATTACTGTAAGTTTTTCATAAATGTATAAGATGATACCACAAATCGGTCGTTTGATTAAGATAATTTTCTAATATCTTTTGACAATTGTAGTAGAAATAAGCTTGATCCAGCCACGGCTTCATTAAAAACATTCCATTTTACATTAAATTTTGCCATTTTTTGGATTATTGATTCAGATGTTACCTTAAATCGACCATATTCAAAAGATAATTGTAATGATTTTAATTGCTTGTTGATGTATATTGTGTAGGAGAAGAATTCACATCCTACCTCAGGAAATCCACCGTTTAGAATTAGCTATTCAATTTGCAACAATCCAAGTTAAAAATACATATGGAATAACAATTTATTGCCTTAAAATTAATCAGAACAATTATCTAAAACAGGAAGCAATGAAGCATGTCTATCCCAATTTGAGCCTAAAAAGGCAATAACGTATGACATGTCACTGAATAGGAATTGATTGGTGTATAAACTCGACCAATTCACTCACAAACAAATAAAAGTCCGAAAGGCGTTTAATCCTATAATAAATGGTATAGACAGGAATAGATATTATAACAATGTTTATAACAAAGTTTACATTGGAACTACTGTTAGGCGGAACAAATATGCGTCGAGAACCGCATGGGCAGATAACAGATAAAAAAGACAGAATACATTTACTTTATTACATAATAAAACAAAATTTGTTATA
Source organism: Mytilus edulis (assembly GCA_019925275.1). Classification (NCBI taxonomy): domain Eukaryota; kingdom Metazoa; phylum Mollusca; class Bivalvia; order Mytilida; family Mytilidae; genus Mytilus; species Mytilus edulis. Next base: position 50,634,502 of record CM034354.1, read on the forward strand.
TTCAATAGAGAAAAGCAAGTTATAACATCAATTCATGGCAATTGTGGTTCTGATTTCAGAATACCTTTCTTTAATTAATTTGTTTGTCAAGTTAATCCAGGAAACTACTATGTATAGCAGTTGACAGGAAGCTTCAAATGTTCAAATAAGTATGATGGTAAAAAAATTAAAGAATGTTTTAAAAAAACTCATTGCCAGATCATCAGTTTTATATAAACCTTTATCGATTTTTTTTTTATTATAACAATTAGGGCAAAACTAATCAAACATACATATATAGAAATTTTAGACCATTTATAACAAAAAATAACCAAGATCCATATAAAAATATACTATTGCATATATCACAAATTCCTAAAAAAAGTAAAAAATCTCTTAAACTTTATTGATAATAAATGTCATTATTTATAACTATCAGTTTTTTTTTCACATATTAACCTTGTTTATCACATTTAAGGGCATATGATACACTCATGTATATCACATTCTTAAATAAAAGTAAAAATCTCTGATACACTCATATATCACTTTCTAAAAAAAGTAAAAATCTCTCTAATAATAAGAAATGTCATTACCTTTAACTATCACAGTTAAGCTTAAATTCTTTTTAAGTTAATGCCCTATTTTTGCAAAAATAACAATTTGAGAGTTATTATAAGAAGACTTGTAACTTGTAAAACTGTTTATGTTTTATCAGGATAAATTAAATACATGAGAAAAATATAAGATATGCATATAATTTTTGATGGACAGCAAAAATAACTTCATAGTGACACGTAGAATACACAGATACATTGTTATAGTGTTATTAACTGGCTGTTTCTATACTGGCTCTGGTATAGATTCAAGGTTTGCTGTATTGCACTAGATACCTGTAGGGTAATATACCAGTGCCAATACAGAAACAGCCAGTTCATAACACTTTTATTAAATAATTTTTCAATACACTCATTTTAAATGGTGTATTACAGACATCAAATGTGTATATAGGGTCAATATTTCAAATAGGGACTGGCAATGATGTGAATATAGCGCCAATATTTCCAATACTGACTGGCAATGAATCCTGAATAACATGCATGATATATGTTAACATAAAATTTAGGATTCATTGCCAGTCCGTTATGGAAATATTGGACCGGGCTGAAAAGCCATATAGATCACAGATTTTATATGACCAGGACGAGGTCACTAATATGACACATGCCGTTTTGGTGGTATTAGGGCGGTTTCAATCGTATTATATGATTATTCAAAATATAAAACTTCTCTATAAGTAAAAGGCTTGGAAACGGGATGAATGCAAGTCTGTCCCAAGCAATAATCATGGTTCCAAGTACAAATAAAATTCATATTTTGAGACAATGTATGGTTATACTCTTTATACTGCAACTTTAAGTTTCTAGTAAATAAAACATTTTTGATAAAAACCAACATTTTAAATGTTGAGGTAGACAACATTAAAATTTAAAGTGAATCTGTATTGTTTATTGACCTTATATTACTTCAAGAATCTTATTATACCAAAATTGCTCAAAACAATTACTGTCTCAAATTTTTTACATGCCACAGTAGTGCAGAGATACAATATCTATGGGTCAGTTTATACATGTTTTAAAACTATTAAAGTATAAATCAAAAGACAGATTGACTCACCATTGATAACCACGAAAATATCTATCTATTTCTGTTACTAAATATCTATCTATTTCTGTTACTAAATATCTATCTATTTCTGTTACTAAATATCTATCTATTTCTGTTCTTTTTTAAAGAAAAAAAACACTTAAAAACACTTAAAGGGAAATCACACTATTTATACTACTAATAATAAATCATTGAAATTTTGCATGTAGACAGATCATACTTTTTACAATATTTTAGGCGAAAAAAAAATTGGGGTCATCGATGTTATTTTCGAGATATGACGTCATCAAAAAGTGAAGAATCGCGTTAAACCGAAATATAGAAATAGCGCTCTAAGTTGCTAATTGAAGGCAAAATTATTGAAAAACGATGTTTTACTGATGAAACTAAAAACAGTCAATTGTAATTTTTACCTTATACACATTTATTTTTCTCAGTTTCCTTATTTTTCAAGGCCTTTGAACATTTCCCGCCGTTTTTAATTTCGATTTATTATAGATTTTTCTTGAAATAAAAAAAATCTACTAATGTTTTTTCCTTCAAACTTCTGCATAAGTTGCAGCTTCAGGGGAGATTTTAAAACCATAAATAAAAATGGGGGGTCACCGATGTTTTAAATCCGCTAAAACGGAAACAATCTTATTATCGATTTTTGGCGGGAACTATTATAACTAACGTCATAGAACGACGTTGTTAGCATAGGAGCATTTCTTGCAATGCTTGGAACTATTGGGTTGAACTAAACCTTTTCACTACAAAATATAATAACATTTTTCCAGGGTATTTCGATTATTCATTGATATTTTTATCAATCTATCGAAACGTTAAACATTAAATACAGTAACAGTTTATTATAAAGTAATTGTCAAAGTTGAAGTCATCTACATTTTTTAATTGCATTCGTTGTATAGGGAAAACGATTGTCTGCCTCATGCCGTATTAAAGAAATAATTTACGGCTTGCAGATAAAGAATCTTCTACTTCGGAAGACTGATGGTATCCGGACTGAAAGTTACACGTTCCATTTAGGCTACAAACAGAACAAATTCACTAACTTGTATATTCGCACCGGGAAGATAAAACCTGATATGTCGTGTTTAAAAATCCACAGACTCGGCACTTTAAAAAAAAGCACTCTCTGCTATATCATATTGGCTTGTTTTTTTAAAGAACCAAAGAATGAGAGGTTAGTCAGCTACCTTTGTATTAAAACACTAGTTGTCCTTTTCAGTCATGGTCGGAATCCGACAATCTGACTGTATCACTGTCGACAGGCAAGTGATCACATTGTGTGATCTGAACTAGCATTACTAGTTTTTTTTCCCATTGTTTTCATGAATTTTGCAAATTTTTCAGTGGCGAATATTACATGATCATAAGCACAAAATTTGTCTATATGAGTGGAATATTCCTTCACCAGACGGACCATTAATGCGTTGGTTACAGTTAAGCAGTACTCTGTGAGACATGTAACTCTACATAAATACATGTGTGTGTGTGCTGAATATTTCTCTTGATGGAGACTTTTAAAGCCAAATGTATAGTACGTGTTAAATTTTTATACGCCCGTTTACGGGACGTACACGTATTATGGTATACCTCTGTCCGTCCGACCGTCCGTCGTCAACATGTCGGACGCTTCAACCAATTGGCATACAACTTTGGTGAATATTTTGTATCTATTGGCGTGAGCTTCCTTTCGTCTTTTATAAATTTTAGATTTTATGTTTCCGAGTTATAGGGTTTTACAATTAAGAAAAGTTTTTTTTTTCAGTTTTCGGACAATAACTCAATAAGTGCTTTCAGCAGTTTTCATGAAACTTTAGTGCATTGTTCATATCGATTGATGTAAGCTCCCTTTATAATTTTATAGATTTTCGATTTTACGATTCCGAGATATGGGGTTTTATTCATTAAAAGGGGGGATTTTCCAGTTTTCGTACGCTAACTCTAAGATGCTTTCACCAATTTTCATACAACTTTGATGAATTGTTTACATCTGTTGATGTAAATTCCGTTTTGATTTTCATTAATTTCTTATATGACATTGAGAAGTAATGAATTTCTCTGAAATTGTACCACAAGGCTTCATATCACAAATTGAGGTTTGGGGTACATGTAATTGCTCCAAACGTTCAGGAATTAGGGTTCAAAATCAAGCATTTTACTAGTTTAACTAGTTTACACTAACTTGTGTTTGAGTGTATGGATCTATCTAAAATTGTACTACAAGGTTCCACACCACAAAGGGAAGGCTGGGATTGAGTTTGGGGGTAATTACTACAAGAGGAATGGGGGGTGGGGGTCATAATTTTTTTCTGCAAATTTTTGATATTTCAAATTTTTTGAAATATATCAAGAAGAAATCTCCAATTGCACAATAGTTTTTAAGACCGTCGACCATATTTGTTTTGTGTCAGAACCCATATTATGTCAAAAATTTGATCACAGTCCAAATTCAGTATATATATATATATATCAAGCTTGGATATTGTGTCCAAACGTGCCAAGACTGTTCAACCTCTGCGGGCGTATCAGGCTGCGCTCAGCGTAGCATTTTATTGTTGTTGGTGTAGGTCATCAATAGTACCAAAATATATAACTATACATAGTGTTTGATATTCCCAGATTATTTGACGTCTAACGGTCTTATTTTTAACTTGTTGGTCCTAAAGTTCGCTAACGACAATTTGAAGAAATACTACAAAATATGATTTTTTGGTGCCCAAATTATGTTAGCCTGAGTATCATTTACAATACAATACGGTGCTAAATTTTCTCTGATTTCGACAGCCAGCAACCGATGTAAAATTTTGGATGATTTTCGTTATTTTATTAACGTTTTTAATTGAATATTTCAATAAATATGATTACTCTACAAATCACTTGTTTTTATGCCCCCCCCCCCCCCCAAAAAAAAGTGAGAGGCATTATATGTCAAAGGAACTTTCGGGAAAGATTGACGACACTTGGGTAATTTCTGTCGTCACATGTGAAATAAATAACGATCTCAAATAGCACTTCACACATAATTTACGTCCAGTGGCAAGTTTAATGCATACAAGAATTCAGAACTAGATCATATTAATATTGATCCTGCTTTGTATTAACCCGACAGGCTGCCCCGGATGAATATAAATGTGAAATGAGATTTTTGATGAATTATTTATACATGTAGTATAGAAAACTATAGTTATGACGTTTCATGCATGTGATATGAGAAAACCGTCGAAACTCATTGTTCCTATTTACAACCCTCTGGTCTGAAAACTACAGATTCCGGAAGGTGTACGCTTACATGCTGCTACTCTTGGTCTATTTGTACCCCCCTCCCCCCCCCCCCGAAAATATACTATGAACTCTACATACTGCATCGCGACGATACGCTGCCAAAGAAAAGTATTTGTCACCGACTTCGTTTTCGAGAAAATGGTCCGAGAGGGTACTAAATTATATTGAATATGCTATGAATTTCCATCGTTCTTAGCAGTGGCGGATCCAGGGGGGGGGGGGGGGTGTTCCGGGGGTGTGCACCCCCCCCCTTTATTTTTGCCGATCAATGCATTTGTATCGGGACATATGTTTTGCACCCCCCCTTTGCCCTGGGTGCCCTGGGTTAGCACCCCCCTTTCGAAAATTCCTGCATCCGCCCCTGCTTAGTGTTGATTATGCATGATGATTAGGTGTTTTGTATTGATATGTTCTTTTTATCATAAGGGTCTGGATAGAAGATCATTCATTTATTAATATTTATTTTGTGTTACTAATATTTTTTATTCTTTATATTTAAGCTTTATTCTCTAATCTTCTGTTTTTTGCCTTTTATTCTGCAGTATAAATTTGCCAATAATCTGTATTCCGTAAATTTACCTCAATACAATCAGACCCTCTTTTATGGACACGTATTTTTAATTTAATTATAACAGTTGTAAAAAATATGATATGTTCATTATCATTTCTCCTGCTTTAGTGGAACGTCCCCTCGAGCGGCTCGCTATTTTTTTTTTAAATTAGCAACCTTTACGACGGACACGAAAACGGCGACGTCATAATACAGTTACGACACTATAGCGGCACCGAGAGCGATGCGTATAAACAATAGTGTGATTTCCCTTTAAGTATGAAATTTTGAGTTTTAAATAAAACATGCAATTCCTAGAGATAGTTTTTTTTTCATTTTTCAAAAGTGCACATCAAAACTGACTTTCAAAATTAAAGAAAGTTTCACCATAGGATCCTTATTGAATCACATTTCTTTAAAAATCAATAACAGTGCATTTATAAGAATGTCTGAATATTTGTCACACATATCCAAGAAAAATTTGCAACTCTGTTATTGCAGTACTAACTTGCCATAGTTTTAAACGATATTAAGTAGACGGGGCAGAGCTTACCCATCACTATATACCTCCACTTTTTAAAGCAGGGGTATAATGCGAGATTTAAATGCATGTACATACTTTTCTATACAATTGACCCCAAGGGTGACTGGGGAATAGAAATATGGTCACTTGGTCTTCTCCCGACCGGCAGTAAAACGCTTTGCTGAAATGGGGCGTCCGTTTGGCTGTGCGGGATGTATCAAGTACGCAGTCACGTCCTGTCAGAATGGGGACGTTAAATCCGATGTCTCGTGTAGAGAGAGTGCCACGCTCTTTGCACGTTAAGAACCCTTGTAACAACTATTTGAGGGGTCCGTAGGTGGCCTGTTGCAAGGCAAAATTTCTGTTCCTATCCAATAAACCCTCATTTTCCAGTGGCAGTCCAAATTTCCCTGACCATCATCCCAGATGTCCTCTATTGTGACAAGACCTACCTATTGTATTTATTGTGAACTTGTTTTCGTCCTGAATATGCATGAAATATTTGCCACTGGACGTTAAGCAACCAACAATCAATCAATCAATCTATACAATTAAGCTCAATATTTCTAGAGGTTTATAAATGATGTGTAAGCTTGGTCAATAAATTAAAAAAAATAATGAATGTTCATGGTTTGATGCAAGGACAGTTGAAAAAAGAGTGACAAACAAAGTGATTTAATTTGATTTTGAATTTTGATGGGTATTAAAACCAGTTAACTTAATTAATGAAATAATTATTGCTCAGAAAGATTGAGTGACATTTGAGTTTCTGAAATATGTGTAATTTGTGTGTCAGACATGGACACTTGAGTATTATCAAGGGTATCAATGGTGCTATCTGATTGTGTACACAGAGTCAACTGACTTCTTCTAACTCAATTAGAACTTTCTTTCTATATTTACAAATGATGCTTTCTACTGTTTCCAGAGCATGTTTTGTTGTTTATTTTAATATCAAAATTTACAGTGAATTGAGTAGGATGCATCAATGGATCCCTAGCTTGTGAACAGAATTCCACAAATCCAGTTGGTAGACTTTTATTCTTTAATGTTACATCTGAAAAAAATTAAAGTGAAGATACTTATTACCTTGAAAATAACAACTTGTGTTATTATATTATAATCAATTCACTGACTTCGCCTGATACTTTACGTTGAATGTAATTTCTTTTATTTCAACCAAAGATTTGTATAGTAATCTTACTATACAAATCCTTGTTTCAACCGAGGTTCAAGGTATGAAGTTCCATAAAGTTGAGAAAAAAAAGTTTTATTGTTTTTTATCTACAACATTTCTGCTGTTAAAAGTTTATCTTTAACTTCATATGTGGCAGGTACAACAAGTGCTTGACTTAAGGAGGCTCATGGGTATAAAAAGTTCAGAAAAAAATTAAACATTACTTATTACTTTATTTCTTGTTACTTTTATCATATGAAACCAAAATATGTTCATTATTCATTAACTGTTTAATACCTGTTATATTCATAAGTACATGTAAACAATAGATCATTTTTCAATGTTTACATTATTCATGATTAATTCTCAGTTCTCCGGTTAATGTTAACATTATTCATGTTCAATTCTCAGTTCTCCGGTTAATGTTAACATTATTCATGTGCAATTCTCAGTTCTCCGGTTAATGTTTACATTATTCATGATTAATTCTCAGTTCTCCGGTTAATGTTTACATTATTCATGATTAATTCTCAGTTCTCCGGTTAATGTTAACATTATTCATGTTCAATTCTCAGTTCTCCGGTTAATGTTAACATTATTCATGTGCAATTCTCAGTTCTCCGGTTAATGTTTACATTATTCATGATTAATTCTCAGTTCTCCGGTTAATGTTTACATTGTATTATAAGTTATAAATGTGTCTTTTTATCTTCTTATTTTCAAGGCAGTAGTGGCACCAAAGAACCTGCCAACGAGGTTCAACAATCAACTTCGCCTGAAAAGAATTTAGAACAAGGTATAATACTACAAAGGAAAAAATGTATTAATATGATTATATTCTTAAAAGGTGTGTGTTAACTTCATTTGATTGTTTATCTAATATAAATTCAATCACCAATAAAGTTCATTTAGCATGTTAAAAACACCGGATTATAAATACTTAAGATTCTTCAGGCAAGAAAGGTACAACCTACAGGTTAATATCCTAATCATATTTTGCCCTTTTTTTTTGGATTCGAGCGTCACTGATGAGTCTTTTGTAGACGAAACGCGCGTCTGGCGTATATACAAAATTTAGTCCTGGTATCTATGATGAGTTTATTGTTAACACTTTAGTTTAACATTCCTTTCAGAAAATGTTAAGTAATCTGCATAAATTTTATTTCAGTTATCTGCATAAATTTTATTTCATCTTAACATTTATTATAGATCCATATCAAATTCCAGACATTTGAACATAGTGGTATAAACCATTTTTGGAGTGTAAAAAATTCTTTGGATGTTTTAGATGAATTACGTGCTTTTGATGGTCCTTTTGATTCTGTTAATAGTTTTGATTTTTCTACTCTTTACACTACACTTCCACACTATCTTATTAAACAAAAGTTTTCCTATTTAATTAAATGGTCGTTTGGTAAAGCTGAATGTAGATATATTTGCTGCAACTCATTTAAAGCCTTCTTCTCAAATGAGAAAGGTAAATGTTCTAGATATACTTACTGGAGGTGTGATGACATGATTGAAGCTGTTAATTTTCTCCTTGATAACATTTATGTACGTTTCGGCAACAAAGTTTATCGACAGGTTGTAGGTATCCCCATGGGCACTAAGTGTGCCCCTTTATTAGCAGACTTATTTTTTGTACTGTCACGAATCACAGTTTATGACTAAACTCAGTAAGACCCGTCGAAATTGCATTTAATTGATAAATTCAACAACACTTACCGTTATCTTGATGATATTGTTTCGTTAAATAATCAAGAATTTTCTCAATATACTGATGAAATTTACACCAAGGAACTTACTTTAAATAAATCAAATTTATTCAGTAATAACTGTCCTTTCCTGGATTTAGATATTTCGGTTTTAAACGGGAAACTCCACACTATTTTTCGTTCCCTATTGTTAATTTTCCATTATTAGATGGTTATGTTCCTTTGGCACCATCTAACAGTGTTTATATTTCATAACTTGTTCGCTATGCCCGTGTCTGTTGTGACGTTTTTGATTTTAACGAACGCAACCTATGTATTACTGGTAAATTATTAAACCAGGGATATCGTTACCATAAATTACTTGAAACCTTTACTTAATTTTTCCATAGACATAAATATTTGGTTTTGAAGTTTGGTTGTACCTGTACATTTTTACGGACATGTTGTTAACCGTGCCCGGAAATTTAGAAACGATCCATGTAAACTTGTCGCTCCTTTAAATAAACTTATTCTAAAAGGTTACCTATTCAACACTGTAATGAGATCATTGAATATTGTTTTATTGGTATAAATATTGATTTTGTTATCAGTAAATTAAAAGCTAACTAAATATTACTAGTATGTTATATATATAATCATGGATCTACAATCTGTCGATACCTGTAACTTGGCCTTGCACAAGGTCATGCTTTTCTCTGGCTGTTTATGACGTCTTAACACTAAATCCATTGGATGTTGGTGTGTACGGATTGATAGTTAAGTCTTAGATGCATGATTTTTTCATTAGTTGTTAGTGGCTTTGAACTAGCTGTCAGATAACTGCGAGTACTCTCATATTTGTTCATTGCGTCTTTTTGTGTCGGGATGTATAAGTACCCGACCACGTCCTCTTGTATTTTTGTCCATCTGATGAGTTAAGCCTTTTTCAGATTTTTATAGTTCTTTCTTATGTTGTACTGTTATAACCACTGTCCCAGGTTAGGGGGAGGGTTGGGATCCCGCTAACATGTTTAACCCCGCCACATTATGTATGTATGTGCCTGTCCCAAGTCAGGAGCCTGTAATTCATGTGTTACACATTTGTTTTTGGTTCATTTTTTTACATAAATAAGGCCGTTAGTTTTCTCGTTTGAATTGTTTTACATTGTCTTATCGGGGCCTATTATAGCTGACTATGCGGTATGGGTTTTGCTCATTGTTGAAGGCCGTACGGTGACCTATAGTTGTTAATGTCTGTGTTATTTTGGTCTTTTGTTGGTAGTTGTCTCATTGACAATCATACCACAGCTTCTTTTTTAGGGACGGTGCAATATTTATCAAGCAGGGGGGACCGGTGCAAATCGCAAAACCTGTTTGGAAAAAAGTATTGTCCCATGCTGATGTGCTAGGAAAAAAAGTTATTTCCCATGACCTATATTCATTAAAAAAGTATGTGTCCCATGAATATGAATATATTGAGTGAATAAAAACACAATCTGTACCTTAAATAACGTAAAGCAACAATATTTATTGTGATATAAATGTTTTTGACAATCATTTTAACATTCTCGACTAGTCTTGACCTTCAAATTTAGTTTTGACTGGTGTAAATCAGTCCATTTAACTAAATTAAATATTGATCTTACAAAATTCAAGCTTATTAGGTAGTTTGATTTATTGCTGTGAAATGAAAGAATTTAATTTTACAATAGGTAAAAATAAAAATTATTATATAAATTCAGATAGGGCATCTTTAATTTTTTTTATAACTTTTTCAAATCAACTTTGATTTTCATCAAACTATGCAGCTATCTTAGATATATATTAAGCTTACTGAATCCCATGTCATTTAGTTTTTTGTTGTATTGCTGTAAAATTTAAGAATTACAGTAATCTTGGTAAAAAAAAGCTAGGATTTGCAATTCAGACAAAATAGAGATAGTATACTTTAATTTTTTTAATAACTTTTTCAAAAAATAGAACATAGGGGTAAAATGCAGTTTTTGGCTTTTAACTCAAAAACCGAAGCATTAAGAGCAAATCTGATAGGGGTTGATATTGTTTATCAGGTCAAGATCTATCTGCTCTAACATTTTCAGATGAAGTGGACAACTGGTTGTTAGGTTACTTCTGATACGGATGACCTAAAAATGCAAACTATTATCCATGTCTTTGATAATGCTTCCAAAGATGCAAGAACATCAAATGCTGTACTAAGAAACACTCTCCAACAATTTCAACAAATGAATCCTTCCCTCAAAAAGGCTTACATAAGGTCAGACAATGCTGGATGTTTCCATGGTTTTTTGGCAGTCAGTGAAATAGCACTTATCAACGAAGAAGAAAACATTAAGGTTGTGCAAATGGATTTTGCTGATCCTCAGGGAGGAAAATCTATCTGTGACAGGAGGGCTGCACACATAAAATCAGCATTTAGAAAATATGTGAATGAAGGACATGATGTGTGCACTGCAGCTGATTTTAAGAAAGCACTTCAGATATGCAGTTTAAGAAATGTAGCTGTTGTTGTTGCACTACCTCCAGAGAGCTGTAACAAGAAAGAGATCAAATCTCAAATTAATAATATTACAACCCTAAACAACTTTGCCTACCAACAAACAGGTATAAGGGTGTTCAGACAGTATGGCATAGGGGAAGGAAAGTTTCTTACCAATTCATCACTAAAGCTGCAGTTGTTGAGTTGCAGTAATATTACAGTCGTAGAAGCTTTTGCTGGCCACCTTAGTTCAATTCCATCCAGAACAGCCAGGCAAGGTGTTATAGTTCAAGAATGCAGAAATGAAGCATCAAATATTGCAGTAGATCAATCAGATGTTGATATTGAGGAAGAGATTGATGATATTGGGAGCAACCTGTTTACCTGTTCAGAACCAAATTGTCTATCAACGTTTAGCAAGTATGGTAATTTGGTCAGACATTTTGATGTTGGTTCTCATAGAATAAAACCAATGGTTTCATCTTTAATTGATAAGTCTAAGATACAATATGCTAGTAAAATTGAACAGAAATTGGTTGTTTTACCTAGCTGTTGCCACGAAACTACAGAACGTGAAAATTCCTGCAAATTGTGTGAAGGATGGGGTCTAAAACAAAGACGAACTGTAAAAAAATTCACGACCACACAAATTTCTTTCTTGAAGGAAAAATTTTCAAAGGGAGAAAGAACTGGACACAAGTGTGACCCAGAAGAGGTTTCCCTAGAAATGAGAAGTGCTAAAAGCAGTCTTGGAAAAAGATTTTTTTCCAAAGATGAATTTTTATCAGCTACTCAGATTGCTTCATATTTTAGTAGACTTGTTTTAGAGAAAAGAAAAACAGCATGCAATTCTTATGATGAAGAAGATATGGAAGCTGGAATAGCTGCAGAGACATTGGAACAGTTACAAGTGTTGGCCAGGAACTAACTTTACCACTAACTTTGTTATATTATTCAATTTGTAGTCTATGCTCAATTATGGTATTTATGTTTAATTGTCTTTCTTAAACTCTTTTGGGTTCCAATTGGTATATAGAAAATAGCCTGTTTTTAAATATTTCTGTATAATTATAAGATAAAAAAGATGATATTTATTGTTAGATCCCTCTCTGTCTTTCCATCATTATTATTTTGGTGTCTTTAACTTTTGGGGGAAAAATCATTCAATAAGCAAAACATGATTTGCAGAACAGGATGCAACCCTCTGGCGCACTGTGAAAAGTCGTAAGGTTGTAAGTCACTGGCGTAGATGGAATAGGCTCGTAAACTTGATCTGCTGCAATTCAAATCTTGCTTAAAGTGTAAATGTATTCATTGTTATGAATTCATGTCTTTTGATAAGGTACATCATAAATATTCTATGTTAATTTTATGTTAAAAACTCTCAGTCATGGCTTACTGACTGAATTATGTCCATGGTTTAAGTTTATGATAAGTTTATATTGTAAGAAAACCTATGATGTTTGGTATGAAGTTGAATAACCATTGACATGTATATATATACTATAGTATCCATGAAACTATATGACCCGACACCTTCAGACATGGTTCATTGACTTTTTAAGTTCAAAGTTGAAGTTAGGCATCTATGGTGCTCAGGAAGGGTAAGCATGGCTTGCATCTTGCATGAAACATACATATGTTTCTCACAATGGTTATGTTCTGGAATGGAGATATGGGATTATGAGTATGTGTTTGTCATTCAGTAAATCAGTAAACTGTTGTAAGCTGAAAAATCCTCACTTTTCTAATTTGTCATATAAGGTTGTCAATACAATTTGATTTATTAACCTATATCAAAGTTGTCTTGGTTAGAATGATAGAAATATAAATGATCTGGCTTAGCTTTGTGTTGCAAAATTCAAAATTCTTCTTACTTTTTATTAAATTTTATCGCTCCAAGATTTTTTTAACCTTTTTAGCACTTTTAAAAAAATGTTTAATGAATAAGGTACAGCCAGCAATAATTGACATTGGTAAACAATTATATACCCATCTTTAATCATAAAAAAAGATATTCTGTTCTCAACACTTGATAAAAAGTAATAATGAAATACGTTGCTATGGCCTTTATTTGGTTGCTATGCAACATTTTTCTTCAAAATATTGATATTTTGAATCTGATTATGTGTGAAACATATTAAGTGTTGTTTATATATATGTTAATTCTCGTGGTATAATAAAACACCAGTATTTTTAAGTCTATTCTGGAAAATAAGATTATTTTTTTTTTGATTTTTTAAAATTTTCACCAATGCTAAAAAAAATTTTTTAATCATTTGCTACCCATTTTTTTTTTTTAAATAAATTATAATACTATAAATGAACAGGGAATAAGAAAGAACTTCAAATTAACTGTTGCGATTTTTTTTAATTGGCATAGGAAAATGGTGTTTTTCGCATTTATTATTATTATCAAAAAGTTGTAAGTTTTATGTAACCATAGCAACAGAAAAAATAATTGTTCACTTAATTTTTTATTTTTATTTTATTTATAAAATAAATGATTAAGCAATGATAACTTATAAGATACCATATGCTTCAGCTTTTTGTTCTTTTCAAAGCTGAAAAAGTTGTATATTTTGTTTAAATTATTGCATTTTTAGTCTGTATAAAGTGTATTGTATTTAGTTGCTATGGAAACCATCAAATTTGATAAAAATTGAAAAAAACTTTATTTATGTGTTATTCTTGTTTCAGCTGAGCATTTATCATCATTTTTATGAAAATAAAAAAATATCACTTTCCAACCTTAGCTCAATGATTCATGTCCCAGCCTCTTAAATATTTATTTAGTCAGGAGCCTGTAATTCAGTGGTTGTCGTTTGTTTATGTGTTACATTTATTTGTTTCTCGTTCATTTTCTTACATAAAAATTTAGTTTTATCGTTTGAATTGTTTGAAATTGTCTTATCGAGGCCTTTTATAGTTGACTATGCGTTATGGGCTTTGCTCATTGTTGAAGCATTGTTGAAGGCCGTATGGCTACCTATAGTTGTTAATGTCTGTGTCATTTTGGTCTTTTGTGGATAATTGTCTCATTGGCAATGCTACCACATCTTTCTTTTTTTATATTTCCATGGAAAACATATGTTGCCAAGAAGTGACAAGTTTCAACAGGAAGTTGAAAGGCAATGAAATAAATACACACACTATAACACAATGTTAAAGCTTTAAGCCATAAAGATTGTGCCCAATGTTATGTTGATGAGAAAAGTGTGACAAAAGTTTTTGCGACTCCACCGATGAAGACACTGACGCAGGCAGTATATAAATCACTAACAACGGATGATAGAGTAAATAAGTCATATATATCATCTTGAATATAATGTAACAATATCAATGTGTTTTAGTTTTAAACTTACTGTAATTTCAGTTGTCTCACTTTCTTTTACCGATTCATTTTCTACAAATTTGTCAAATTCTGCAAGGTAACCAGTACTGCTGTATTCCACTTTCTGCTTGTTTTTCACATACATTTCATTCTATAAAAAAAGAGATTTGTTGTTATTTTATTTTATTCTTAAATTAAAAACAAATAGAAACAAGAATAACACAATGAGGGTAATTAAACCAGTCTTGTTTTTTTCTTTTTTTGTGTCACACCATTTTTTAATCTATAACCATGACAGTGGAATTTGCTAATATCAAACTTTACCTTCATTGTTCCATCAGTAACAATATGTTAAATTCAAAAAGCTTTTATGAAAAATATAAGCAACAGTTCAAAGGTTATCATTATACATAGACACTGGACCAGAGCTGCTGGCTTACCAACTAACCTGCCTTTGTGCC
Organism: Mytilus edulis; assembly: GCA_019925275.1. NCBI lineage: Eukaryota > Metazoa > Mollusca > Bivalvia > Mytilida > Mytilidae > Mytilus > Mytilus edulis. Next base: position 50,649,676 of record CM034354.1, read on the forward strand.
ATACAATACATACAACCAAAATATAAATTGCATGATCTTTTTTTGAAAATCTAGTTAAAAAATTAAAGATTCTATAAGATATTATTTTTTTTTAATGAGCTCTATGCAAAATATTTGCCATTTTTAATTTTCTGCAAAAAAATCTCTTAACACTTCCATACCAGAATTTAAATGACAGCAAAGTTGACAAAATAATTCATCAAATTTAAACTAAAGTCAGAGAATGGAAGCCAATTTTTGGATATTCATAAGAACATATACATACAGACAGACATGGGTAAAACATAATGCCCCATTAACATAGCGGCGGAGGCATACCAATCAGATTTGAAATAGAAAGCTTCACAATAGGTGCTGACCTTTTGTACCCCACTTTATATAATAAATGGAGACTGTGACACAGATGATGCCCTCGTTCAGATATAATACCATTGAGAGGCATACAATTAAGAATTGGTAAAGGTAACACCAACCAAATTGGAACTTGATCTATGTTTTGAGGTTATAAGCATTATGTATAAGTTCTATAAAAGAGGGACGAAAGATACCAAAGGGACAGTCAAACTCATAAATCCAAATATAATTTTTGTTTGAGGAAAATTTAAGTAAGAGAATGGAAATCATTTGGGTAATGACATACAAATGTACAGACAGATAAGGCTTATGCATATTACCTGTTTATCAACAAGTGTTGCATAAAAACATAAAAGCTCTGTCAAATATGACTTGATATATACATGTACATTATAAACAGCTGACTTACTGTAATTTCATATCTCTCACTTTCTTCTACTGATTGTGATTCTTCCATAAGATAGTCTAGTTGATCTGCTAGGTAAAACTGACTGTGCAACTCCATATTTGTCTCTAAATCTCTTTCAATACAAGTTTCATTCTGGAAAAAAAAAATCAATCAATTCTAATCTGGCTGCATCATTTAAATATGTATATATATGGAAAATAACTGAATCTACTATGTTTTTGGAAATCATATAAAAATGAGGATACCCAGTAACCCTATCAATATTTATATCACGATAAAAGGACCAAAACTGGAAGGTATTGTACTAGACAGCTCATCCATAAAATTTTTTTCTTCTTCGTTTTGGCCTTTTGGCCAAGTTGGAGTTTGAACACCGCCAATATAAGGATTTCCTGATGTGGCTTGATTGTAGATCAATTGTTATGATGAAGTCTCAATAATAATAATTTGGTAAAGAATAGAAAACATTTTGTTTATATATATAATTTGAAAGCAATTTGTAAGGGATTTGCTTCTTTAAAATCAGTAAATGGTTTCAGAAATTTTTTTGTGATTTTAACTTGAACTAGCTGGCATGATCAGTAACTGCTGCGAGTACTCTCAGATCTGTACTAATTTTTTTTGTTGTTGGATTATACAAGTACCCAGCCACGTCCACTGTGTGTTTTTTTTAAAGATTTATTTCTATTTGTATTCATCTGATGAGTTAAGCTTTTTCCAACTGATTTATTATAGTTCGTTCCTATGTTGTACTGCTACACCCCTGTGTCTCAAGTCAGGGGTTGGGTTGGGATCCAGCTAACATATTTAACCCCACCACATTATGTATGTATGTGCATATCCCAAGTCAGGAGCCTGAAATTCAGTGGTTGCCGTTTGCTGTGTTACATATTTAATTTTCGTTAATGTTTTTGGTAGATTAATTAGGCCGTTAGTTTTCTCGTTTTAATTGTTTTACATTTGTCATTTCAGGGCCTTTTACAGCTGACTATGCAGTATGGGCTTTGCTTATTGTTAAAGACTGTATGGTGACCTTTATTTGTTAATTTCTGTGTCATTTGATCACTTTTGAAGAGTCATTGGCAATCACACCATATCTTCTTTTTTATATTTTTATAATTGATTCTTACATTCAGCTGGCATTCATAATCTTTATTATCCTTTGTTTCATGGTCCTTTAATTCTTTCACTATTTCTTTCCGACAAAAAGTACACACCCCTGTAAGCAAAATGTAAAAAAAAACTTTACTTTATATTGAAGTGGAGGATGTCATAACTGTTCATGACTAAAAATCATTCAAAGCATGATAAGTCAAAAACATACAAATAATGTACAGCATGGGTTACATGTAGTTACAATTTATTATGTTGTTTGGATTTGGAAGAACTAGTTATTTGGTTTATATGATTGATTGATGTTGTTTTAATGTATTATCAGGGAATGTAAATCCTGACATGATTACAGAGTCACATAATCACATTCATCATTAACTATTTCTTTAAACTCAAGAGTCTGTAATCAAAAAATCATGTAAAATTTGGTTTAGTAATCAAATAATCAGTAACAAATGGCCAAATAATCACATTTATAATCAATAACCCCATGAGGAGGTTCAAAGGTTTGTTATTCATAGTTTGAATATTGGTTCATTGGACTTATTCTTTTAAAATAGATTGCTACCTGATCCAATCTGTATTAATTGGTGTCTTTGTTTCCACAGATAAAGGGACTGACACAAAGCAATAGTTCCTTTCAAAAGAGGTTTCTTTCTTTTTTGTGTTTCCTTTCCCCTTGAACAATATTTCAGCATGCATAATTGACTGCTTCTCCATCCTAAGCCTAATCTGTACCTATGGTTTGGACAAATTGTGCATTGCTCTGTTGGTATATCAAACAATCCTCCACGATATTTTAATAAGTCAGCTTCACTATTGACATCTTTAAAGTTTATATGAAAACGTCTGCAGTGAGATTCAATGGATTTGTTGCATGATATAAGAGGTAGAACTTTGTTACAATCAGCTTTAGCATTTGACTCACAAAATATATTATTTACACTAGTAAATTCTCCAAAGCTACAGCATAAAGGATTTCCACCTGCAAAAAAATAGAATCATTTATCAATAAAGTTAGAAAAAATCAATAGTGAAATATCGCTTTTACAGCAAACATATCTAACACATGTCTTAGGCCTAAATCAATTTATTGTTTGTTTTCCCAATCCTGACCCTGCCAAGCCAGGTGTGGGTAGGTATGTAGGTAGGTAGGTAGGTAAAAAATTTTATTTTTTCCAAAAAGCCTGAATATTATTGGATGATCTTGCAGGCCCGAAAATCAGAAATGAATAAAATAATATTTGACTTATTTTGACAATAAAATTTCATGAGTAGGATCACTTTTGAAGGGTCGGTAGGGATTGGGGAAACAAACAATATTTTGTTTTAGGCCTTATATCAAAAGTTTAATTTATTTTCCAAAACCTAAAAAATATTTCTGACCTCAAAATTGAAATGACTGTAAAAGGTCTATTATCATAAATAACATACAAAAAATAAAATAATTCCCATGACCATATTTTTAAGTTATTGGATGGATAATTGTTTAAAAACAGTACAGTGGCAGGTTAAAGTAAATGCATATTCAGGAAAAGAAAATGATATTATGAACAGATATATCATGTTATGGAGGGGTATTTGCGAAAAATACCAGTCAAGGGACTGTGAAATTCTGTCCCAAGACTGGTATTTTTCGCAAATACCCCTCCATAACATGATATATCTGTTTAATTACACCGAATAGATTTGGATTGAAACTCTCTGTACATGTGCAGATAAATACTATCAAGCTGCAATTCATAAACATGTTTATGCATAATTTAGGGTATAAGTGGATATTATCATAGAACCGCGGGAATTATACATGTTCTAATACGCGTTAGCTCGCTTTCATTATGTAACGTCATATCCGAAATCTTTTGGCGGGAAGCTGCTCGCGAGGGTAAAAAAGGAATATCCAAAATGGCAAATACCATGGTATTTGAGGCAAATTCACCGGCAGTGGTGAAAAACAGGCAAATTCGTTTGAAATGAGGAAAACATATTAGAATATGCGAAAAATACACTGGCTATCAACCAATCAAAATCTTGCTTTCTTATATAAGGTGTAATTATGCCAGATATTCAGTGACTCTTATTTGCACAAAACTCTAACATTGAACTGGACTTGTTAGAGCCAAAACTTTAAAATTGGGAAATTTAAGCAAGAATGTCCAAAATCTTTTTTCTGGAAATTCAAGCATCAAATTCAAAGTTGAAGTTATATTGAATAACTGCCCCTCCCCCTTTTTGAATGTATGCGCCTGTACCAAGTCAAGAGCCATTAATTCAGTGGTTGTTGTTTGTTTATGTGTTACATATTTGTTTTTCGCTATTTTTTTATATAAATATAAGGCCATTAGTTGTCTCGTTTGAATTGTTTTACATTGTCATATAGGGGCCTTATATAACTGACTAGTCACTACGTGGTATGTGCTTTGCTCATTGTTGAAGACCGTATGGTTACCTGTTATTGTAATTTCTATTTCATTTTGGTCTCTTAAAGAAAGTAATGTCTCATTGGCAATCATACCACATCTTCTTTTTTATACATGTAGGACTCAGAGGTGTGATGGGGAAGCATAGTGCAATGGTGTTGCTGTTGTGCTTTGGTCTGACGTTTTCAAATACAACATTAAATAACACTTTCAAAAACAATTTTAATAACTTCACCTTCTTGAAATACAACTAAAGGATTGGTAGGTAGGAATAGAAGATTTTTTGATTAAGGAAAGAATTCAAATAAATGTTTTGTAAATAGATTAGACCGTTGATTTTCTGGTTTGAATTGTGTTCCACTGGTCATTTAGGGATCCTCATATAGCACGCTTTTCGGTGTGAGCCAATTCTCAGTGTCAAAGGCCGATCTATAATTGTTTCCTTTTTATACATTGTGACTTGGGTGGAGCTAAACGATGAATTTACATAGACCTTCAAAACAAAAATTGTTTACTGTTTATCTAAATATTCAAGTCAATATTTTTTGCGCCTTTCCCAAGTCAGGAGCCTCTGGCCTTTGTTAGTCTTGTATTATTTTAATTTTAGTTTCTTGTGTACAATTTGGAAATTAGTATGGCGTTCATTTAATATCACTGAACTAGTATATTTTTGTTTAGGGGCCAGCCAAAGGATGCCTCTGAGTGCAGGAATTTGAATTTCTCGCTACATTGAAGACCTGTTGGAGACCTTCCGCTGTTGTTTTTTTTTATGGTCAGGTTGTTGTCTCTATGACACATTCCCCATTTCCATTCTCAATTTCAAATATGCTCCATTTAAACTTTTAAATAAAAATTGGTATACTTTTTTTTACTTAATAATTCTGCGTCCAAAACAAATTAAAATTTTAAAGTTCATAATTTGACCCTAATAAAATATTCCATAGATTTCCCGAATGCATGACTAGCATGCTAACCATGCACTGCACCATCAAATTAAATGTTGGTTTTTTTACATGATTGACTATTGCATTTTACATTTGTATATCTGATGGACACAGTCAAATTTAAGTTTAACTGATATTTTATGTTTACATATCCTTTTGAATATATATGCGGTATGTATAAATATGCAGCAACTTTTGATTTAATATATTATTAAAGGATGTGATTTAAACATGTTGGCTCCTGTAGAAATTGTGACGCACACTCAACATATAATAAACCATTGCAAGAACACTTCGAGTTTGATGGGTCTGTAGGTGACATGTTTCAAGGGGAAATATTGTTCCTATATATTGAACATGATAACAACATATATATCACATATTTTTTTCAGTAGAAGTATAAAATGCCGAGGACCCTTTCAACTGCAGTCCAGCCCTTTTAAGGAATTAACTTTTCCGTTTCAGTTCTAAATAATAACTTGCATGATGCCAACCCTACAGGAACGTACGCACACAGCTTATATTGCCAGTGTATAGTTTACACTTTGATTTGTAATTTCTGCCTCTGTTGTAACTATATATATACTATTCAACATGTTCAAATATTAGATATATATATATCGACGTGTGTTGAGTTTTATATTTATAAAAATGGCCAAATTATGGATGATTTTTTATAGGCATGTGTTGTGTTTTAAATTAAAAATTGCCAAATATGAATACTTTATTAAACAGTATACATGTATTGTAGTATGTGTTTTATGCCGTGTCCACAAATGAAGACAATGTTTAAAGACTGCAAACTGAATATACATGTACACCATGTACACTCCAAGTGGGATTGCAGTACCTGTTACATACAACATGTACAATAACACCTTTAGTGTCTCTTAAAGTATTTGTACATGCTTTGTAAAGGGACAAACATTTGATATTCTAGGGGGAAGGAGAGAGAGGGGACAGAAATTATTAAAACAAGAAAGTGTCCTCAGTACAGGAATGCCCCACTCGCACTCTCATTTTCTATGTTCATTGGACCGTGAAATTGGAGTAAAATCTCTAATTTGGCATTAAAATTAGAAAGATCATATCACAGGGAACATTTGTACCAAGTTTGAAGTCGATTGGACTTCAACTTCATCAAAAACTACCTTGACCAAAAACTTTAACCTGAGGCGGGACAGACGGACGGACGAACGGACGCACAAACCAGAAAACATAATGCCCCTCTACTATCGTAGGTGGGGCATAATGACTTGTCCTGGAAAAAGCTGAAAATAAGTAACTCAGCCCGGCTCAGGAAAAAATAAATAATATTATTAATCTTTTCTCTATAGATACTACAGGAAAACTCTGGATTAAGTTGTATAAGGGGTTGAAAATGGGAAAGCAGATTTGGAGGGTTTTTCAGGGGCCCAGGCCCCCTATTGAGGAAAAAAATTGGCTGATTAAATATAATAATATAGCGAATCATTGAAGCATGACTGGAGTGGCCCCCTTTTAGTCAGTCAGTGGGCCCCCTCTTATGAAAGTTCCTGGATCAGCCACTGAAATGAATAGTTGCACATAAAAAAAACACAACAAAAAAACTGCTTGATAGCAAAAGTGATATTATACACATCCAGAAAAATTCTGCACTGCATTTGTACTCATCTTGCGAGAAAATATAAACGAGTCTGACTAAATTAATGGCCAAATGAATAAGAAAACTTAAAAAATTTCTACATCTTTTGGTAATTATTTTATAGAACTGGGTCATGACCACAGGAAGGTAGACTATCCATATTTATATATTCTATGGATAGAAACAAGTGCCTGTGGTCTTGACTTGAAGTAACATTTTTGTATTTGCAATATTTTTTTCAAGAATGTCAATTTCAGTTGAAAATGACAGGACAATTTATGGTTGGGAACTTACTGTACTATCTTTATCTCTATGGAAATTGAAAAGTAATTTTTATCCTCCAGTCAACCCAGTAAGGCAGTATATATCCAGAAATTTTATGGCAAAACAGCTTGTGATTTGGACAGTGCTCATATTTTTTATTTGTACCTAGAAAACTGAATGGTTGCAGTGTGGTGGTTAATATTTTTCAAATTACCTGATTGTTGTGCCATAATTGTTGTTCATATTGTATGTACAGTATCTAATTGCTGCAAAAATCTTGTAAATCGTCTGCAATCCTCAAATGAATGTTGTTGTCTGCTGTACAGGAAGTGTGTAAGGGAGATAATCGAGTATCTCAGTTGTCAGGGGAGATAATCAAAACATGTTCCAACTGCATTTCATTCAAATTTTCAGCTTTCAGTAACTGTCCTTTTAGTCATTTGCTACCCGATTTTCTTTTATTTATTTTTCAACTAGCATGTCTGCTTGTTGTTAAATGTATAACTTCAATGATAATATGTTGCGCTTTTGAAAAAATGAATGTTGAACATTAATTAAATTTATCGATCAAAAGGGGCAATAAATTACACAAACCACTCAAATATCCTTTGACAAAATGTTATAATTATTATTTCTATAATTTTTCCTTGATTTATTAACTTTTTACTTAAGTATAAACATTTTCTTTAATTTTTAAGCGTTTATTAGGTTGTAAAATGTGTAGAATATGTCAAAGTACAAAACAGTCATTGGTTATATATGGGTCCCAGGTATAAGGGTCCTAATACACACAATAAAAACGGATTTCAACAACAAAACATGTTTTTTTGCCTTATACACGATGGATGCATGAAAATATCACCATTTGAAGAAATTCTATTTTTTTCTATTTTCCATTTTTTTGCTGAAAAGCTCAATGATTCATGTCCCAGCCTCTTAAATTACAGCTTATATAATCATAAGATAGCCTCGATATGCATGCTTATACTTTCCGTTAGGGACAACACCAAACTGTGATCGATGTAGGATAAAAAAGTAAAATAAAATAGTTTAGGGGTGAAAAGCTTTCTATAAATTTCTTTAAACTTTTTTTATTATCTTGTTATTTCCAGTAATTCATAATTATATACAATATACAATTCGGCGGATAAAGGAATGAATATTAATTAATTAATTAAAATTTTTTAAATTAATATTTATATATTTATTTATCATGTTATTTATTTATTTATTTTATCATGTTATTTATTTTTTTTTTTTTTTTTTAAATTGTTTGTTTGTTTGATTATATATTTAAAAGTTTAATTGTTAGTCTTCTTGTTATTTTTACTGGGGTTTTTTTCCGGACAATAGTCTAACCATATATTCTGTCATATTTCTATTGCAGACATAACATCATATTCCACGGATAAAACAGGCTTTGGTTACCATCATTACTTTGTCTACTTTATATTGCTTGAATATCATCATCAAGAAATATAATAACAGCACGTATAACCATGACCACAAACTATTGATGTCCACTGATCTTGAAAACAAACTTTCAAATGGCATCCAAAATATTTATTCACCGTTTGGAAGGACGTCTGAAAAACAGAACTTTACAAAGAGAGATCATAATGTTGATAACACAGCTGAAATGTCAAATAACGACAATAACATACTAACAATATTTATGTACGAAAAACACTATTTAGATTGGTTTACAGCATTTAACATAACAGACAAGTGTTTTACAAAATGTTTGTTTACTAGTAATTCTAAGTTTTATAATATGAACAAAGTCGTTATTTTCTTCAGAACACTTACTAAACCTCCACCTGAAAACTAGCTGGCCAGATATGGGTTTATTTTACAAACGAATCCCCTAAATACATGTTTCCTCCTCCAAACATTGCCTGGGAAAAATCGATGTCCAAATTTGATTGGGTAATGTCGTATCGACCTGGATCTGATATTAGCCTACAATTCGGGGTTTTGGCTAAGAAAGAAAATCAGAAGTTGAATTATACTAAAATTTTCAAGGAGAAACATAAATATATAGCATGGATAGTAAGTCACTGTCAAACAAATTCTAGAAGAGAGGAATATGTAAAAGAACTACAAAAATATATTCAGGTAGGTATTTATGGTGGGTGTGTGGACACTTCAGGTGTAGTAAATGATTGAAAATATCAAGCGATCTAAAAGTATGCAAGTAGTATGTTAGTCAAAATTACAAATTCTATTTGTCCTTTGAAAATTCACTGTGTAATAATTACGTTTCCGAAAAAGTATATGACATATTTGAGGATGATAATATGATGTTACCAGTAATTCGTGGAGCTCCAAATATTGCATCCATCCTTCCTGAGGGAACCTTTATTACAACCAGTGATTTTACGTCTCCAAAACAGCTTGCTGCATTTCTAGCAAAGATTGGTTCGTCCGAAGACAAATATACATCTTATCTGAGGAAGAAACATTTATACAGTGTAACAAACTGGGCATTTAATTTCAAAACAGCAATATGTGATTTTTGTACACGAATCAAAAATGAAAAACTTGTAATTAAAAAAATCAATGTTTATGATCGTCTAAAGGAGGACAAGTGCTTCAACCCTTCTGATACAATACATGAGAGATTATAATACTTTAATGGTTATTGTGCTAATAATAACTAGCTTTGTTTTTCCGTCACATCTTATCTTCTGTCTCTCTTTTGATAAATGCCCATAGAAAATTCATAATTTGAAATTGAAAATACATAAATAAATGAATAAGGACTAACAAAATAGATAATGGTCTCATTTTAGATTAGAAACATAGAAACATGTAGTTGGATTAAAGCCCTTATCAATTAGTTTGTGTAATCAAACTGACATATTTTAATGACAATTACTCCAAAACATATTTCGGAGAAAAACTGACAACACTATAGCAAAAAATGACAACGTGGCAAGCACTAAATAGAAATCTCAAGATTGAGCAACATGAACCCCACCAAAATATGGCTGAGATCAGTAGCTCCCAAAAGGGTTAGCAATTCCTGCTCCACTGTTTACACCCATCGAGTATCTTTTAAAAAATGAAGATGAACCACAATTTGTTCCTTGCAACTGCAAATATACTATTAAACATGTTTTAATTAATTGTATTGACTTTGCTGATATTCGTAAGAAGCATTTCAATGTCAATAATATGTATGATTTATTTAATAATGTTCCATTTACAAATATTGTTGCTTTTTTAAAAGAAATTGGAATTTATTATAGAATATAGAAATGTTGTTATATTTAAATCGATTTTGGTTTTTATCACGTTATTTTACTGTTGATTTTTGTTTGTATATACTCAATTTGCTTTAGTCAAGAATTTTAGTATATTGAAGGACTTTTTGTCTTATTTTAAAAATATGCTTTAAATTGTAAAAATATTCGAATTAGCTCTCGCCGCGATATAGCCTTTTTGTGCTAATGCGGCGTAAAGCAACCAACACTCACTCACTCCCATCGTTTAGCTCATGAGAGTGAAAATCCGGTGATAGTTCTCCATCGGTGAAACAACTGTACTTTTTTACTAACCATTGTCATAAAAATTGTTTGGACGAGGATTGTGAAATAATTGTATTAAGTCATGTTAGTTACAATTAAGCTGTAATTATGTGGTGTTTGTCGTTGATGGAATATGTTCGTTGTTGTTCTAAGGGTTGCGTGCGCTTCTCTGTAATGAATGTTCTTGCGTGTGTTTGTGCTGTATTTCTTTCGCGTAGTTTAATCATTTAAGTGATATAACTAATTTTTTTACAATGTCATAAAGCGGGAGGTTTGGTATTCCATTACACCAGGTTCAACCCAAAATAGGTACACCCAAAGCAGAAAACATAAATAGATTTTGGATGCATCAGCTACGTATACTCTTGAATCTGATTGACTGAATGAGAGGGATGAAAACAGTTTTATAAAAAAAGAAAAAAAAAAAGGAATGAATCTTAAAATGTATACTATTTAACAAATTTTGTTTTATACTATCAATCGTAATGTACAATAAGCTGCAAAAATATATATTTATAGGACATATACTGTACAATAAGCTACAAAAATATCTTAACATCATCCGATTTGACCTGGATGGCTGCACGCGCCTGATGAAGCCAATTTTGTTTAGCGAATATTGTATGGATATATAAAATATAAAATTGAGAATGGAAATGGGGAATGTGCCAAAAAGACAACAACCCGACCATAGAAAAAAACAACAGCAGAAGGTCACCAACAGGTCTTCAATGTAGCGAGAAATTCCCGCACCCGGAGGCGTCCTTCAACTGGCCCCTCAACAAATATATACTAGTTCAGTGATAATGAACGCCATACTAATTTCCAAATTGTACACAAGAAACTAAAATTAAACTAATACAAGACTAACAAAGGCCAGATGCTCCTGACTTGGGACAGGCGCAAAAATGCGGCGGGGTTAAACATGTTTGTGAGATCTCAACCCTCCCCCTATACCTCTAGCCAATGTAGAAAAGTAAACGCATAACAATACGCACATTAAAATTCAGTTCATGAGAAGTCCGAGTCTGATGTCAGAAGATGTAACCAAAGAAAATAAACAAAATGACAATAATACATAAATAACAACAGACTACTAGCAGTTAACTGACATGCCAGCTCCAGACTTCAATTAAACTGACTGAAAGATTATGATTTCATCATATGGACATCAGGCACAATCCTTCCCGTTAGGGGTTTAGTATCATACCATCATAACATATATGAGAAGAACATAACCCGTGTCATGCCAACAACTGGTTTTTGAATAAATGGGTTTAGTTCCGATGCAAAGACCCTATAAGTGAATCAATATTAACGCCAAAATATGCAATCTTTAATGACCTGACAACAGTATCGTAACTATATCCCTTCTTAATAAGTATAACTATTTTTATAACACCCATTCGTGTGTTAAAGTTACATGCTTAGGCATTATATATAAAGTTGTGGAGGTCAAACTGTGTTGTGCAAGAATCTATAAAATATTTTGGGATGCTATGAATGTTTCACCTTAGCTAAAAACACACTTCTGTTATTGATTATCAAGTGTCCCAAGTCTTGTACAAATCCGCTTATAAAATAGTTATAAGCTAGCAAGGATTTGTAAACCTTTAGTTCTTGTAGTTTTTAGGCACTCTGACTGTAAACTAGGTAGTTGACAATGTCTGGGTAGCATAGCTCCGAGCATTTTCGATGTCTGCCTTAGCCAATTCACGTTTCGCAATTTCTTACGGATCTTTATCACCTATAATATTCATTTTATCGAGGTACCTGGCCTTTTGTTATAACGTCTAATGTGTCCCTGTACATTGTTGTTATCTTCTCTGCCGCTGGCGATTTCAGTTTCTTATCCATTGTTGATTAATTCGTTTAAATATCCGTCGTTCTCGCTTTTCACCTGTAAATATTGATATTGCCACACAATATGGCGGCCGTCGCAAGGCATCATGGCGTATATACCCGGACAGTGAAGAAAACAGAGAAACTTGTGGTTACTCCATCACAGTTAGAAAAAAAACGCATTGAAATTTACCCAAGAAACCCAAAATATGTGGAGAACGAAAGCCCAACCACAGTAAGAATTGGGATAAAGAATATTCCATTATCTGCTGATAACGGACAGTTAATAAGATACCTACAAAATTGGCACCTTGAAGTACTAAACTACATTTGTACCAAAGAGAGAGACTACGGATTGATGGGTTTGTGGCCGGGTGGTGCTGGGGGAACATTATGGCCCTTCTAAAAATATTAGCCTATACGTTTTGGGGTGTTTTTCGTCCATAATTTGTATTTTTTGCCTTCGGACGGACCCTGGGACTTCGACCAATGGTCTTAAAACTTAGCTGCGATCCTTGCGGTGATGTTGGTCCCTCGTATGGACCGATGGCAGGTTCTGCTGGGCCTCGAGGGTCGTATGATCGGGGTTCATCATGGTCAATATTTGGCGTTGGTTATCCGGCATGGGGTAGGGGGTGGAACAAAATGAATTCTGCCGTATTACTTGCACTACACGCTAACCGGGGATGCAGGCAGGTAGCGTAGACCCTGGTCGTTGTATTGAGCCATAAGATAGGGGAGATGTCCAGGAGAGGATGGCTTTCGACCCAGAACGGACATGCACCACCAACCCCTACCAGCTCACAGAAGTCCTGAGGAAGGGTAAACCCACAACCTTACTATACATTGATGCTCTGTTGACCGAGCAGGCTGTCAACTCGATTAAATTATATTTTGTTAATTCTTTTTTATAGCGTATAAAATTGAGAATGGAAATGGGGAATGTGTCAAAGAGACAACAACCCGACCAAATAAAAAAACAACAGCAGAAGGTCACCAACAGGTCTTCAATGTAGCGAGAAATTCCCGCACCCGGAGGCGTCCTTCAGCTGGCCCCTAAACAAATATATACTAGTTCAGTGATAATGAACGCCTTGAAACATGGCCATCGACCTGGTGTCATTGTCAACATGAAGGTGACCGAGCTGCAGGCTTCACAAGCCGAGATGGTCGACGGTGACATCTGGCGTGTTGTGCGGGTGCCGCAGCACAAGACCAGCGAGAAGGATACGGCCCAGATTGGACTGGAACCGTATGTGTACGCCATGCTGGTAAAGTACTTGCAGGTCCGGACAACGGTGCTGGCCGCCAAGGGTAAGACGGGCAAGGCAAGATCTGTTAGTGTGTAGCAACGGCAGCTGGTTGAACAGCCCGTTGGAGATGTTAGCCCGCTTCCACAAGAAGAACGGGATGACTAAACACTACATCAGCAGACAGGCTCGACAGACCTACGAGACGTGGTCACAGTACCTCAGTGCGCGGGAAAGAGAAGAGGTATCGGAGTATCTGGCCCATTCGACTGATGTGCCCACAGACGGTACATCAACGCCGACCCCAAGAAGGCAGCCAATACATCCAGCAGGTTTCACGGCATGATCGAGAACTGACGCCGTCATGGTGATCGTATGCCACCCAGTCAGCCACCTGCCGCCGCCTCACAGCCAACAGTCCGCCTGGAACCAGGTAACCAGGGACAGCAGCGGTGAGTACCAATCCAGCACCAGCTGCTGAGGTATGAATTTGGGAAAAAACAGCCCCTATTCCGTTGTCACAAGCATCTGTGTCAAGAACAAAATTACCCTCCACATTTGGACAAGCTCAAATCGGACTTCTCTTATATTTGTCGGTTCTGGCCAATGTTTAACTGCCTGTATTTTAGCAGGGTCACAGATAATACCATCCCGGAAACTAGAAGCCCAAAAAATAATACTTGATGCTGAAGATTTCCAAAATGAAATATCGGAATTATCTACATAAAATCACAATTAACACCCAAAATTTTCATGATTTTAGCCTTTAATATTGGTCTCAATGGCAAATATATAACACAAACTTCGGAGTTAGCAATTAATGTTTCTCGTTCGTTCCTCTGGGAGATTGTGTTTTGGTAGAGAAGACTCAAGATTTATTAGTTCAGATACTCTATATAGAAATAACATGAATCAACATGTAACAATTAACAAATGTAAACGAGATCCAAAATCAATATAATTACATCAAAAAGGCAAAAGAAAACTATAAAAAGATTTCTTTAATTTAACTTCAATAAATCGGTACTTTGTTTACAACAAAAATAGAGCACCAAACAACAAAATATGCAAAAAATAAACTATTTCTTTCTTTAAATTGAACTTATATAGTAAGAAATAGTTATCTAGATATTAGTGTTGAAATATCGGAACACCCTTTTTACGGTTAGTCAAGTGCACCGCGACACGTGGATGAATATGGCTAATCTATTTATAAATAAACATCGTAAAGTTACTAAATAAATCTAGAAACAGAAGAACACACTGCGGTAAACGATTGAAAAATTCTACCAAATAAAATTCTACATTTTTATTTTAAAACTTAACCAGTCTACTTAGAAGGGGGACAATATTTAATCAAACTTTTAATCACTGACAAAATCTCGGCTATATTTATAGAGAGTGCAGAGAGAAGTAGACCTTACTCAAGTCACTGACCAAGAGACAAACTTAGCTTCGAAACGGCCGTTTTTATACCACCGTTGACCAATCAAATTAATTATTCAAATTTATTTTCCTTAACCCAAAATTAGCCAATGAAAATCGCGGTATAAAACATCATTCGAAATCAGTGCCAATATGAATGACATAATAACATTTGAAGATTTCCAAAATGAAATATCGGAACTATCTACATAAAATCATAATTAACACCCAAAAATATGTAGGACAAAGTTAAACTAGATGGTAAGTGCCAACGTCTCTCCCTCTTATGTGAACACGAACTATAAAATTTAAATTATATACGAAAAACCGGCAAAAGTTATTTTTACAGGCAATATTATCAAAATAATTAACTTGTTATCCGCTACACATAACTTAACATGACGTGGTAACATTTGATCAAATTATACATCATTATGTTCAAACTGTTGTCTCTTACGTTGAATGTTGGATATATCTCTGGGTGCAAATCCATGTTCTAATTCGAATAGAACATGGGCTGCACGTGATTGGCGTCACAATTGAAATTGCAACATCAGATGAATTTTAAACAACGCCAGAGATCAAAATGGACATTTGTGTTGGTGTTGCATACTAGGAAATAAAAAAAACATTCTAAAAGTAAGGTTAAATGTTTCTGTTCTTTTTTTTTTGTAGATAATTTGCTGATTTTCTCTAACGTTTTTGAGTCATCAAATCAAAATGGAGACATTTCGAGCGTCTACTATAGGCCCGCTTCGATGTACAAAAGTTCAAAATATTCCTATTAGAATCGAAATAATTCTATCAATTCTAAAATAAGTGTATCATGAAATAAACTTTTTATAAAACAATACTATCAAACTTATTATTTTATGTTTAATATAAACTATTATCATAATCTTGATTTAACTCGGGACTTGTCTGTCAACAAAATCAAATAATAAACTGAGATCTTTGAGGTCAATCGAAATTAAGGAAGAATAAAATAACGTTTTTAAGTTATGTTTTATTTTATTTTAATTTCATTTATTAATGCCATGGTACCCTCTAACATAGAGGCATGTTACTAGCATGCTTTTAGATTCAAGGCAATTTGCCTACAGCTGAAAATATCTTGCCTGATTTTTTTTTGATTTACATCAGATGGATGGGCCGGTGCAAAACGGGACAAGTATTTATTTTATCGGAAAAATTTTGCTATCAATTGTATAGGTGTGTAGGAATTTCTTTTGCGGGAACACAACACATGTCTCAACAAACTGGTAGCGGTTCATTTCTGTCAATTTTAAGGATTCAATTTAGGAATAAAAAAGCTGAATTTTCTGTTAGGACTAACTTTTAAAATTTGTTGGCCTTATAAAATACCAAGTTGTTTAATAGTTTAGAGGACAAGGCACAATAAGGGGCCAAAAAGCCCCCTCTCCAAATGAATTGAATTTTATAATTTTAATAGACTAAATATAGAAGCTTAAAAAAATGACTATTTTTTTGTAATTATCATTTGTTGGTTGCCTAGCTACAGATTTAAAATCTGCTATTTATTCGCTATTTTAAACCATATTCATTAAAAATGTGTCTTTTTTTATATGAATAAAAATGTATCATTGTACAATACATATATGCGAATCTCAAACAGTAATGTCTCATTTATCTGAATTATTAAATACGAGTATTTATCATATCTTATCCACCAGAATGACTCTTAGCAACAGCACTGTATACTAAGCAACCACAGCCTTTAATATCTCTTCGAGGTTTATGCAACCCCTCATGTGTTAACCAAAGCTAGGTATATATTGTTAGGTGATTACATGACAATTGTAAATAACTTACATTTTGTTAGCTTTTTTTCAAAATTCAAAGTTATAATGACCTTCTCATCATTATATCATAAGTATTATGTTAAGCCCTTGTACAATAGCAGTTAAGTTAAAAAACAGAATTCATTACTGGAACTATTGATTTATTCAATGATGAAACAATTATATAAACAATGAAATAACAGGCAGTTTTCTTTGACAAAATTACACAATATTCTGTTAATGTTCGTGGAACCAATGAAAATCATGCTTTGTAAAAAGTTCCACTGCCTATAGATAAAATTGAAATGGGAAATGTGCATGTTAAAGAGACAACAATCTGAATATAAAGTATAAACCGCCAACAGGTATAACTTACTAGGTTAAGTATATATTACGCAGAAACGTGTAAAAAGCATCTTAAGATATAGTGTAATATGGACAACAAAATGTACGCCATTGGTCTGAATCAAAACTGTCGGATGTCTGTATTAAAAGTGAAGGTAATTAGATAAACCTATCATAATGCATAATCATATATCAACACATTCCTTTTGGTATATATGTACGTAATACCACATAAACAAGTTAATCTCCAAAGTGACCAAAGTCTTGTTTATTAAAGACACATAGCATCACACGTCAATCAGCTCAAAGGAGGAAAAACTTTATCCAGATTTGCTGACAAGGTGTACCAAACTATCTTCTATTTCAGTATAATTGTAGCTCATCATTTATTTATATATTTTATTTATATATTGTTTAATGTAGAGTATGTAGTGCACGTCTCGAAAAGTTTGACCGCTGTCTGCGAGAGAATCATAAATGGAGTCACTTCTAAAATCTTTTAAAACAGAAGTATAGTTTTCAAGATTGAATTCTTTCAAAATGAAACGAACATCATCTGCAAATGTCTCCATTTTACCATTATGATTATACTGTACAACACATGGCCTACAATGGTCCGTTGCCGGTAAAAAATGTCCATCTCGATCTTTATTAAGGTCTTTCCTTTCTTAAATGGAAAGACCTTACTGTATTTCGTTTGTTTATTAAGGTCTTTCCTTTTACAAAAGGGAAAGACCTTACTGTATTTCTTCTGTTTATTATTATTCTTTTTCCGCCAAACTTTGACGAAGTTAGCAGCCTTAACCGTAAGACGTGTCGCTTTCATGTTCACACTTTGTATCGGTGTCATATATACCTATCTAGAACTCACCCTGTTAGTCGAAATATTTTGTCGGTTCGGAGTAATTCCTCCGAAACCAAAAAACCTTGTTATCGTTCCAACACCGTAACCATAATAGGTAGAAAAAAAACAAAGGGTGAAATTTGTTCAGGACCAGACCCCGGTTCTTCGTTACATTTGGATCGAAAAGATTCAACGACTCATTGGTAGGGTTATGCCCCTATGAAAATTAACCGGTGTCGGTGGACCACCAAAACTCAGAAACCGTAAGTCGTAGAGACCTAGGATCTTCACCATTCATCATCAATTCATGTATCTTCGAAAAATATCTCAAGGTCAAATTTGTATGTTGACCTTGACCTTTGACCTTACACCTTGTTATGGAATAATCTCAGCAACCATTATACTTACAGAAGTTTTAAATAGTGGAAAATGTTTGGGTCATTACCGTGCATTTTTGTTACATTTTGACCGAAGAGATTTGACCTTTTTTTAAGGGGCATAAAGCCTGTTTTAGGTTTCTGAAAACACAAAATCAGCTTTTATTATATAACCAAAGGTCCTAGACCCTTGGGGTCTTCAGTAATGGCATTGGGGATTAATGACCTTGCCAAAGGTCAAAAGGTCAAAGGTCAAGGTCATGTCCCAGAGTGCGAATTTAGTGTTTTTAACCTTATATAAAGGATTTTTAGTGTGTTTTCGAGCTTTTTATGGTTGACCTTGACCTTTTCAATACATTCTACGTCTGTTGGAACATGTATTTTACATTACAAAAGGAAAGACCTCTCAATTGTTCAAGAACAATTGACAGTTTAATTATTATTATTATTCTTTTTCTTCCGCCGTTTTCAAAGTCCAAAAACAAGAAAAGTACGCAACATATACAAATGATCTTTGGTATCATGTATCAGGGGTATAATATCTTTCTTGTATTAGAAGAACCAAGATTTACTATTTACCTTATAGGAGTTATCTCCCCAATTACAAAAAAACACTGTTATCACTACTCCTCATAAACTATAAGACTTAGCGGCAAATGGTTTTTTTTTAAATGTTCCTTGCCAAAAGTTACAACTTCAAATAACTTTAACCGAAGCGATCCAGTGACTTATTATAGGAGTTATTTCCCCTTGAATATTTAAATTTTCGATATGCATATAAATCTCATGAACCGTAAGTCATAAAGACTGCGGGTCTTCAGATTTGAGTTCATTGGACCAAAACTAGAAAATATAGGTCAAGGTCAAAGGTCAAGGTCATATTTTAGATTTTCAAAAGTTTTTCATTTCCCTATAACTATTGAACGGTTATAGATACAGAAAAATTAAGCAGTGAAAAATGATTGGTACTTCAAGGGGCAACTTTTTTACATTATGACTATACTGATTTTACCATCATGTAAGGGACATAACTCCCATTGATGGTTTTTAAAAAGCCATTTTTAGGCAAAACTCTTTAACAAAAGGTCCTTGACCCATACGATCTTTTGCAATGACCTTGTGGAGCAATGACCTTGACGAAGGTCACAAGGTCAAAGGTCAAGGTCATCAAATTATGTGTTTTTTGGCACTATTTAAACAGTTTTATGAGTGTTTGAATTCCAATCAATCAATCAATAAATCAATCAATCAATCAATCAATCGATCAATCAATTAAACAATCAATCAATCAATCAAAGCAAGTTTCCGTTTCATGTGTTTAATACGGGATCAAAGGTCTCTTTTTTTCGCTTGTTTTAATTGACACTTTCCAACGTGTTTAACCAACGTGTTTAACCAACATGTTAACCAACGTGTTTAACCAACCAACCAACCAACCAATCAATCAATGCATGTTTCCGTTTCATGTGTTTCATACGGGATCCAAGGTTTTTTTTCGCTTGTTTTAATTGAGCCTATCCAACCAACGTGTTTAACCAACGTGTTTAACCAACGTGTTTAACCAACGTGTTAAACCAACTTGTTTAACCAACGTGTTTAACTAAGCAACCAACGTGTTTAACCAACCAACCAATCAATCAATGCATGTTTCCGTTTCATGTGTTTCATACGGGATCCAAGGTGGGTTTTTTTGCTTGTTTTAATTGAGCCTATCCAATCAACGTGTTTAACCAACGTGTTTAACCAATGTGTTAAACCAACATGTTTAACTAAGCAACCAACGTGTTTAACCAACCAACTAACCAATCAATCAATGCATGTTTCCGTTTCATGTGTTTCATACGGGATCCAAGGTGTTTTTTTTCGCTTGTTTTAATTAAGCCAATCCAACCAACGTGTTTAACCGACGTGTTTAACCAACGTGTTGAACCAGCATGTTTAACCAACGTGATTAACTAACCAAACAACGTGTTTAACCGACCAACCAACCAATTAATCAATCAATCAATGCATGTTTATGTTTCATGTGTTTCATACGGGATCCAAGTTTTTTTTTTCGCTTGTTTTAATTGAGCCTATCAATGTGTTTAACCAATCAACGTCTTTAACCAACCAACATGTTTAACCAACGTGTTTAACCAACCAACGTGTTTAACCAACCAATCAATCAATCAATCAATCAATGCATGTTTCCGTTTCATCTGTTTCATACGGGATCCAAGGTCTCTTTTTTTTCTTCCCTTGTTGTAATTGAGCCTATCCAATGTGTTTAACTAACCAACGTGTTTAACCAACGTGTTTAACCAACATGTTTAACCAACCAACCAACCAATCAAACAACCAATGCATGTTTCTGTTTCATGTGTTTAATACGGAATCTAATGTCTCTTTTTTTTCGCTTGTTTAAATTAACCCTATACCACGTGTTTAACCAATGTGTTTAACCACACAATGTGTTTAACCAACCAACCAATCAATCAATCAATCAATTCCATTAATTATTGCAAGTTTCCGTTTCATGTGTTTAATCCAAGGTCTCTTTTTTTTCTGCTTGTTTCAAGAGACCCTATATCAAGTGTTTAATTAATAAACCAATCAACCAACTAATCAATAAATTAATCAATCAATATATATGATATTTCTATTTATGACAGTATAATTAAAAGAAAATGGAAGGAAAGACCTATCAATTATTCAAGAAGAATTGAACTTTAATTTAGTTCTTCCGTGTGTAATACTCCACCATTTACTTCCGGAAACGTAACACCGTGTCCACAGTGGTTTTTCTGTTTTCGTGTAGACACTCCACAGCTTTTGACCCAATTAAGAACCAATATGGGCTAGGAGAAAATATCTTGTGAAAATATCCGGATAATAATCTCGAGTAGGGATCTCGAACGAATAGAAATTTAGAATTTTCTTTTAAAATATTATGACAATTGTCCAGCTTCTGAGATTGGAAAGATTTGTAGTTTTGCATACAATCCCGAGGTTTAATCGAGTACGGACTTCATGTTTATGGAGTAACTGAATAAGACGTCGCCAAAATGTTGATCCTAATTTCTCAATTCCTCAATATACCATCTTCTCCTCTGGGACAAACTGCATATGTGCTTTGAAATTGTCTTCATCTGACCTTCCGACATCAATCCTGTTGTAGCACTGCTGGTCTAAGTTATGTTTTCTTCTCTTCATGATCCCACCTGATGTATGGTACTGTTAAACGTAAAAGTAGCACATACTACGAGATAACTAAAACTAGAGGCTCTAAAGAGCCTGTGTCGCTCACCTTGGTCTATGTGAATATTAAACAAAGGAAGCAGATCGATTCATGACAAAATTGTGTTTTGGTGATGTGATGTGTTTGTACATCTTACTTTACTGAACATTCTTGCTGCTTACAATTATCTCTATCTTAATGAACTTGGCCCAGTAGTTTCAGTGGAAAATATTAGTAAACATTTACAAATTTTATGAAAATTGTTAAAAATTGACTCTAAAGGACAATAACTTCTTAGAGGTCAATTGACCATTTTGGTCATGTTGACTTATTTTTGGGTCTTACTTTGCTGTACATTATTGCTGTTTACAGTTTATCTCTGTCTATAATAACATTCACGGTAATAACCAAAAACAGCAAAATGTCCTTAAAATTACCTATTCAGGGGCAGCAACCAAACAACGGGTTGTCCGATCAAACTGAAAATTTCAGGGCAGATAGATCATGACCTGATTAACAATTTAATCCCTTCAATTTGCTCTAAATGCTTTGGTTTTTGAGTTATAAGCTAAAATCTGCATTTTACCCCCATGTTCTATTTTTAGCCGTGGCGGCCATCTTGATCGGTTGGCCGGGTCACCGGACATATTTTTTAAAACTAGATACCCCAAAGATGATTGTGCCCAAGTTTGATTAATTTTGGCCCAGTAGTTTCAGAGGAGAAGATTTTTGTAGAAGATTACAAAAATTCACGAAAAATTGGTAAAAAAATACTATAAAGGGCAATAACTCATGAAGGGTTCAACTGACCATTTTGGTCATGTTGACTTATTTGTAGATATTACTTTGCTGAATATTAGTTGTTAGTGACTTTGAACTAGCTGTCTGATAACAGCGAGTACTCTCAGGTCTGTTCCTAGTGTCTTTTTGTTGCACTCGGCCACGTCCACTTGTATGTTTGTCCATCTGATGAGTTAAGCCTTTTTCAACTGATTTTTATAGTTCGTTCTTACGTTGAACTGTTATACCACTGTCCCAGTCGCAATCATACCACATCTTGTTTTCTATATGATAAAAAAGTGATTTTATTATTTTATTTCTCAGCAATCAATGTAATATAATTGGATATCTTGTCAGACAGTTAGAATTTTAAAATAATTCTTATCATAAAAAAATTCATCCGGTGTGGGCTTTGCTCATTGTTGAAGGCCGTACGGTGACCTATAGTTGTTAATATTTTTTGACAAAATCTCATTTTTGTATTCAAATAATTCACAGAATCCAAGCTAAACCAATTTTCATACAAAATTGACTTTTGTCGCCCAATTTTCAAATTAGGTAACAAAAGTAGTCTGTGTTACAAATATGAATTTTGTCATGACAAAACTAACTTTTGTCCACTGAAAGATTATTTTGTATGACAAAATTTTAATTTGTAGTATGCTACAAATTTTGTTAAACTGAACTCATTTTTGTTGAACAAAACTCACTTTAGTCCGTACAAATTTAATTTCGAGGACTAAACCACAAGAGTCCCATTCGGCGCCCCGTACTTACACCTTATTTTAACGATTTCAAACAAAGTTTAACAAAATTCAACCGTTATTTAAGAGTTTTTGTAAGAGATTAACGCTACAAATATTTTGCATTTTAAAAGATTACTTTTCAATTCAATTTCATCATTTGTTTTTACGCAAAATATATATAATATTCAACATTTATATGATATTTCATTCATTTATTTATCAATAATATCAATTTCATTTATCCCAGATGCATTATTTTATCAATTCAAGCCAGACATAAGTCCTAACGACACTCAATGTTGTATTAGAAAATATTTGTCATTGGGTTGATGAAAACAAAATGTTACTTAATGTGTCAAAAACTAAGACAATGTGTATAGGTTCAAAACAAAAACTGTCTGGCATGTGTAATGACAGTTTAAATGTATCCATTAATGGCCAAAAGATTAATGAAAGTAACTGTGAAGAGTCCTGGGTATTTATATGTTGACACCACTCTTTCTTGTTATAGTCCCGACCATCCGGGTATTTTTGACCGTAGGGAGTCTGGCTAAAGCCCTCATCCACAAGGATCTCGTCAACCACCGACACGGGTAGCAACCCACGGCCAACGGGTTGGAGAGCCTATTTTATTCGGGCGATGTTCGGAACACTTTAGTATAATCTCTATCCTTCGACCTGTCCAGCATGGGTAACCCTATCAGAAGACGAAGCTCCAGCTGGCATAGCTCTTGGGTTCACTGAGACACGCAAGGTTAGCAATCCACCGGGGGGTTAAATCTTTGAAGAAGCATACCTCATGATCAGAAAATCGTCAATATCAAACTTGACCTCCATATTGGCATCAGGATAAACGACAAATTAAAATTTTAAAAGCTTTGATTGAACGGTTCATGAGTAAAAGGCGTTGACAATGTTTGTCAGCATTCTAACATCACCAAAATAATATGAAAAAGAAGATGTGGTATGAGTGCCCATTTGACAACTCTCAATCCTAGTCCCAATGTATGGTATAAATTTTGTTTATTGTTGAAAGCCGTACAGTGTCCTATAGTTGTTAACATCTTCTTGTGCTTTCTGATGAACAGTCTCTCAAAATCAATCATTACACATACCCCCTTTTAAAGATTTCTTGTTTCATTTATTTTGTATACATTTTTATATAAGTTAAAAGGGTCATCGGAGTTTATATTCATATGTTTATACTATGCAGAGTTTTAATAAAAAAATTCTATATGTTTTTTGCGGTCAAGGTGACCGCCATATCTGAAAGACTTGGTTTGAAACTGTTACCTCTCTGTTTTTTTTTCTTTAAATCATAGAAGAAGTTCTTAATAAAACCAGTGAAATATTGTTTCTATTATGTTTTTTTATTAATACAAAGCCTCTCCTTCCTTTATTACAACTGCCCTCTATTAAATAGACTTTTAATCTCATATAGCAAAATATACTTTCTTAATTTTATAAAAGATAGTAATTTCAAAGTTTCATGACAAATACCACTCCTATTAAATATCACAATAAGAGAGAGAAAAACTACCCCGCTCCCCCCCCCCCCCCTAAAAAACAGAAGACTAGTCCGACAGATAACCAAACAAAATGTCTGTTGGACAAGGCTACTTCGAAAGGAGGGTAGAATACCCGACATCATAATGACGTCATGGTTCAGCTAACCAAAGATATTATCTTTGCCTACACACTCAAAGGAATCGGCTGTAAGTTATGTGGACGTTTCATACGAGGAATAATCCTTAATCTCACAGTTTCATTGATTTGTAACAAATTAAGTTCCTCATGTTCTGTTTCAATACATTTAGGTGCATCTCCATATTTATTAACTCGACTAATTGAACTTTCATGCAAGCTAAATGTATCCGCTTGCACATTATGATTAACAATTGCTTCAAACAATCCGTCTCCTGGAGTTGTATAGACCCACACCTGATAAGTAATATGTACTATTGCTGTATTGTCGGATAAATCTGCTCGGAAACCGTCAGCATCAAAAGTCTTTTTAAATAGAAGCATATCGGTTTCTGGTAACCATTTTTGTGCTCTACAAAACATTTTAAGTGTTAATTTTTCACAGAGTTTTTCGATGAGGTTCTGTCAATTTATTTATTTCAGAAACAACATAATTTATAGCACCGCCTGATGTTCATTATTTAGACTTTCCCAATTTAAACAGGAATACCAATGATTTGCAATTCCCGCGCTGTCACAAGTTCTTGTTTTGGGGATTTCTTTGAATAAACTAATTTCCCCATTACTTGTTTCACCTTTTCCGGCACTTCTAAAGTTTAGAATGTCCAAAAAGGTAGGATGCAAGTCAAATGGACAAGTTAACCTATCAACATTTAACTTACAGTTTTGATATGCAAAAATATGTCACTATGTTTAGATTTAAACCACTCAGAAAATGAAAATCCAAAAAAAAACGGAAGTCTTTCTTTGTGTTTACCTTGCAACGACGATCGAAGACTGCTGAATCTAGCCCAAGGATCACTCATTAAAATCACAAGAGTATCTCTCAAATATTTTCAATCATTTAGAAATTTAAAGAGATTAACCAAGTCCTCATCTGCAGTTTCAACCATGTTGTTATCCCATTGACTGATTTCACTATGAAAACCAAAACAAACTTTGGAACTTTATCATATGTAGTGTAAATATCAAATCCATTGCATTGAGATCTTTTACTACCTAAGCACATATTTTTGTGTTTGCGATAGTATTGCCTTTGTGCTGCTACGTGAAACGGTCTCATATAATGATCAGTAGGTTGTTACTTGAGACCCATAAGATTATCTCGATCACTTTCGACAAAATATTATTGCATGAATGGTAAATCGCTGATTTTTATTTCAAGAAATGATTTGAGACTGTTATAAGTAGAGACAACTATATGCATTCTAGTTTACGTTTACAATGAACACACTATACAATTTTCTGAAATATCAATCATTTTTGGACAGACTTGCTTGTTCCTTGTATTTGTAAAAAAAATATAAGACGTTTCATAATATTTGAATACTTCAAAAATGCTTCAAAATACTATAGGCCTGTATCGTTTTTTTTTTTTTAAGGTAAATGACTCCCCCTAAAAAAAACAGTAAAATAATTGTATATTTAATTTTAATAATTGTTTTAAAACGTAATAGAAATTAAGGTCAGCCAAACCCAAATTCAGCAATAAGGAGTGTCATACACCGGGTTTAACTTCTTTTAGCGGTTTTGAACTCAGTCTTGTTTTGTTCAATAAATAATAGTGACTGATCCTCTTATCTTGTTCAATAAATAATAGTAAAATTTACTTTCCATATACATGTTTGACTTCCTAAATAACACTAGGAAATAAAATTTGTCACAATTTCGCTTTTGTCGTCTGCTCAAAGTTAGTTTAATTTGGTATTGCAATATGCACATGAGATACTTGTCACTGAACATTGAACAAACAGTAACTATCCACCAATCCATCAGTGATTGCGATACCTGTGTTACATACCCGTCTTTTTGTCACATGTTTGGTACTATTCTTTGAACAAAGTTCGTGTTGTAAGCCGAATTTGTCCTACATTTTAATTGTTCTTGTCAAGTAATACATTCCTTGAACTGGTTTAAATGTTAAACTAAATCCTATGAAATCAATTTGGTGCATTGGTTCTTTGAAACACAATTTTGTTAATTTGAGCGTGTCAACACCTAGTCTAGTAGTGATTTCGGTTTGTATAATCATACAACAAAAGTTTATATTGGTATTATAGTAAGTTATTGTTTCATTTTACATGTTTACCATTGGTGACATCAAATAAAATGTGTTGCAGGTTGAACTAAGCAATACGAAATTTAAATGTCATATCCATATATATGCAAACTAAAGGATCTAAACTTTAAATTATGTATGTTTAAACTATAATGAATGCGGAGCGGGGTATTGTACGAAGTCATCCAGACTGGCCGAATTATAAATCCTAGCCTCCGTATGATACTTTGATGTCAAATGGACTACAGTTAAAAAGTTACATTTACTACCAATCCATGCAAAATAGTAATATGTATGTTCCCGAGCGTATTATGCACAAAGAAAAGGGTTGTGGTGTACTTTTGAACTAAGTATGGTAGTATGGTTGCCATACGCCTTCATGTTACAGAAACGACCAATATACACTACAACAGAATTACAATTTCAGTTGTTATAGTTCGCACACAAATTAATTGGGCTAGTTTGAAATCTCCTGCATGGTTTATTCCATTGGCAATCATATTCAAGAAAAGTTGTAAATCTTTAATATTCTGTAACATCTGTATGAAGCTTGATTGAGACGTAGATTCACACAGATACCGATCATTGTTATCTTTTCTTCATTTACACAAATGAATGTCGGGGATTCA
This sequence comes from Mytilus edulis, assembly GCA_019925275.1. Taxonomy (NCBI): domain Eukaryota; kingdom Metazoa; phylum Mollusca; class Bivalvia; order Mytilida; family Mytilidae; genus Mytilus; species Mytilus edulis. The sequence goes on from CM034354.1 coordinate 50,677,360, forward strand.
GAACATGGCAGTTATACATGTATTCTCAGTTTATATTTAGTTTGAAGCATTATCGAACTAATACGACTTTCATCTTTAAAATGTACTTTGCACTAAATATCTAGTAAATGACATTACATAGGAATAACTTGTGGTGTATTCATGTATACTAGTATGTAATAATAATAAAAAGAAACCAACAGCACTATTTGACGAAGACGAAATCAAGGATTGAGTGTTAGCGTCCAGTGACATATATTACAATGATGTCAAAACAGAACTTGAAATTGACAATAGGTATTCATAGAACCGACGCTTTTCCAAAGAATTCACGCTCAGTTGCGATTTCACGTGCTATTTCACAACCTAGAGTTCGCATCATAGTTATATTTGTACAAAATAACTAACAATAACAAAATTGTGATGATTTCTTTAACTGTTCTTGAACGTTCTAGTTTTAATATAAATCTGTGATTTTTCTATATTCGTACTTTCGTCGAAGCAAAGCAAGTTCGATCTAGACCTGGACATTTATGCATTAAACAATATTCAATCGTTGTACAAATTTATTGTAGAACATGTAGAAAAATCCGTCTTTTCGGATAAAAAAAATCTACTTTGTTAACTTGGATAGAAAACTAACAATATAGTTTATCCTATTGAAACATGAACGCGGACTCCATTGAGAACACCTTGGATTGAAAGATTGCAAATCCAGTGGCGGATCCAGAAATTTTCATAAGTGGGGGCCCACTGACTGACCTAAGAGGGGGCCCTCTCCAGTCACGCTTCAGTGATTCCCTATATAAGTAACCAACTTTTTTCCCAAAAAGGGGGGGCCCCCTGCCCCCCCCCCCCCCCCTAAATCCGCCTCTGAAATCTACTGACCAATGAAATGCTTAAGATTTAGAACGCGGACCTCAGCGAGAACACCTAGATCGATAACACACTGTAATCTTTAGACCGTCGAACAGATCGCGATAATTCCAGACTTCTTCTTCTTCTTCTCTTTCTTTTAGTTCAAATAAGGTACCAATATAGAGAAAATAAAAACAATATATAAGAATACATGCTGCCAAGGAATTGTAAATAAGGAATTGTATATTTACAATCCCTTGATGCTGCTGTACATGCCTGATTGACAAAGATTTAATAAAATTGAATTATTCATAAAAATATGTATTACAATTTAAGTGTTTCTATATTGTAATTAAAAATATGCATTTTATGTACTTGTTTTGGTTTGGATTTGTTTATTCAAAGCTCGCGAGAAACGCTGATCTCTTAAGCCGGTAACAGTAGTAGTAACAGTAGTGGTAGATATTCACAGATTTTTTTTTACATAAAAACACACTATTACATATACATGTGACAATAATTTTTTAAACCAGTTTAGACTTAGTGTGTATATGTCTCCGCTGATAATAATTCTATGTTAAATAAACATAATCATTTGGAATTAAAAGTTGTATAGTTATCAATAAGTACATTTTCAAAATCATTTATTTATTTAGACTTGATGAAGATCTACATGATTTAACGAATAAATGTAAGAAGATTTGGTGTACTTGCCAATGAATTAGATCACCGTACATCCTTCAACAACGAGCGAAAACCTAACCGCTTAAACATTTATAAAATTTCCCAAAATTACAAATATGAATTCAAACAAATCAAACAAGAAAACTATCGGCCTGATTGATGTACAACACTTATAGAAAATATAAACAACAACGACAACCACTGGTCACAGAAAAGAGGGGTTTCAAACCATATGTCCCAATTGAAAAAAAATTTCGTCAAACAAACGGGAGGTCTTATCTACGGAACAAAACCCGCATCCGCCACTGTACAGTCTCCTGGCTAGTATACCTGTAGGATAGTCCAAGATAATGGCGTTAAACAAATATTTTCTTTATTTATGATTTTATTCCATTCAGTTCTTCAATTTATCGATTGATTAATAAAAATATCGAATCAATTATTTTAGTTAATCTACTAGTAATTAAAAGTCAGTACGATCTTTTTGATAAGATTGTAAGGCCTATATTGCTATATGGCTGTGAAATTCGGAGATTTAGTTTTATTGATGCAGTAGAAAGTGCATTTCAAGTTTTGTAAACTTTTCTTATACTTGAAAAAAATCAACCCCAAGCTTTATGGTTTATGGAGAGCTAGGCGCTTATCCTATGTCAGTATATGTGGAACAGCGTAACTATGGTATCTTTTTGGTCTAACATTGTAAACAGTTCCGATAGTAAATTATATAGATATATTTATAAACTCAACGTAGATGGTGGATTTACTTTCGATTGGTTGATTTGTATAAAAAAATATCTTGAATAAATGTATTTTAAAATATTTGGTTAAATCAGAGTAACTATAGTTTTAATCCAAAAGGGTTAAAGTTGAGTATTAAACAGAGATTTTTTTTACCAATTTCAGCAGACTTGGAAATCAAAAATGGAATATTCTCCAAAAGTATTATGTTAAAAACTGTTTAAAGAAATCTTTGAATTTGCAGAATATTTAGACTTTCTACGTTATAAAGATAAGATAACGTATATGTTTAGAACTGGAAATCATCGGTTACCTATAGCAACCGGTAGATGGCGTAGAATTATGAGACAGGAAGGGTACCGTGTACTTTGTAACTCTCAAGAGATAGGTTGATGTATTTCACTATATTTTAAACTGCACAACTCTAACAGAAAGTAGAAGACCTTTTCTTAAACTTAATTATGTAAGCCGAGTAAATGTTTCGAAATTGGGCACTTTATTTATTTCAAAAAATATTGTGTTTTGAAAAATTTGTGTAAATTAATTTAAATTATATATACATAAAAGTATGTTCTCCAGGCTGATCACCAATCTCTCATTCTTGTTGCTCGCTTTGTGCAAACTGGTCATACGCAAAATCTGTATGTTAATATTATATTTAAAAATATCTTTCTTTTTACCGTTCACTTGGTTTTATAAGAAATAAAGAATCTAAATTAAATAATACAATTGATTTTATTTAGTTTTTCGGATTTAATTACCTTAAATTAAAGGATGCGAAAAGATATATTGATGTAACTTTTTCAAAGTTCAAGTTGATCAATTATTGATTTAAGTGAATAAATGAAATTTATTTTCTCGAGGAATAATCAAATCAGGAACATATATATTGTTAGGTATACTGTTTCCAGATTGAATAGTATACAAATCCTAGTTCATATATTATAGTAATAATTATTTATCGGCGAAAAGGATAGTATATTTGTTGCGTTGGAAGTTTATTGTGTTGGAAGAATCGTAAAAGTGTTTTATTTTCTAAATTCTATTTATTTACTCGGACATCGTAGAGTTTAAAATTCTTTTTTTTTACCATATTGGACTTCATATTGTGTATTGAATTGAAACACGAAAGTTTGCAAACGTTTCAACCAATGAAATTCATTTTGATATGTAACGCGAAGTTCAACGAAAGCACCTAGATGAAATATTTTATGTATACGACAATCAGTTTTTATTAAGACATTACCGCTCAAATATAGTAGCAAGTCAAGGTCGTAAAACTTAAATCAACCAACCCATCGTTATCGCAGACTAAAATTCATCTCATATAAACAGAATATATGTTCATTTATAGCAAGACTTTTTGTACGTCACGGTGCATGACAACACAATAATCCCTTTACAGAATCGGAACCACAATTCACAATTTCGTATTGTGCTGCTTTTCCACAATGAACGCCTGTTTCGCGTCAGTGACCGATATTACAATTTGAAACACAGTTTTAAAAGTTTATTGACCTGTTCCTTCATTTACAAAGTTGTGCAAGACTTAACTGTTTATTAAATTCAACAAATGTCAACATTATCTTCATTAATTTTATTATTTAACACAACATTGCTTTTATTACAAGCTATTTCATATATCAATATACAGCTAGGAAATATTTGTTGTTGACCGAAAATATAAGATACATCGATTTAAACTATGTGAAAAATAAATAATTTTTGTAAGTAGCTTTAATTTCCGTGTCTATATTTAATTTACGAGTACACTATAGTAAGACAGAAAAAGAGAAACGGAAATATACAGGAATACCTCAAGTTTCGCAAGTCATTGCAATGGACCATATATTACTGAAATGTCACAAGTTTTCATAGCACTCAGCAAGTTTTGAAACGAATATGTGAGATAAAGATCTACTGAATTTGGGCAAATTAAAAATATGTTAAACATCTAACTATTTTATTTTTAACAGATTCACAAGTTTTAAATTTTTTAAACCGTGCATCAATATTATTTTTTTATTTAAATTCCTTATATGTTACGTGTATTGATCATTCATTTGTTTAAATTGTGATAACTGATAAGTATATGACTTTAATAAGAATACACGCATTTATATATATATAAGTCGATAAAGTTTGAAACAAATAAACGAAAGATACATCGATGTTGTTTTGCTTGAGTGATTTACCTGTTAAAAGCTCGGGTCTCAACACGGTTTAAAACGAATTAATACCAGTTTGAAATAGTTTAACGGGGGCGTGGCCTATTTGTTTGACGTAACTTACCGCCAACTTGAATTAAATTGAACGACTGCAAGCGAATCTATTTAACTGGCATTAAAATGATTTGATATGCATTGAAATAAATTAAAAATGATTTTTAATTTTTGTCAATCTTTATCAAATGACGATTAATCTCATTTAAACAGCGTTAATGCTTTTTTGTCCGATCAAGTTAAATTCGGGTTACTAGTGCTATATGTAAATGTTCCTTTATCCGGTGGATCGCTATCCTTGCCGTGGTCGGGGGGCTTGCGTGTCTCAGTGACCCCAAGAGCTATGCCAGCTAGAGCTTCGTCTCCTGGTAGGGTTACCCATGCTGGACAGGTCGAAGGGTAGAGACCAGACTAAAGTGATCCGAACATCGTGAGATGCCCGATGTTTTAAAAAAAATAGGCTCTCCAACCCGTTTGCCGTGGGTTGACGAGATCCTTGTGGATGAGGGCTATAGCCAGACTCCTTACGGTCAGAAAATACCCGGACGGACGAGACTATAGTTCAATAAGCTGCTTTGACTTCGATATCATCTAAACGGGAGGTCGGATGGACCCTGTTCGATCAATCGGCTGGTCATGTCGAGCCCTTCAATTAATCCTCAACAATAAGCTTTCTTGTAACAATTTTCATTATATACACATGTATTTTAAATTAAGCTATTTATATTTCGGATAACTGAAGAAGGCGATGGCTCATGGGTCAATCAAGTGGTACGCTTTCTTTTTCGCTTGATGGATACGCTCTGCTTGAGTATACTATTCTTGGAACATCTGGTGCTTTCGGCAGTGGATCTTAGGTGCTGATTTTGAGGACCAGCTACATTATATTTGGTGCTCGTTTTCAGCATTAGCACTTGATCCCGGTACGCCACGGAAACACAGCGTCGCCCTTGTAGGCACTCCGAGGTGGGTGGATGACAAGAATGGTGAATCTTTCTCCTTTCATATGCACAACAAAACAAACCCTCTAAATCAGCTTTAATACATAAGAAAAGAAAATGTGATGATTCAGAGCCCTTTCGGGAAGATGGCAGTTGGCCCAGATTTATTGTAATAAAAGGAACAGATGAAAAACCAATTTCAAAAATATCGCCCTTTGTAATTCACAAACAAATTCGAAGCGTTGCTGGTACTGTCAAAAAAGTTTCAAAAATGAGATCCGGAAATTTGTTGGTTGAATGTTCCAACAAAAGTCAATCAACAAATTTACTTACAATGACTACAATATCGCACTTTCCTGTTTCTGCCTCTCCTCATAACAGTTTGAACAGCTGTAAGGGGATCATTCGAGACATAAGTCAATACCTTGGTGACCTCACCGTGGAAGAAATCGGTGAGGAACTTTCAAGCCAAGGTGTAACTGATGTTATTCATGTTATTAGATTTCAAATTAAAAAGAATGGAAATATAATCAAATTAAATACATACCTTTTGACCTTTAGAACTCCAACTCCTCCTCCATCTATTACTTTAGGTTGCTTCGGAATCAGAGTTGACATGTTTATCCCTAACCCAATTCGATGCTTTACTTGTCAAAAGTTTGGTCATGGAAGCAAACAATGTCGTGGTAAGCAGAGATGCTTCAAGTGTTCTGACGAAGGATACGAGGGAACAAACTGTAACTCTGAATCCTTTAAATGCGTAAACTAGGGACTGCCCTGTTTACCTTAAAGAAAAAAATATTATTAAAATTAAAACAGAAAGAAACATCAGTTACCCAGAAGCTAAACAGATAGCTTCTGTTTCGAGTGATCTCCTTGTTTCAAACAGACCATCGTACGCCAGCAAAGTTGTCCGCTCATTCAGTCACGAGAATACACAAACTCGCATGACTTGGCCAATTGATGCGGACAATTTCACAATGCTGCCTGTTGAAACAGAACCTACCGATAAAATATTAATTCCAAGAAAACCAAAATCTTCCAAAACCAGTACTCGGTCAACTCAATCTTCCCTACAGAGCTCAATATCATCATCAACAAAAAATGAGAAAAAGAAATCAAATAAAAAAGAAACAGTAGAAATACACAATTGGGGCGGTGAATCTGTCTGGGATCTTCCCAGTGACATAGATGATTCTTCCACCTCAAAAAGTCTTCCTTCATCTTCATCTAAGAAGTTAACTTCTTCGTCCAGTACAAAGTCTACTAGAGCCCCATCTCCTCTTCGTTCTCCAGAAAAAAAGGATGTCCAAAAGAAGCCAGTAAATACATCCTCTCAGAAGTCTTCTGATTCGAGGTCACGGGGTAGGGGTCGAGGCGGAGTAAAACCAGCTGCGTGTGGTCCTGGAGATCGACGACTCTCCTCGCACAACAGATTTTCAACACTTGTCGACGACACTGAAATGGAAATCGAAAGTGTTCCGCCACCCGAAAGATCACAATCTCAGGGTGAGCGAAATAGGAATGCTGGCAAACTCGACAGCATTCGCCCTTCTATTATTAAATAATGACAAATATCATCCAATGGAATTGCCGAGGTCTTAAAATAAATCTTCTCGAGTTAACACTTCTAGTTCAGTCATTTTTACCTATTGCATTTTGTCTTCAAGAAACTCATCTAAAAGAAAGTGACAATGTATCTTTAAAAGGATACAACATGTATAGCACATTTTCTAAGGTAGATGAACGTACTGCAGGCGGATCATCCATTTTGTGAAGGACAACGTCATTCATAGCACAGTCCAACTCACCACGGATCTGCAAGCAGTTGCAATTCGTTGATCATTAGACAAAACAATTACTTTATGTTCGATATATATTCCACCCAATTTAATTATAGATAAAGCAAAACTCAAAAACCTCACTGATCAATTACCCTCACCATTTATACTTGTGGGCGACTTCAATGCTTACAATTCATTATGGGGTAGCAGGACTCATAATGCCAAAGGTAAGATCATTGAGGACTTTGTCTCTCAAGAAGGATTATGCATTTTTAATGATGGATCTAATACGTATTTTCATCCTGGAAACGGGTCTTATTCTTCTATTGATATCACTATTTGCGATCCCTCTCTGCTTCTGGATTATTCATGGCGTGTTCATAATGATCTATGTGGAAGTGATCACTTTCCAATAGTACTTGAACATCTTTTTACTTCTGCCCAACAGAGAGTACCAAAAGCAGATTACTTTAACCGACCTCTGTCACTGGATTTGGAAGGTATGCCCGACCAGAAATTTACATTAAAGTAGAATAATCAAGATGTTTTATACAGAAATTTAAAACTTCTCCTTACTTCTCATTTACCCTTATTACAGGATTAACACACAACGAGGTATCTAATACAAAACAAGCTGATGATTTATACTTCAGATTAGGCTTAAGTAAAGAATCAACTTTGAAGAACAGCATACTTTTCTTTGATAACGACCATGGAATACTTTTTGGTGAGTTTAGACAAACATTTATTAGAAAAATCGAAGAACGCTTGCCTTTTCTATTCTTAATTCTCCCAAAATTGATTAAAGGAAAGTATCCCGAAATGAACCAAAATTTAAAAATCAACCAACAAAGGCTAACAACTCCATTAGATGTATTTGAAACATTGACACACATCTTGAATTTCTATACGTACAACATTCAAAACAGCAAACCCAGACGAGGGCTAAGTCTTTTTAACCCAATACCATAAACACGTAGATGTGAAGATGCCAATATACCCCCTCATTATTGTACGTGCTCAACACAACATGTTTTGTCAACTGGTGATCAAACCGTCACAAAAGTTGCTAACAATTATATTCTAAAACTTAATTAAAAAAAAGCAAGCCTCAAACAATGTGAAATTTTATATTTAAAACGTGCTTCAAAAATCATCCCTACAGACGTTCTTCTTAAATATGTCAACACTACTCATGTTGGATAGAAATCAAGCATTTTGTATGGACATCGTGTGTCAACATATATCGATAATCAAATCTCCTTACAAACAGTACCTGGATATGCGATGTTTGAATTTACAGTGAGATATGACGAATCAAAGAGCAATTTTGATGTGATGGGATATTTCAGTTGCATCAATTTATATAATCAGACTTCCTACTATATCGGTGGAATTGAACTGATTAAATATGTTATTGTAAAGTCTAGATATAAAAACATAAAATATAAATACTAATACAACAAAAAATAGCATAGTAGACAACAAATAAGATTTAAACTGTCGAAAGAGATGCTTTCTACTGGCAGTAATACACCCACTAGTATGTTTGATATGCGTTCATTTGTTTTCCCTAATAAATAAACTCATCATATATAACAGGATTAAAGTTTGTATTTGAAAACCAGGACTTAAAAAGAAATAGACAAACAGACAAATAGTTGTACTCAAAATACAATACAAACATTAAAAAAACGACTGAAAACTTGAATTACGCAAAACCTGTTTGCACACTTACTTTGCTACTTTTGCTTACTTAGTTATATCTGAGTCATGTCGTGATGAATGTTTAAGCTAAAGCAATCTCGAGACTCCTTATGAGAATAATATTTCTTGAAGACACAATCACGAGTTGGTTGAAAAAAAGATGAACGAAAAATACTAGAGTGACATTCAACCTCATAGATCGAAACTAAACTGATAAAAAACATGGCTGAAATAAAAAGACAAACAGACAAATAATAAATAGTACACAGAAAACAACGAAGTACACACGAACCCTAGTAAAACAGGCTGTGATCGCTTGTGCCAAAGAATGGTAACCAGATCGTACTCTATATGTTGCATATAAGGAATTTGTCTAGTAAAGGCAGAGAAAGATTTGGCTTTTCGATTTGACCTAATTGATCCTGAAATAAGTAGATATGGTCTTACTTCAACGAATACGTGTGTTAATCTAGTTAAGGCAGCAGACAAAGACATATGTCTTTATATTTGACGTCCTTGATCAAGAGATAAGTGAATACGGCGTAAATTAACGTACAATGTACATGTTGGAAGTTAATCTTGGTAAGGCAGCAGAGATACACTTCTGTCTGTTAACATCTTTGATTCAGAAATAAGAAAATAAGGCGTACATTAACGTATATGTAGGTAGTTAATCTAGTTAAGGCAGCAAAGAGTTCATTATGCCTTTTGATTTGACGTTCATGATCCAGAAATACGGAGAAACTACTCGAAACCCTTTGCGTTCTACCAGAACCAAAAACTTTCTGTATTGCACCAGCACCCTCTCGTTCTTTAAATAGTCTATAAGTAGACATCAAGGACAAAGTCTGCTCTTGAATACTTATCGTTGCGAGATTTTATGTAAGGCAGTATGACATAATTTGCATCATTATCACACAAGTTTTGCTCCATGTGGTGGCATGGAATTAATTCTTGTTGTCCTTTAAACCATAAATGCATCAAAATTAGAGCAGTTGATGGCAAATCGCAGAATGATTCAAGTATACAATTTAGATGCTATTTAATACGACTGTCAAAAATGACATCCTGAGACAAAGACAGAATAGCAGTTTGCCTAAGAGAAATATTCAAAGTCTCACTGTCTACTCTGATAAGAATTGAAAAGCTTAGAAAAGAGATCGCAATCACGTTAGCTTTGTTTTTGATAAAGACGTTTTCACTTCCCTTTTAACTGCTATACTGCGAAAATGTTGTGTTTTATCTAATTATAAAAAGCAGTTTTTCCGATGTGTTGCATTTGCTTCAAAGTATATTCGTATTGTTTGGACCTTTTTTCCGGGAGTTTATAGGTGTCATACCACCAATTAAAAGTCCCTATCTGTTCAACCAAATTTTACAATTTTCACAGCTTTCTAAATATTTTACCTTAAGTTTAACTTCATAGAAACCAGGTATATCCTGAATTGTACATGTATCAGCTTTCTACATGCCAATTTTCAACAGGTATTAAAAAATCATATAAAAAAGAAAAGGTCTTCCGAATAGAGGTACCACTAAAAATAACCCCTGGTTTTCTGGAAATCTTAAATTAGTATACTATGGGGTGCATTAATCCTCAATTTTGAATGCAAACTCATAAACAAGTAAATTTTAGCTCAAAATGGTCTTAATATATTTCTCTTTCACCAAAAGTTTCATTTCTGCCAATTTGTTGGTTAGTTTAAGTAAACAATGACATCAAATGCACTATTTTTTGTCCGAGTAGGCCTACTTTCACATACGTTCTAAATTTAAGGGCGTAATTGGTGGTATGACACCTAAAGAGACAAAAAAGTTGATTAGAAATCTTTTATTTTGCTTTATTCTTAATCCTTAGTCAATTTGTAGTTAAAAACAGTCTATCTGAGCATTATGTGACTTATATTAAAAATTTCACAGCTCAATTTAAACTGACTGTAATGTATGACTTTGATAGAAAATACTTGAAAATTTCATTTTGGGCTACAGGAACATAAACTTTCCATATCAAGATCAGTTTTTGCTGATTTTTCCTTGTTTGTTCTTCATCTTTAAAGACTTTCCACAATGTTTGCAATGAATTAAGTAAAAAATCCAAGGTATTGAAGTGTCAAGGAATATTGACCCCCCTTTTTAACCGGATTTTTGTGACAAAAATGTCGGTTATTGATTTGGGGATGTACGGCGGGCGGGCGGTCTCGGGCGGGCGGCAATCAAATGTTGTCCGTGCATTAACTCATGAACCGTTCAACCAAAGCTTTTAAAATTTTAATATGTTATTCCTGACAACTATACGAAGGTCAAGTTCAATAATGGCGATTTTGACTTTTACCGTTCAGGAGTTATGGTTCTTGAAAGATTGAAAAATGGAGTTGTCCGTGCATTTACGCATGAACTGTTCTACCAAAGCTTCCCAAATTTTAATATGTTGTTACTAATGAAAGAATGGAGGTCAAGTTCAATAATGATGAATTTGACTTTTACCGTTCAGGAGTTATGGTTCTTGAAAGATTGAAAAATGGAGTTGTCCGTGCATTTACGCATGAACTGTTCTACCAAAGCTTCCCAAATTTTAATATGTTGTTACTAATGAAAGAATGGAGGTCAAGTTCAATAATGATGAATTTGACTTTTACCGTTCAGGAGTTATGGTTCTTGAAAGATTGAAAAATGGTTTTTCCCGTCGTGTCCGTGCATTTTCTCATGAACCATTCAACCAAAGCTTTTGAAATTTTAATATGTTGTTACTGATGACAAAATAGAGGTCAAGTTCAATAATGACGATTTTGACTTTTACCGTTCAGGAGTTATGGTTCTTGAAAGATCGTAAAATGGCGTTTCCATTCAGGTTGTTGCATTTACTCATGAACCATTCAATCTAAGCTTTTCAAATTTTAATATGTTGATACTGATGACAAAATGGAGGTCAAATTTGATATTGACGATTTTCACTTTCACCATTCATCAGTAATGGTTCTTGTGATATTGCCAGGACACAAATAAATGTTAATAAATCCGGTTTGCTGTCGTTGTGACAGCCTCTTGTTTTCATCTGGTGTCAGTAAAGTACTACAAATTGATCAAAAGTGCAGTCATGGCCATTTAACTGTGTTTATTTACATCAGTTAATAAAATTAAGAAATAATTCATGGGGCTTGAATATATCGTTATTTTACCACGGGTTGGCCCTTTATGACAAATATTTTACCCTGAGCGATAGCGAGGGGTAAAATATCGGCATAAAGGGACAACCCGTGGTAAAATTTAGATATATTCAAGCCCCATGAATTATTTCGATTCTGATAAGACAAATATAGCAATTGTTTTGGTTCAAAGCGCACTAGATGGAGGCAAATATTTGCCGTTCCCATAAATTAACCCACTTTAAGATTGGCGGTAAAGAACGGAGCAAACAGATTTAGTGACATGCTCAAACTATTTACAATAATATATTTAGATAGATTTGGATGAATTTTAATGATAATTTACTTATATATCCTCTATGTATATAAAAAAGGGCTTATACCACATTTTAGTATTGTTTGTTTACGTTTCATTCTGGTGATGATTTTCGGTATCAGAAGCGTGTATTTTCCCGAAAAATGCTTAAACTATTACGTTATCATTCTATGACGTCGTGTACTCCATCCATAAGCAATCATATGACGTGGGAGTACATGCAGAACAGCCCAACCAATATATTCATATTTTACCACGGGTGTGTACTCAAAGCGTTTGAATGACGTCATGTTAGAATATAAGATATAAAAATTTCATTTGGAATAATAAATGGTACTTTTGTGAGTTTCTGCAGTGTTTACATTAGGCTATGCTATCTGCCAAGTACATAGTATGACGCAATGATATAAGGGGTAAAAATCAAATAATTTCATTAAATCTGCATGATAAAATTTGTTTGGGGGTAGTAAACAACCTATGTTTCAATGTTTCACACCACAGAATAATTTTCTGTGCATTTATAACATTATTTATGACATTTTTTATATAAAAGCATATTAGCAGGATGGGAAAAGCTAAAAATAGCACAAACTCAAGTTTAAGGCTCTAAATTTGCAATATGTGACATTTATCCCCAAAAAAGATTGAAATGTGGCTACTATTATCTCAAATGATCAGTTAAGACAAAAAAAAACATTTTTTTTCTGATTTTGATGTTTCACCGCATTTTGCTTAAAGGTGTCATACCACCAATTAAAAGTCACTATCTGTTCAACCAATTTTACAATTTTCACAGCTTTCTTAATATTTTACCTTAAGTTTAACTTCATAGAAACCAGGTATATCCTGAATTGTACATGTATCAGCTTTCTACATGCCAATTTTCATTAGGTGTTTAAAATCATATAAAAAAGAAAAGGTCTTCCGAATAGAGGTACCACTAAAAATAACCCCTGGTTTTCTGGAAATCTTAAATTAGTATACTATGGGGTGCATTAATCCTCAATTTTGAATGCAAACTCATAAACAAGTAAATTTTAGCTCAAAATGGTCTTAATATATTTCTCTTTCACCAAAAGTTTCATTTCTGCCAATTGGTTGGTTAGTTTAAGTAAACAATGACATCAAATGCACTATTTTTTGTCCGAGTAGGCCTACTTTCACATACGTTCTAAATTTAAGGGCGTAATTGGTGGTAAGACACCTATATGTATAACATATCTTACCTGTTCATTTATATTTGTCTTATTTAACAAATCTGTCATAGTTGACACTGTGTTATTGATTGCGTCTCTTGCTTTGGATCCTCGGACATGTATTTTAGCTTTTTATATTGCCTTGAAAAGTTTAATAAGTTCTTTGATAGTAGTTGACACGTCAACCCACAATTTGTATTTATCGAATCCAGTGATATTTCCTTTGCCTGTTGTACTACCATCGTTTATTGAGTCATTGCGATGGGTGTCATCTGTTTGTCTGATGGTTACATTCAAGTCGCTGTACAATTTAATATGCATATTATACAATAGATTGACAGACAAAACGCTGAACGTGATCCATCGCATAATACGGCAAGCCATTGTTTTGGTTATTTCAGTCCTGAAAAAACATAATCTCATAGCATACATACCACGAGAATATTGCAAATGACTTGAACGTCAAGTCAAAAAACTGACCATAAAAACTTATGGAAATATTTAAATAGAATTGGGAAGCCACAGTCAAGTAAAAAAAACCAGTAGGTATTTAACAATTTCTTGAATATTATGAAAAATTAAATATGTCTGATGAGGAGGGAGACTATCCTGATATTGATTTTAATAAAGTCCCGCAAGATAATATAGATCGAATTCTGAATTCTGTCATTACAGAAGAAATCATAAAAGTGATTAAAAATCTTAAGAATTACAAAGCTGCAGAGTACGATGGTATAGTCAATGAACATATAAAATCTACTATTCCTATTATGTTGCCTATCTATCACAAACGTTTTAATATCGTGCTAAAAACTGGAGATAACTTCAGTTTGGTCAAAAAGGGTGATTAAACCGTTTTACAAGAATAAAGGAGACAAATGCGACTCAAACTCTTATAGACCCATTACGCCAGTTTCATGTCTCGGAAAAACCTTCACAGCTGTTTTAAATTGAAGACTAAGAGAATTATCAGACGAAATTGAATTAATATCAGAAGCGCAAACAGGTTTTAGGCAAGGGTATAGTACATTAGATAATATACTCGTTCTGTATTCCCTGATATCTATTTACCAATCGTTTGGGAAAAAACTTCACTGTACCTTTATAGACTTATTAAGAGTACTTAAGAGTTTTTATTATAATAAAGCAAATATTTTGCACGTTCTTTTTTTTATATGTATCTTTCAAAGTGTCGGAGAAAATGCAAAAACAAGCAAAATTCACAATTTAGAACTTGACCTTGACCTCATTTTCTAAGCTACGACCTAGGGACTTAAAAAAAAAGATTCCAGGGTTATAAGGTCAATGGTTGACGAGTTCAAAAAAACATGTTGACAAATTTATTTGGTAACGGTAGATAACTCCTATCAAATTTCATCGAATCTCTTACATCCAAATTTGTCAAAAATTCCTGAAGATGTAACGAACAATTTGTAAAAAGAGTTTTGTAGATATCTTTTTTTGTTTTGAAGGAGATGCACACATTTGATAAACAGTGAATAGGGAGATAACTCTTACAAAAAATATTGTTCGTCTTAGCAGGGTGAAATTTAAAGCGCATAAACGATACAATATAAGAATAATTAATCTAAGCGACATATTGCGAAACAAAAAGTTTTGAATTTGGTGGATTTTTTTTTAAATAATAATCAGAACAAAACAATAGGTCTTTCCACAGAAAAGTGAAAAGACCTTATAATAATAATAATCAGAAGAAAATCAATAGGTCTTTCCACAAAAAAAGTGGAAAGAAATCAATATGTCTTTCCACAAAAAAAGTGGAAAGACCTAATTATATTTCAGATTAAAACATTGTTGTGACGTCATTCTATTGTTTTTCCCGTTCTTTATTTCAGGATTGGACTATCATTTACCTGTAAGAAACCATTATGTTACCTTTAGCTGTCCAATATTTTTAAGAATAGCCCTCCTCTTTCTTAAAAATATTGGACAGCTAAAGGTAGCATAACTGATTCTTACAGGTAAATGATAGTTCAATCACTGAAATAAAAAAAAATATTAATTACCCGAATTGTTTTCATCATGTAAACAAAAATACCACCAAAGAACAAATGCCAATTAAAATCAATCATTTTATAAACGTCACCTTTCAATACAATAATTGTGTCACTCATCAAAACGGTTTCTTGAGGACAAAAATCAGTGTCAAATTATTTTTGTAACACTACCAATTCTTATATCACAGCCATTTTTTTTTGTCGTGTTTTTGTGTTGTCTCATTTAGCACTAATTCAATAAGTTGATTATGATCGTTGTAAGTCTTGTTTTCATTTCTTTTATGATTTTCATTTTTCAAAAGATTTATCCTTTACCGTCTTTAGGTTATCAAAATTTACCTCTGGTGTTGCTCTTATTCTTGTTGCATATATATACATTAGTAACAGCAAACCTGTACCAAACACTAAAATAAACAGTTTCATTCATTTTTGAAAGTTTATATGTTCTAGACTTTGTTCAAGTCCCTGAAATTTTCATCCCGGAACGGGAATCGAATCAGGAACCTTTCTGTTAGTAGTTTGATGCACTAACCACTACTCTCTACACTTACCGTGTAGAGCGCCACATGCGGGGTGTGGGCTATGTTTGACACGGGCTGACGGTTTAGAAGCGATGAAGATGAGTTCAAGTATCAAAATTTCATTTTTAAGAATTGTAAGTATCAAAGAAGGTATTGCACAGAAGGAACCAAAACATAATCTATCTCAAGCACGCAGAAGCAGACGTTTTCAGTGCTTTGTTTCCTCAAATACAGCCAACAGTAGTATAGAAAAAAACAAATCCGGGTCACAAACAAAAACCGAGTGAAACGCATTAAATATCAGAGGAGAATGACGACACAACAACACACACTGAAACGAACTAAGCATCAAAACTGAATACATGAATTTGGGATAGAGAAGTACCGTGACACGTCTTATAAAATGTGAATTCACACTCAAATATAAGAGGAAACAAACGTCTCAAAAGAAACAAAAATGTAACACACACAGAAACGAGCTATGATATAACAATGACCGTTTCCCCCGAGTTGGTACAGGACATTTTTTTAAAGAAAAAAATGGTGGGTTGAACCTGGTTTTGTGGCATGCCAAACCTCCCGCCTTAATGGCCACGTTTAATTTAACATTAAAATGACAACACAACATTATAGGACTACAATACAAATAAATAGAACACCCCCCTAGTTTTCCGTGTTACCAGCTTCTTTCGAAAAAAATAATTTGTTTTAAAAACTCAATTTACATCAAAATATAATTGTCGGTAGAGGCAATTATTTAATTCGGGAGATGACTGGATTGGTAAGGGCTTACATGGTGCAACATCAGCACATAAGAACAAACCATAAAAATAAGTTTGATGGACTTGAAACATTAGATCGACACGAAGGACACAAAAATGAAACTTAACAAATGAAAGACAAACAAGAATGTGTCCATAGTACACGGATGCCCCATCCGCACTATCATTTTCTATGTTCAATGGACCGTGAAATTGGGATAAAAACTATTTTAGCATTACAAATAGAAAGATCATATCATAGGGAACATGTGAACTAAGTTTCAAGTTGATTAGACTTCAACTTCATCAAAAACTACCTCGATCAAAAACTTTAACCTGAAGCGGGACAACCGGACGGACGAACGAATATATATGCAAAATAATTGAAGGGCTTGCTCACCGTGTATCATTAGTTCACCGGATATAGGTACTAAGCAAGCGGAACATCATCATTTTTGACCTGACACGGTAAGAAAATCTTTGTTTTGTTTACATAATGTCAATGTGTACCTCACTCTTTATATAATTGTTGTTTTAAGAAATGATTTTGTCGTAAATTCGTGATAAGGAAAGTCTTATTATTTTCTCAAAACAAGAAAGCTTACTAAAAACATGTGCAAATACTTGTCAAAGAAGTTAGCGCTAGTCTCATTCCATATGATTATATATTCATTACAACTATTTTTTCTGACAAAAGGCCACTGTGTGTGCGTAAGAAGTATAGCTGTTTCAATAATTGGCATTGAAATCTTTCAGACATATGTTATTTTTGAAAATTTTAGTCGGGAAAGACGCGTTGTATACGGTGTATAGCTCACCAAATAAATCCATATGTACGGTGCATAGTTCAGTGAATGTACGGTACATAGCTTTTCCAAATGTGTTTTAAAAAATGTACAACCGCCTTCAATGTGGATCAAGTAAATTCAAAACCAGTTATATGATCACTAATTAACGATGAAACAACATTTTTTTATGATGATAGGAGTATTAAGTAAACATAATACGTGTCTTTCGGTCATGAAAGAGCAATTATATGTAACATATGAATTCTATTTGTCTAATTTCTTATCCTGTGGTAATAACTTTTGGTTTATCCTGGTTTATCCTCAACAATAAACTTTTTGTCAACTTCCAAACTTCTTCTGTCCGGAACAATAAAGTTAACATTTGAGCTGTTAGATGTAAAGTTTCCTTGTGACACAACCTGTCCCTTATTCTTTGGCCCACCCATAAATCTTAAGAACCGACCTTTGAATAACTGGAGTCCCGTCCTCCAAAACAAAAAATGTCGTACTCTTTGGCAAGCTTAACCATCTTACTACATCCAAGAACAATAAAAAAAAGCCATATTTTCAATTGGAAACCTGTCCAAGTTAACACAAAAGCCTTGCTTTTTGGATCAATGGTACTCTCAGATGAGCAAAGTAGTCTTTTATTTAGTTTGGTGCAGAAATATATTATTAAAAGTAAACGCTTTAACCCTTGATGTTAATGCTTCATCACCCAATAGGAACCAAAGCATTTCACACTGTATACATTACAATAATTCATGTTTATTTTAATTTTTTTTTCTCATTAAATTTTTTTTCTTCTTCTTCTTTCACCTTTTTCATATTCATATATTTATTACAGAGCATGCCAGTATTTATATTTATGTATTAATAAGAGTATCAATAGGAGTATTATTATTGTAAACGGAGACAGATTTGTAAAGGCAAATTGCTTGTTTCTGAATCCTGCATGAATATTATTTCATTGTATAATATCGTTTCATGATGAATTATCTGAATAAATATTGTTTAAACTAATTGGAAACCGTTTCTCGTTCACCAATCTAAGAAAACACTTAAATTCTTCTAGCTTATTCGAATCTTTAAGAGCTTGAATTAGACTTGCATGGGAGTAATGCTACAAGTTCGTCATAAGTTTCTGTATCACTACATGTATCAGCTATCATTTTCAACCTCTTGCTTGTCCCAGTTTTTCGGTTTAAGTTCATCTTCTTGAACACTTGTATCATTATTTAGTTTTTTAGTTTTTTGTAAGGGCTTTATTTTGGTACACTGCTGTATTTGGAAACATGAATGGTTTCATTTACATCATTGATAGTTTTAAGCCGTCTCTACATACTTCAGGAATTAAAGGAAAAGTTTTCAAGGTTGTCGCCTCCCCAGTTGCCTTTCGTACCTTTATCACAAGGTTTGAATGTTTAATTATCCCATGGTCTATGCTTGATGTGAAGGTTTCAAGCTTACATTCAAAGTATGGACAGGAAAAGTATGGGCTATCCATTACATTTAGACCGGAAAAGCATCACAGTAAATAAGAAATCACCGAATACATCCACTTTATCAAAAAACATGTGCATTATATGAAGTTTTTGTAAGTCGCAAAAACAAACGCGATGAACATGCCCAGGAACGTCAATGTTACCTTTGAATTTTATTCTTAATACATGATTCCCCAATACATTTCCCAAATAGATATTTTGTTAACACATTTAAAGCTAAAATATTTCAAGTAATAGGCGAGAAACGAGATTGCACATGATGCGAATTGAAGTGAATTGCCTACACACCGTACAGTTTATATCGAATTATTTTCTATTCACCGTACACACCCGCGGCTGTAAACCGTACACAAAAACTTTTTTTTCACACTTGTTTTTTTTACCTAAAATGCTTAATGGAATGAGTTATCTAAGGTAGGTTTATGATTGGTAACTATCACTTTTGCACTGTATTAGCTTTTATTCAGATAAACCATGTAAATGGCTCGACAACTGCATCGAAATTGAAAATTTCTGTTAACCTTCACAACTATTTGCGCAAGTAAAAGTTGATTATTCATATTAGAATATAAAAGTTGTCTTATAAATAGGAAGGAATCGATGCGAAAATTATTTGGGAGCAGGAATTTCAGATGTTGAGAAATGTACACTACATGTAGATAAAACAAAACAAAGATTTTCTTACCGTGTCAGGTCAAAATTGATGATGCTCCGCTTGCTTAATACCTATATCCGGTGTACTGATGATACACGGTGTTGCTACACGAACACGATCCGACAAGTTCACAAGTCTACTCTGTTGGCTTCCTGATGAGTGCTTTATTGTAAGTGTAAGTTACAATTTTTTGGAAGATTATGTAGAATGACGATAACTTGCTACCAACACGTATACTATTACTACGACTTTTAGAATTTAGAAACACATGTGCCAAAAAGCAAGATGGTTGTGTACCAGATTTAATCAGAATAGTCGTTAAATATGATTTGTCAAATTTTGTTGAAATTTCACAAAATCGGGCAGCTTCCCAAGTAAAGCTGTATGGAACAGATATATTTTCATTTCCATAGCGAATTCTGAAAACAACAGATGGCAACAAAGAATATCAGTTGACAATGACTTTGAAATTTTCCGTACAATTCACAAACACACTGTACCACACAGAGCTTGGGCTATTGCTAAAACTAATCATAACTTCAGAAATGGAGATAAACATATTGTTGACCTATTTTCCGTCATCCGAACAGAAGAGTCGCATCTCTAATGCAATAAATGTGGATAGTTTTTCTATAACATTATTGAACATATCATGTGTATGTGCGATCGTCTATCAGACTTAAGAGCGAAGCTTTGGGAGGACTTAATAAGTATTAATCTGATTGTGTTCAGTGTGTATCTAGCCAATCTAACGTCACCAACATTCACAGCAACACTTATGTCATGTTATACGGAATATGATCTGGATAATGATAACAGTATTTATTTTTCAAAAACATGTAATATACATGTTCAACGAATGTGCAGCGTTTTTTCAACAGTTAACTTACCTTCAGAAATAATATCATTTACTCTAAAGTGACATTCAACTGAATTAATCACTCTAACTAATATGTGACATTTTAATCATTCAATCACTCTAATGTCTTGATCAATATGTAAAAATTATTATTGTACAAACATTGTTTAATACATGCAAAATCTTCGATAAGAAGGAAATAAAATTAATATATTATCAGTCAGAGAAATGCATAACCTTTTACACTATCAAAAAAGTAACGACAGGTTGTAGGCCGATAAGTGTTCATACTTGTAAAGACACAAGTGCATATTAGCTATTTTGGGGTGAAAACTTAATTTTTCAAAATATCTGGAGGCTTGCGAGATGACTTAATTTGTTTAAAATTGGTATGAATGAATACTGTAACATATAATGCAGTACAAGCTAATTTTGATTTTTAAGAAAATGTATTGATTTACGAATTTCAGTTAAATTCATGTATCTAAGTTAACGAATATCTAAGGTACACTACAGAAGCTAGACAAAAATGTCATTGAAACATATTTATTAAACAAAATAAACACTAACTTGTACTGCATTACATGTAACAGTATTCGTCTATACCAATTTTAAACAAATTAAGTCATCTCAGAGGCCTCCAGATTTTTTAGAAAATTTGGTGTCCAACCCCGAAACCGGTTTGGCCACAACATAAAATTTCAAGTTTATTTACGATTTTCATTGTGTATATGTTAAGTATGTTAAAGGATTATGTAACCTTTTGTTGATTCAATGCTGAACATATGGAAATTTTATAGAAAATCCGCAGCCTAAATTTATCCTTGTACTATCATATTGGGCAGTTTGATAACTGATAGATATAGGATTATTGCATGATATCCTTAAAACAGGTTTATTAATGTAGTTATTGGTTAAGGTTCATGTGGACCCTATTGCTAAAATGGCCGTATTTTCACCTCGAAATTTACTCTGAGTACAGGCAAACCTGTGCATCTGGAAAAGTTTTAAAGCGTAGCATGCCCTAGATAAATAGAATTCCAATGCATTGTATGATTTAGAAAATTCATAACTTTACTGGATTTTGCCGTACACTTTTTTTCGTCCCTGCAGAAGATGATAAAATTAACAAACAGTTGAGTTTACCTTGGTATGGTCCACTCAGGTACACAGTTTAAATAACCAATTATTGTCAGGTATCTATTGTCCATGTCATCTAATACAGCTCACTTCAATTATTACCTGTGGGGAAGTTCTCAACCTTGTTTCCCAACTTAGTTTATTTTGGCACCTTCTGGAGGAATGAAAAAAAGTGCACGACAAAATCCTGGTAAGTTTTTATTTTTCTAAAACATAAAACATGTTTGAAATTTATTTATCTAGGGCATGCTATGCCTGAAAATTTTTATAGATGCGCAGGTTTGTCTGTACTCAGGGTAAATTTTGAGGTGAAAATACAGCCATTTTAGCCATAGGGTCCACATGAACCTTAAAACAAATAAAAATATGGACCAAATCAAGTACACCATTTAGGGTGCGCTCGACTTTAGCGACTCTGCACAAGGTATTTTAAAAATTTACAGGTTGGTTAGAACTTTTTGTAAAAAATCAACACTAGCACATCATAGAAAAGCCAGTGAGTAATCTATGTTTCAGATTTTATAACTAAAATGTCTGTTTTAAAGGCTGTGGATTTTCTATAAAAATCTTGGTTTATTTGCCACAAAGTACTCTTTTTCTATTAAATACAATGAAACAGTAAATAATAATGCTTTGCATCAAGTTTCCCCCTAGTATATGTACAAAATGGCCTGTTTCAATTTTTCATTATACATGAATCTGCAGTTTTGATACAGTTGATGTTTGAAAAATTCGTACGAAAATGGCTACAGAAGTGGTCATAAACCTTAAATGTTCCCATAGTTTAGGACTTTATTCATTATAGGTTGAAAAATACAGGTAAAGTTTAGATATTTCTGTAGTGTCCTATATTTTGACTTTAGTGGAACCTTAACAGGTGACAACAGTTCCGAAGAAATATTACATACATTTAGTGTGCAGGATTCACATTGTGGAATTATGATTGTATTGTCCTTCAGCAGGTATCAGTTTGAAGTTTTTTGTTCCGACATTTGTAATAGATGGAGAACACGTGTTGCAACTTTCAACTTTATTTCTTCCGAATCATGACGAATTATGCAATGATCTACAAGTTCTAAAAATTCTTCGACCGTACATTTGTGCAATAAAAACAGCGAAACTCTGTCATTGGATTATCCTGAAAAAGAAATATATCTTTCGTTAACTTGAATGTATTACAGTATTTATATTGATTTGAATTTAACATGTACATTTCATTAACAATTTTCAAATAACAAAGTCAGTGGACTAGATATAAATGATGTGCCTCCCTTTCACTCCATCCCAAAGTTTTCCTTCAGGGTCGACTAATGATCAATAATACCAACTTTTAGCCTGAATGTTTCTATAATGGGGCAGATGTAAATGAAAAATGAAGATAAAAAAACAGAGCCGACTGCCAAGGAAAATGAAAACAAGAGCCTTTCAGAAGACAGCAAGCCAGATTTTTTAAAATTTATTTATATCTTGCATTTTTCTATCTTTCAAGAACCATCTCTCTTGAACGTTGAATGTGAAAATCATCAATATCATACTTGACCTCCATGTTATCATCAGTAACAACATATTAAAGTTTGAAAAGTTGTATGATTGAACGATTCATGAGTTAACGCACGGACACGACTGGAAACACCATTTTTAAATCTTTGATTGATTGATTGATATGTTTAATAGTATACTTGCAGTTGCAAGGTACACATTGTGGTTCATCTTCATTTTTTAAAAGATACTCTTGTGTTATTGTGTTATTCTAGTATGACCAATACGACATCTAGAAATAACACACTGGTCTTTTCGGCACATAAAATTATTGAGAGGTTTACCTAAATTAGGTTTAATTAATGTGTTCGCAAGATAATAAATATCTGCTTAAAAATACAGTACTGCACTTTTTACTAGATAAAGTTAAATAACTATTATTTGTACCTTTACAATGCCAAGAGTGATCAAATATGGATATAAAAAAGTCCTTGTGACAAAATTATTCGTTATATGTTTACACTGATGGTGTTCCATAACATAACACTCAGCTAATCCAGCAGGCTGGTATATTTTACATCAGTTTTCTGTAGGCCATTATTGTACATTTTATTAAAACTAAACCAAATTTAATCCAGCGGTTTTTTTTTAAATGTGTCTTGTTATGTTGTGATCAGATGTTACACTATTGTTTTAGATAAGTGAGAAGGTTTGGTACCATTAAAACTTTAAATCCCGCTGCAATTGTTTGCACCTGTCCTAAGTCAAGAATCTGATGTTCAGTTGTTGTCCTTTTTTTTTAATATAGATTACTGTTTGATGTCCCATTTGAATGAATTGACACCAGTATTCTTTGGGGCCCTTTATAGCTTGCTGTTCGGTGTGAACCGAGGCGCCGTGTTGAAGGCCGTACCTTGACCTGTAATGGTTTACTTTTATAAATTGTGACTTGGATGGAGGGTTGTCTCATTGGCTCTCATACCATATCGTCCTACCAATGTCTATTTGCAGTGACAATGATTGTCTAGGTTGTACATTGACAAAGTTTAATTCAGCTATTTTATATCATTTACAGAAGAAGAAGAAAACAAAAGTGCACATGATGAAATGTATGGTCTGTTTAACCTACGGTATCACTAAATTTATGTTAAAAGTCTAGCTGTAATACTACACGAATCATATTAAATAAACTTAATCGGTATTCTAATAAAAATGAGGTCTCAGTCAAATAAACATGTTAGACAGACATGTACACCTTGCAATCTTTACATACATTGTACAATTTATAATATAGTGACCCAATTGTTTATAGTTTCAGAGAAAAAGACCAAACCTCAAAAACCAAACGTTGTCCAATGAACCATGAAATTGTATAAAGTTTAGATGAAACCTGTCAGTTGGGCATGTACTCCTTACAATCATACAAGAATGGACAAGATTAACTCTATTACTTTATGGTACACCAACAATGATTTTAATTAAAGAACTTATTAAAAAAAACATTTACATTATGTTGCTGTCTGTATCTAATATAATGGAAAGGTCTGCATCAAGTTCAGTGACTATGTCTTGGGTGGGGGTATTTGTATTCTCTTGCGACTTTTTACTGAAAAATGTTTTCATGAACTGCTGCATCTGACCAACGACCTTTGGTTTCAGACTGGTAGATCCACTTACAAAAAAGTACCACTACAATTTGGGACAATGTGGGGAGGCAAAAACTTGACAAATATGCCCTTGAACCAATAGCATTATTAAAAAAAAATCATGAAAAGGAGGACTACGCCTCCATTATTGAATCCGCTCATGAACTGTGTGCAAAACATCAATTTTTTTTTTTAATTAATTTGTTTAATATTCCAGTGGTACAATATTTGATTTTTCGAGTAAGGACACTTCAAAGATAAATGTCAGTATGTGTAACGTGAAGAAAATTCTGTTTCAAGTTTATATATTTTGTTGTGTATACATGCGATTCAGTGGGAGTGTTCCGGGGGTTGGAACCCCCCTTTTTTTGAACGATCAATGTTGTGGATCCAACCGAACGATTGTCTTACTTTCAGAATGAAAATGAAAATTGTAATACATGACATACATAGGACTACATAGACCCAGAGGACATACAACAGCATGGGTCTTGTATTAGAGGGAAGTGGCGGGCGAGACTAACTGAAAAAAAAACCAAAGTGCTAACACCCCCCCCCCCCAAAAAAAAAATAAAAAGATGTGCGATAGAACACCCCCTTTTTGAGTTTTCCCGTCTCTGGAACATCTAGTTCAAGTAAAGACAAGTAATTATGGTGGTATGTGAAAGTGGTGATAAATATTTATTAATGTATGTGTACCATTAGACTGGTCAGTGGTAACAACTTGGGTTGTTCCCTCTTTCCACTTTATCATTTTTCTAATGATATTTATTAATATCATATTGTTGTCTTCAGCAAATGGATTCCTAGTTGCTATGTACTGGTCATGTGTCCTTATGGTAAATGTTTCTGTTACAGGTTGTGAATGTTTTACAAGTTTGGCGAACGTTGTGTCGTAATTTTGGAGGTTTAACTCTTTTGCAATATCTCCAACTCCCACAAAGCTGCAAACTTGTGCCTTGAAATCTAATAAGGAGTCTGGGTATTGTTCTAAAACGCAAGTCGTCTTTTCTCTTTGGATAATTTTGACATCGTTATGGGCATGTATTAAAATTTTAAGCTACATTTAATTATTTACCGCTCATCAACTTTGTCATAATAGTGTAGATGTTTAAAATTATGTTGTAATTTAGTGTCAATAAAACAATTAACTGATTAAGAATATTAATTACTATGTACTAGAGGACCATAAAGGGTTAAAATAAAACACAAAACAATATGCAGAGTTTTGGGATTCAAGTTCGAATAATCAAACGTTATTATCAAATTTTATTTCAAATATAAATATTCAGAACTACAAGGGACCCACAACAATCATGCTTAGTAATAAAGATATAATAAACAATTATAATTCTAATGCAATAATTTTGTATCAATGGTTCTGATTTGATGACAGTTAGCGTAAAATTCTCCATCTCCTTGTCTGTAACTAAGGTAGCAGACATTTTGAATTGCTCAATGTATTGACATGTAATTTCTACAATAATAAGCCAAACAAACTTAACATGTCGCACCTACAAATCTTCTTTTTATCAAATTTCATTACATTCTGAAGCGGCACAGAAACCAGAAAACGCCCGGTGTTTATGTTTGACGCCGGAAGCATACCTATGACGTCACCTAGTGTAGGGACCAAAGAAAACAACATCTTTTCGCGGAATTTTCTTTAATGAAGATTTTACACTGAAATAATGATTGAAATGTAATTATAAACTTGTTTTGCATTAGAATAGAGATAACTGTATTGTATTTGAAGCTTTGCAGACGTCCATCGGTAGTTTTACTGTCGCAAATACCCGTTTACCTGTCTCCGCTACGCGTCGCCAGGTAAACTAAATTTGTGACAGTAAACGGAAGTCTTTCTTTGTGTTTACCTTGCAACGACGATCGAAGACTGCTGAATCTAGCCCAATGATCGCTCATTAAAATCACAAGAGATTTTCAATCATTTAGAAATTTAAAGAGATTAACCAAGTCCTCATCTGCAGTTTCAACCATGTTGTTATCCCCATGACTGACTTCACTATGAAAACCAAAACAAACTTTGGAACTTTAACATATGTAGTGTAAATATCACAAATCCATTGCATTGAGATCTTCTTTTACTACCTAATCACATATTTTTGTGTTTGCGATAGTATTGTCTTTGTGCTGCTACGTGAAACGGTCTCATATAATGATCAGTAGGTTGTTACTTGAGACCCACCAGTCTATATGTAAATGTTCCTTTATCTGGACAATCTTTGCCCCACGCAGTTACGTATCCTTTCTTCTGAAAATCTGTCAAAACCATTGGGTAAATATCGACGAAGTCCTTTTTAGGCAATCTTTTAAGTGTTCAGGAGTAACTCTAATTCTGTTATCCCGTAAAAATGGGTTTAAGAGCTTGTGGTGTTCCATCACCTACGATGTTATATCCGTTAAGTGTTGTTCCTTTCAAAGTTTCCGTAAAATATTCATATGTCTTTTTCAATTTTCTCATATATGTCATATGAGACAGAGAATCGAAACAGAGTATTAATACATCTAAACCTAAACCAGAAGTCAGATTAGCTATCTTTTGGTGATATTCTGGTACATTTCGCACGCCCACATGTACATTTTCGTACACATTTTTGTCTTTCGCGGTGCAGTGAATTTTCACAAAATCCGATTTAAGAGGTAGAACTGGGGAATCAGATAAAGTCACAGTTTCTACATCTTTGTTCCGGAAGTCATCAATACGATAAAAAAAGTAAGTTGACAAGAAATACTTCCATGATTTTTCCTCGCTTCAGATGTAATAAAGATCAATCCATTTGATTCAGATACCCCATCCGTATCTTCGGAACACTTAACAGGATCAACGGAAAGGAAATGTTTTGCATAATCTCCTTCAAATGGATTTAATGTTGGCTGAACACATATTTGGTTTCTTTTTCTTTGGACCGACCTAGTAGAGAGCACTATTGTAGGTGATATGATAGCATTTGACATTGAAATCCCAATATAAATACCGGTCAGTATAAACCCAAGCACTTGCAATAGTCTCCGCATTGCTTGGCGCATTCTGAAACGAACAAAAATCGTTTATATACTGGTATATCAATTAAAGTTGTATTCTTGTTACATTTATTTAAGTATATATGCTCAAACTACATAAACGAAATTCAATCATTTTTATGTGAACATTTTTGATAGATTGACTTATTTTCAGGGGCGGACCAAAGAATTTTGAAAGGGATGCGTAGTTCATATCAAATGGAATATCTATACTATTAAACGAGAAGACCTCATTTTGTGTGTCGCTTCTCTTCTTTCCACAATAAATTAATCAACACGCCTGTGTCCTATAGGTAGAGTGCATAGTCACATTTGTCATCCATTCATATGATTATTCAGATTGAGTTATTTTGGGAGAAAAACGAGAAAAAAAGCATTCGGATATTGTCCCGTCATTGGACGAAATTTTAAGTCGGATTAGACTACCGGTTTGCATTTTTCTGTATACTTTGAACATACATATACTACGTAAAAAGTGTATTTTCAGAATTTTATCTGCTATCATTTTCAAGTTAACTATCCACGTCGGTAACAGAGTTTATTAAATAGAGAGGGTCTGTATACTATATCAATGACCACCATGGATCGATTAGTAAACTTAGAATTGAAAGTAAATACACTATATAATGAATGTTCATAATATACAGATAAGCGCTAAAATTATTCATGTGAACTTTTGATACCTTTTCTGAAATTCTCCAGTAATTAAATCTTTTACAAAATTCATTGATTACAAAAAAAAAAGAAGATGTGGTATGATTGCCATGTTGAGACCTCAACTCTCCACAAGAGACCAAAATGACACAGAAATTAACAACTATAGGTCACCGTACGGCCTTCAACAAAGAGCAAAGCCCATACTGCATACTCAGCTTCAAAAGGCCCCGAAATGACAATGTAAAACAATGCAAACGAGAAAACTAGCGGCCTCATTTATGTACAAAAAATGAACGAAAAACAAATATGTAACACATAAACAAACGACAACCACTGAATTACAGGCTCCTTACTTAAATGTTCATAACATACTAAATGTATGTTCATATTGAAATTGATAGAAAACCAAAAATTAGGAACTTTGGAAATAAAGGAGGAGGGATAGAAAAAAACATTTTCCTGTCCCCAATAACCTATGACTTATGATACTTTTGCTGAAATTCTCCAGTCATTCAGTATTTTACAAAATTCTTCCAACAACACTTTACATACTTTAAACTACGCTCTGAATGCCCACGATTTCGCGGGTGTGTTCTAGTATTTTATCAAATTTTAGACGATCTTATGCTAAAATAATCATTATCACGCCCTAAACGCCCCCTTGATTCGCCACTGACTTTTACCATATATCTGGGTTAATATTTGACCAGCTTGGTTGGATAGATACGTCATCCTTATCTTTGATAGTCAAGTTTGGAATCTTAATTCTGATTTAGAAGTGTAGTAGCCCTAATCTGTATAGAGATCAACATGAAGCCTAGGTGATCGAGTGGTCTAGCGTGTTTGATACAGTGCAAGGCGATATGGTATCACGATATCTCAGTTCCAGGAGTTCGAATCCCGGCGAGGGAAGAACCAAAAAGTTGCGAAAGCAAATTTACAGATCTAACATTGTTGGGTTGATGTTTAGACGAGTTGTATATACATTATGTACACAGCCATGTATCACCATCATTGATGGCGATCCGATGGATACATCTGTTGTAGAGTTGTCACTGACTCAGGCGTACTTATAAATATAATTATTTTCTGTGACTGTATATTACATTAATTTGTAGGATCCTTTACTATAGATAATATAGCTGATCTGTAACAATAACATCTTCATGCCTTATATATCATGTACTGTAGTACGCCGCTAGATTAAAACTGACGAGGAAAGGTAACACGCGGCCAGCGAAAGCTCTTTTTATTGAGAGCCCAGGTGGTCGTGTGGTCTAGCGGGCTGCAGTGCAGGCGATTTGGTGTCACGATATCACAGTAGCATGGGTTCGAATCCCGGCGAGGGAAGAACCAAAAATTTGCGAAAGCAAATTTACAGATCTAACATTGTTGGGTTGATGTTTAGACGAGTTGTATATATATATATATATAAGTACGTCTGAACCAGTGACGATTCTACAACAGATTTTATCCATCGGATCACTAGCTATGATGATACAAGGCTAAAAATACATCTGTGTATATAATCAGTGCCAATATGTATGATGACTAATAAAATTTGAAGATTTCCAAATTAAATGAAATATCGGAAACATCTACATAATAGCACAATTAACACCCCAAAATATGTAAGACAAATAATAGTTAAAATAGATGGTAAATGACAACGTCTCCCCCTCTTATGTGAACACGATACATAATTATCCTTAATTATATTCCTAACAGTAACTTGAGCGAAATTATTTGCCAGTTGAGCGCCATTTTGTTAATGAACAAATAGAAAGTGTCTATTAAGAATTGAATGTCATATTACAGATTTCACATTCACTAATTGAAATGTACTGTGTGTGTATCTTTTTCCAATGCTTAATTTATGCACGATATGAGGTATATATATGCGTGTTAAATGATGGCACACTGCAAGCCATTCCTTCAACAGGCCATAGTTGTCGGAGATCATCATCTAGTCTCATCCACTGTGATCTCATCATTTCATAATCCTGAACTTCTAATTCGTCCATTTTGATTTTCTACAAAAATGTATTTAAATATTTATTTTTCAAAGTGTTTAGTGTATTTCAGGTTTGTTAACAGCAAAATAAAAGCTTAAAATCGCCTTGTTTCGTCTTCATTATTTGTTTATATAACATAAAAAGACTAAATATCCTTACTCTATTTTCATTTAAATCCTCCATTGACATCTATTCCTATCCATATAACTGTTCATACTTGTACATGTATAAATGAACTAATATTCTTTTGTGCAAATTTCAACAAGAGTGCACACATTGAAATGTCTCGCCTTCTTTACTAATCATTGATATTATGTTGATAGTCATAAGTATAAAGCTTTATTACAACTGTCACATAAACTTAACATTAACCAAGTCATAAGTATAAAGCTTTATTACAACTGTCACATAAACTTAACATTAACCAAGATATCTAAACAAAGACCAATGAACCATGAAAATGAGGTCAAGGTCAGATTAACCATGCCAGGCAGACATGTACAACTAACAAAGCTTCCATACAACAAATATAGTTGACCTATTACTTATAGTTTAAGAAAAATAGACCAAAACACAAAAACTTAACACTGTGCAATGAACCGTGCAATTGAGGTCATGGTCAAATAAAACCTGCGGGACTGACATATAGATCATAATATATTTCAATACACCAAATATAGTTGACCTTTGGCATATAATATTAGATAAAAAGACCAAAACTTAAAAACTTAACTTTGACCACTGAACCATGAAAATGAGGTCATGGTCAGATGACATCTGCCCGCTAGACATGTACACCTTACAATCATTCCATACAACAAATATAGTAGACTTATTGCATAAAGTATGAGGAAAACAGACCAAAACACAAAAACTTAACTATAACCACTGAACCATGAAAAAGAGGTCAAGGTCAGATGACACCTGCCAGTTGGACATGTACACCTTCCATACACCAAATATACTAGCCCTATTGCTTATAGTATCTGAGATATGGACTTGACCACCAAAACTTAACCTTGTTCACTGATCTGAAAACTGTCTGACGGGCATGAGGACCTTGCAAGGTACGCACTGTATACCAAATATAGTTATCCTATTACTTATAATAAGAGAGAATTCAACATTACAAAAATTCTGAACTTTTTTTTCAAGTGGTCACTGAACCATGAAAATGAGGTCAAGGACATTGGACATGTGACTGACGGAAACTTCGTAACATGAGGCATCTATACAGTAGGACAACCGGAAGCGCCTGAGTAAGAATTTCGGCGCTCAGTGATACGGTTCACTAGACGACGTTGTCAACACGTAATGGCGGCCATTATTTGACGTCGGATTTGGCATTCCACGTTGAAAAGTTGCATTTATGACATTCTTGGATGCTTAAACTTTGTGCCACACAACATAAAAGATAAAGCTTTATTCCAGATATTGCAGGTAATTATTTTCAAAGTCGTATCCCAAGAAATGATTTAAACGGCAAAAATAAAGTGTAAAATAATATGAAACATGCATATGCATGCATGAATATTGAAATCCCAGTTTTCATCATTTCCTTTTCATGTAATGAATCCACTATTTACACCAATCACTGGTGAATTACATTCGGATTTCGGTCTGGGGTATCCGCCCTTGTCTCCGGAAATATTATACCCACTTTCAACATCCGTTTTCAACTGGTCAGACAAAATTTAAAAAGTGTTCTTTACGATCTCCCTGGAAATAATTCACGCTATCCCTTTGTTCGCATATAATAGAACATTGTAAACATGAAACTGCAAATACGGACCAAAACGAATCAAATTTGAAAGCATGGATGATCATGTTTCATGCCGACTGTAAGTTCTCTAAAAAGAGGGGTACTGCATGAATTTTGCTGCACGTCAAAGACGTCCATGTACTAAATCATTAGAATGGAAGACATATTCATTTTAACTGTTGGCTACTTTATACCTGGTCTAATATAAAAAAAAATCCCATTTCATCTGGGAACAATATATATGTCCCTGATTTCATATATCATGTATATAATACATGTACACCCAAGTTTAGTATTTTATCTATAAAAAATAAATCTTTGATGAACACAAATTGATACAATACAAAGGGAAAGCGATTATAGGCACTTGTTTCTGACAATGGGGGTTCACTATCCATACTCTTCTTTCCCATATAAAAAAATAAACCAGATACATGTACATTGTAGCATCCACATTGTAATTAACCAATTACCTATTTGAGAGCTTACACATACATTTACATGCCCAGGAACTAACAATTTCAGTGGCGAAACTAGAATTTTTCATAAAGTGGGGCGGGGGGGGGGGGGGGGGGGGGGAAGGGAGGGGTGTTCCAGTCATGCTTCAGTGATTCCCTATATAATCAACCAAATTTTTTCCAATAAGGTCTCAATAGTCATGACGGTAGTGGTTCCAGGATTTAAATTGAGAAAAAAATGAGTTGTGAGTGCCCCAAAATGTATATAATTTTAGCTTGCACTGACATGTTATCATGGTTATGATATTTATGTACACTATAATATAATTGAAAAGGATTGTTAACACATAAATCTGCTCCATGTTATGATGTTAAAAAGTGTTATACCTAAAAAAAAAAAATTTTCAAGACTTGGAAATATTTTCTTTGCCCATTGTTGCCTGTAACTATTATGTATGGAGCAAAATGCTGGAGGCATAATTATTTATAATACTTAGTAAAAACATGTATTTTCTTGGTAATTCATATGGCAAATTTGTATTAATGTGTTGATAATAACAATGCATTGATTTTGCTTTGCATATTTTAGTATATAATTAATTTAGTAATTGTATGTACATTTGCTTTATGTTTACAGGATGGAGAAAGATGTTCACTATGAATCACAAATTCAAAACATAGGACTTTTATATCAACAAAAAACACTTGTACATGTGTATGTGTGATATACATACAACAAGAAAACAGTAATCAAATGGAATGTCAACGACCAGTAATGTTGAAAGCAAAATGATTTTAATAGAAAACAATAGGACTAGAATATGTTAAGGGTAAGTAATCCAAAAGTGTCTGTTTAGGGTAAAAATAGTCGGTTATTTACCGTTTGCTATGATTTCAATCCAACAAACATGAGACAAAAACATAATAAACATGCAGACTGTTTTCATAAGGAAATAGACTGAAAATATCTACATTTAACAGTCAGACATATATTATATACTAAATTATTCAAGGCAAAATTAATTTTGGTATCATTTTAGTCTCTTGTGGACAGTTGTTTCATTGGCAATCATACCACATCTTCTTTTTTATATATAAAAGTTGCCAATGGAATACATGGAGGATGGAAATTAAAATTTATGAGATATAGGTCAAGGAATCGTACACAGACTTTATGGTATTCTTTTAATAGTTTAAAGACTTTATTTTGTTATCTATGCTGTATACATGTAAAGATAGTTACATTTGGATTTAAAACCAAATTTCAAGAATGAAGGGTACCATAATTTAAATTTAATTTATGATACAAAAAAAAATATAAGGGAATTAACTCTTACATGATGTGCATCATATCGATGCAAATGAAGCGTTTTAATAAATCTGACGTTTTTTTAGATAAGAAATTGACTTGAGCAGACTGTATTGGGGTCATAGATGGCAATAACAATGAAATACAATATATTATAATTATCATTCTTCATTACTTTTTGATTGAATTAACAAACTTAATTTAATAACAAAATATTTCATTTTCAGTAGACAACACATCCTGTCAGAGGAATAATTTTACTGGAGGATACAAATTTTGATACCTGGAATCAGCAATTTATATGAAATTTGTTATGAGAGATATATTCATGTACAGAATGGTAATCCAGGTGGTTCAAGTGGTTATAAGCACACATTTTTGTTGAACTACATGTAATGCAGGATTTAATAAATGAAAGTGTAACCGACTATGGGCTCCAAAGTGTAGTAATTAGAGGATTTTTAAATATGTGAGATTCATCAACATTAAAATGTGCAAAAGTGAAATGTCACCATATTTATTAAAAAAATCAGATTATTGACTCAGTTGTTTTCATGAATATTTTTTTAAAGCAATTTCACTGTTAGATAATTAATAAGATTCCACGTTTATTTTATACTTCTGACAACCGAATATATCTTCCCTCTGGCCTCAAGTGTTTCCCTTTTATTTTGCATCAGTGTAATTTAAAGAAAGCTCGCTTTTAGTTTTGGACAAATTCAAGTTTTGCCATTCCAGAATTATTCCACTTTTTTCCTGGTAAATTAGGCATGTACCCACATGTTGTATTTTGCTTTGGTACTTTTACAAGAAATTGTGTCGCAAGGCTGAATTTTATCAAATAAGCTCATTTTTGGATATTTATCACATATCACATACTTGAATAATCTTTAAAATTGAGAATGTAGATGGGCAATGTGTCAAAGAGATAGCAACCCAACCAAAGAGCCGAAAGCATGAGCAGAACCAATAGACGTATGCTTATATTGATTTACTTCACTTTTGCCTTGTTGTTGAGATTGAGTGAAAGAATTTTTGTTTTGTTTATTCCTATCAATTTGGGGGTGGAGACTAGTATTCAACACTATCACCAATTAAGAAACAACCAACCATACAAAATAGGCCCCCGTCACTAAAAGGAGAAAAGAGATGCACAACATACAAAAATATTCCATAAGGCTAGCTACATTGTATCATTTGAAATGTTTCATTTATTTATTTTTTTTCATGTGGAATTGTTTTTTGTAAGTACATGTAGTTATTTATTCAAGTTAATAAATAAAGTTCCCTTTCAGTTTGCCTTGCTTGATAACAGTTCTAATATGAAAATTAGAAGTTGGGGTATGATCAATGCCAATGAGACAACTCTACACCAAATATCAAATGTCTAAAAAGGTTAACAAATAAAGATCTCTGACAGCCTTCAACAATTAGAACAAAAAGCGGTTAGTGAGCTACAAATGTACATGTATAAAAGACCATGTTACATGACACAAGACAGACTGAAAAGGAATATTCTGCATCTGTATGCAAAAGTGAAAATATGTTTAGAAATAAATGCATGTGTAGCAATGGATGCAAATAAATGGTCAATCCAGAAACAAATCCTATTTCTGCAACGTTTTGGCATATGCGGTTTATGCACAAAATTGTGAACAAACTTTTACATACTTCATTCAAATAATTTACATTAAAGAGGACAACAAAATAAAAAAAAAGAACAGGGCGAATGGGTATAAGGCAAAAGCACCCAGGTCGAACAAGTACTATTGTGAACGGACCAGGATTTCTTTTGAATTCCCCCCATCTACATAGAATAGAAATTGGTCATCCCTCTTATACTTAGATATATTGCTAGTCATTATGTCAATGCCCTAAGAAACTGCAAAATGAATTTTTAATAAGTTTTTAAAGTCATGATGAGTTTGAACCTCCACTGCAACCAGAGATTGAGAACCACGAGCCTTAAAAATGACAC
Organism: Mytilus edulis; assembly: GCA_019925275.1. NCBI lineage: Eukaryota > Metazoa > Mollusca > Bivalvia > Mytilida > Mytilidae > Mytilus > Mytilus edulis. The sequence goes on from CM034354.1 coordinate 50,713,521, forward strand.
ATGCCTTTGACAAAATTAAAAGAGCAGGCCCCTGCCAACGCCCCCTCCCCTTTTTAAAAAAAAGAAACCAAACAAAACACATAACGATAATTATATTAACAAAAGGAATATTAATAGCTGTTCTATGACCTAATCGGATTAGATGTTCATTAAAAACTCAGCGGCAGGTTACAATATTCACGGAATGAATCTTTTTTTTATAAGTTTAAAATACTTTGTAAACTTTTAGTTAAAGTACGATCATGTTTATCAGTGCGGGGTCCCATGGTGTGTAGGCCTAACACTCTAGGGTACCAAGTATGGTATAACGTTGGTATGGATTCAACATATTGCATGACTTCCTTGGCATTAAGATTAACAAAATCGCTACAAAGAAGAAAAGAATCCAACTTTTAATGATATTTTTCGTTGGCATTTTCGGCCCCGGAAATCGTTTATCTATATACTGACACAACTTCGGTTGAGGTCGATTCCGGCAATTCTGCTTAAAAAATCACAAGCAGGTAAAATTTATTGATGTCTTCACATATATTTGATATGTTTCAACTATTTTTAGTGGATAGTTATTTTCGAGAGATGAATTACTATCGTGTACTTCAGAAACAAGGTAAAGGGAGGACCACGCCCCCATATTGGGGACATACAAAATAAAAATGACCGTTCTCCATTTCTACCCGATAAAAGTGCCTACTTTTTTCATAACACATACATTTTTAACCAAAGATTAGCTTATGAAAGTTTAAAAAAAATTGAGGCGGAGATTTTTATAGAAACACCTCATAATTTAAGCATATCAATAGACGTAATGGAAAAATAGCTGAAAATGGCGCCTTCTTCAATTTCGAAAAAAATCTATAATTTTACAATTCAGTGACACATATTGTTATATTTAAAGGGGTTTCATACTTAATGATTCAACTTTTCATGATATTTGAATGAATATTTACTTTAAAAACAGAAACTCTTCCAATTTTCAAATCTACCGACCATGCGAGGAAAAACCTATAAAAGATTGAGACCCCTACTTGAAAATGGGAACAAATGTTTGCCCTGGCTTGGACACCTATGTTTTTTACGAATTTCGATGTCAAAAACTCGTGAGAATAGGTTGTAAAAATTTTTAGCAAATCGAAGGATAGGTATTTTTTTGTTCCCATTTTTGATTTAGCCATTTAATCCTACAATGCAGAAAATCAAATTCCGAAATTCTATGTTCAAATGTAAAAAAATAAGATTTCCTTATATTTCAATGATCAAAAATGAAAATAATATGTAAACTCATATATTTGTCTCATGTAGATATGCTTAAAATCGACAGTATTTATCGTCCGCACTTTGCCGCAAACGAATTTAAAAAAAAATACAAAAGCGCGCCATTTTTTAGTTGACGTCGGCCGACGCAAAATATTCCAATTTTCGGCGTAGGACTACTGAGCGCCGCCGAATCACATTTTGGCCGAAAAGGCACATCCGGTTGTCCTACTGATATACAAAGTATGAAACATCCAGGTCTTTCACCTTCTAAAATATAAACCTTTTAAGAAGTTAGCTAACGCCGCCGCCGCCGGATTACTATCCCTATGTCGAGCTTTCTGCAACAAAAGTTGGAGGCTCGACAAAAACTAGACTGCAAACCCCTACTTTATTTTTCGGAAGTGTCATTTAAGTCTTAATATGACATCTAACCTATGAAAATTATACACTTTCCTTTATTCTATTTTCTTCTTCTTTGGGAAATAAGCATATTACTGTTGAGTCCAAATTTCGGAAGTTATCACCTCTACTTAAAAACTGTATACGTAATTGTTTCACACAGAAAAATATATTTAAAAAAAATCTATCTCCTATCTAAGTTTAATCTGTTGTATCGGATATACGACAAATACAGATAAAAAGTATATCAGAGTCATGCTTAATGCTAGCACTAAAATTTATTCCTGCCTTCATTTAATTCACTCTATGTATAGTATGCATTTTTCCCCCTTTAATTCTCGCATTATTTACTTTACTCAATGTCACCCTTATCTAACGATATTTTTTTGTTATTTGTGATTTACTTTTTTGACAAATTACTGTTATAACATTTTTACATATTAACTATACATAAGACATTTTCTGAACTTATCAGTTAAAATTTTTTATATACAATCTCTCCTGCTCTCTATAATGACGGAGAATACATATGTGGCTTATGTACTGTACGACCGCAGCGTGTTCTTCTAGGCGGTGTGACCGGTCGAACTCTTTCATTAAAAGAATTATCAAAAATGGGGGTATCAATTTCATTCATTTCTTCCGACTTCAAAATCGTCGGGCTAGAAATCTAACGTCTGCGTATGATCATAAACAGGCTCGTTTTCAACTTGTCCATCTTGAACTAGCCAGATGTCAGGTATTTCCCTCCCATTATAGGGATTCAAATGATCTACATGGACAACAATATCTTTACTTTTAGGATCCCTTTAAATTTGATAAGTCACTGAATTTAATTTTCTTTTAATTAGATATGGTCCTAACCAGTCTAACCCAAAGTTTATATATTACCACGAGGTGGGTACCATCGCCAAGCAGAATCACCTTCAGAAAAACTACGCGGTTTTACACTGCGGTCATAGTGTTTCTTCTGACGGTTAGCTGCTTTCTTAAATTTTTATTAGCAAATGAATAGGTAAGGTCAAGGGTATATTTTAACCTTTCTACGTACTGAACAGGACATGTTTCATTTTTATTTTGTGTCGCGACTCCTGCAATTATATCAATGGAACATTGCATGTCACGACCAAACATCATTTTATTGGGAGAAACTACTATACTGTCCTGAATTGTAGCCCGAACAGCCATCAAAAGATAGGGGATATGATCGTCCCAGTCATTTCTGTTTAAAGGAGTAGGTCCGGTAAGGCCCATTTTTGGCCCAAAAATATAACAGTTTTACAAAATTGTTAAAATTTAAACTTTTAGTTGTTTATTGGACAGTTGAATGCTTCTGCTACATAAATATGGGCTGTTTTTGACAATACAATGCACATATATCGGGTTGTAGCACCATAAAGTCATGCTAAATTACTGAAATCTTCAAAATTCTATCATTTTAGTTAAATTTTAGACGGTTTCCGTGTAAAACGAAAGTGGCCGCATTCGTGTTCATCCTTAATATTGCTATGTAAGTTGTATTTTATGATAATACATAACATATATAAAGGTTGTGGATGAACACGGATGCGGCCACTTTCATTTTTGACAAAAACAATCTGAAAAGTGACGTTTTTTGGCATATTTGAGAGATTTTTCATATTTGAGCTTCAATCGGAGCGTTTTGAATGACTTAATCAGTTAAAATCTTTCACATAAACTAATTGAATCAAGTGAAATAGACACTTAAGTGTTTAAAAAGTGGTCAAAATCTTTCTTCAGATGAAACTGAAATTTGAGGCCAAAATGAGTCCTTACCGGACCTACTCCTTTGTGAAAATAAACCATGGTTTGAATGGTTTTACACTAGTAATTTTGGGGCCCTTTATAGCTTTTTGTTCGGTGTGAGCCAAGGCTCGGTGTCGAAGGCCGTACATTGACCTATAATTGTTTACTTTTATAAATTATTATTTGGATGGAGAGTTGTCTCATAGGCACTCACATCACACCTTCCTATATCTAACATCTGTTTTAAAGTTCTATTCATACGTTCGACGAGACCATCAGACTGAGGCCTATATGTGCAAGTACGGGTCTTTTCTATTCCAAAAAGGGAACACAAATTTGCAAATAAATCAGATTAAAATTAACGTCCTTGGTCAGAATGTATTTGAATTGGTTAACCAAAACGACAGAAAAATTGTGTAGCTTACTTATATGCTACGGTTAAAGCGTTATGCCTAACAACAGGATAAACCTGTGTCCATTTTGTGAAATAATCCTGAACTACTATCATATACTCGTTGTCATCTTGAGTAATAGGACAAGGACCAACAATATCAATTCCAATTCTATCAAAAGGGGAACCTACTAAAGACTGTTGTAGAGGGGCCTTGCCTATATCGGGTCCCCGTTTACATCTTGCACATAAATTGCACTGTTTAACCTAACAAGCTATGTCAGAAGACATTCCAGGCCAATAAAAAGGACGTCTTAAAGTTTTATCTCGACTCATATGTCCTGCGGTTCGTTTTTTATGTAATTCACTGAATATCTTATCCCTCATTTCTGTGGGGTCAACTAAAACTAACTTTTGTTCCCCGATTTCTGAATGAAACTGGTAGAATAAGAGACCATTTCTTATTTCTATAGACTCCCATGGACTCCAAAGAACCCTACATTCATATGATGCATCTTCAATATTATGTTTAGGGGCTTATTATCGAACAAAGATTTCAAATCTAAAATTTTCTTAATATTTGGGTCACTATTTTGCATTTCAGCTATTTGTTCGTGTGTCCAAAAGCCAACCAGTTACAAAGCAAATCTTCTCTTAATATATTTGACACCAATAAGCTTTCATTAGTACAATCAGGACAATCGGTCCCGACACATTTTCTGTGAGGGCGCCGGGACAGCCCATCAGCATTACTATGAAGGCTTCGTTTTCTGTGCTCTAAGGCATAATTAAAAGTTTCTAGAATAGTTATCCATCTAGCCAAAATCCCTATTTAGGTCTTTGAAATTTTTAAGACATATCAAAGAGGCATGGTCAGTTTGAACTTTAAAAGGCCTTCCCCACAAATAATGGCGGAAATGTTAAACAAAAGAAACAATTGCCAAAAGCTCTTTGTACAGTATTTTCTCTGTGCATTATTTAAAGTTTTACTAGCATAGGCAATGACTTTTTCTTCGCCATTTTGAATTTGGGATAAAACAGCCCCTATTCCGTTGTCACAAGCATCTGTGTCAAGAACAAAATTACCCTCCATATTTGGATAAGCTCAAATCGGACTTCTCTTATATTTGTCGGTTCTGGCCAATGTTTAACTGCCTGTATTTTAGCAGGGTCACAGATAATACCATCCCCGGAAACTAGATGCCCAAAAAATAATACTTGATGCTGAAACAGGGAACACTTTGAAGGTTTGAGTTTGAAATTTGCCTGCCTAAACCTTTCAAAAACTAATTTCACATTCTGCAAAGCCTTTTCAAATGTAGCACCGTAAATAATAACAACATCCAAATAACATAGACAGTATTCCCATTGATATTCTCTTAACACCAATTCCATCAACCTTTCGAAAGTAGCTGGAGTATTACATAAGCCAAAGACTATAAATTCAAAAAGACCTTTATGGGACGAAAAAGTTGTTTTCTCCCTACTTTATTTTATTCTTTTTATTTTTTAAATTAAAAAAAAAAATATAATCTTAGTCCTCTCTACAAATTTGATTCACATATCTACCCACATTGGCCACCAAAAAATGTAACAGGAGGGTCGGGTGTCTATATGACACCCTTCCCTCGTGAGTACTTATGTGAACCTAGAATCGCCAACAAAATCCAAGACCAAGTTGAATTTAACTTTATAAGCGACGTTGCATTAGAATACGTAATATCATTACAAAGGGGGTCCTCTCATAGATGTATAAATGGTTTATACATCAATGGTCCTCCAAAAAAAGAAGTTTCTTTATCCAAAACATTAAAATTAGCTAGTCACTTTCTAGATTTCATGAACGAAGTTATATTTGTTTAGGTGAAAATTAAGAGAGTGGAACGTTCACTGTATATCCCTCATAACAACAAGTGATAATACTTCTTTCCTGATTTTCTGTAAAGGATAACTTTGTAGATGATTACAAGAGTGTATATCGGCCATACTATTTATTAAGTGAAAAAAAGCACATGATATTTCATTTTTATCTAAATTTGGGCCAGAATATTTATTTCTAAAATCTGCCAGACCCCACCTCAGAATCAAATGCATATGTAACAGGAGGGTAAACCTAGAATCGCAAACAAAATCCAACACCTACAAACTTCGACCTTAAACCAGTGTTAATGTAATTTTAGTCAATTTATAACCCAAAATACGGTTAACGACGGATGCCTTTAAAATTGGTCTCAATGGCAAATATATAACACAAACTTCGGAGTTAGCAATTGATGTTTCTCGTTCGTTCCTCTGGGAGATTGTGTTTTAGTAGAGAAGACTCAAGATTTATTAGTTCAGATACTCCATATAGAAACAACATGAATCAACATGTAACACTTAACAAATGTAAACGAGATCCAAAATCAATATAATTTCATCAAAAAGGCAAAAGAAAACTATACAAAGTTTTCTTTAATTTAACTTTAATAAATCGGTACTTTGTGTACAACAAAAATAGAGCACCAAACAACAAAATATGCAAAAAATAAACTATTTCTTTCTTTAAATAGAATTTATATAGTAAGAAATATAGTTATCTAAATATTAGTGTTGAAATATCGGAACACCCTTTTTACGGTTAGTCAAGTGCACCGCGACTCGTGGATGAATATGGCTAATCTATTTATAAATAAACATCGTAAAGTTACTAAATAAATCTAGAAACAGAAGAACACACTGCGGTAAACGATTGAAAATTAAAACTTAACCAGTCTACTTAGAAGGGGGACAATATTTAATCAAACTTTTAATCACTGACAAAATCTCAGCTATATTTATAGAGAGTGCAGAGAGAAGTAGACCTTACTCAAGTCACTGACCAAGAGACAAACTTAACTTCGAAACGGCCGGTTTTATACAACCGTTGACCAATCAAATTAATTATTAAAATTTATTTTCCTTAACCCAAAATTAGCCAATGAAAATTGCGGTATAAGACATCACTCGGAATCAGTACCAATATGGATGACATAATAACATTTGAAGATTTCCAAAATGAAATATCGGAACTATCTACATAAAATCACAATTAACACCCCAAAATATGTAGGACAAAGTTAAACTAGATGGTAAGTGACAACGTCTCTCCCTCTTATGTGAACACGAACTATAAAATTTAAATTATATGCTGTTATTTTTACAGGCAATTTTATCAAAATAATTAACTTGTTATCCGCTACACATAACTTAACATGACTTGGTAACATTTGATCAAATTATACATCACTATGTTCAAACTGTTGTCTCTTACGTTGAATGTTGGATATTCTAATATGACGTTATTCTTTATCTTTGGGTACAAAGCCATGTTCTAATTCGAATATAACTGTGGCTGCACGTGATTGGCGTCAAAATTGAAATTCAACGTCAGATGAATTTTAAACAACGCCAGAGATCAAAATGGACAATTTTGTTGGTGTTGCATACTAGGAAATTAAATAAAAACATTCTAAAAGTAAGGTTAAATGTTTCTGTTCTTTTTTTTTTTGTAGATACACTGCTGATTTTCTACAACGTTTTTGATCCATCAAATCAAAATGGCGACATTTCGAGCGTCTACTATAGCAGTGTTCTAGGATTCCCATTACCCGTTACCCGGGGTAAGTGGATTAGGACAACGGGTAAGTCATTTTTGAGCCTTTGTCACCCGGTGGTAAGTCAATTTTCAAGTTCGGGGAAGCCGAAAAACTCTTGAAATTTCCCGGTCCTCTTCAATTTTCCCATATCTGCTTTTTATTTTTATTAAATCACGAGAAAAAACTTTGATAAAAGATCGAAGATTTTGTCGATGTCTATCGGCGCTTTTATTCAAGCACTTGTTTACTAGGTGTAATCAAGCGCAAAAGAGACCACATTCTTCTCCTATCATTCTAAAAGTCGGTCACGGTGTCGGTAAAATCGGAAAATCCGGATTGATAACTGGTGCTTAAATCGGGACATAAACGATTTTTTTTTCTTGTCATCGGAGGAAAATAAACTATCATAGTACTATACTACACTATTGGTTGGCGGATTTAACTTTTAGATGTGAGTAAGTAATTTTTTTATTGATCTTACCCGTGGTAAGTCAAGGTGCCAAAAAAATCCTAGAACCTATAATAGGTCCGTTCGAAGTACAAAAGTTCAAAATATTCCTATTAGAATCGAAACTAGATACCATTGAGATGGGAGCCATCTCTGGGGGCCCCGCTGTCAATAACGTGGGGTAAATAAGTTGTATGGATAATCTGATATGAAGCATTATTTGAAGTTATTACATAGTCTCATGTGTGATTTTATTCTAAGATTTTAAGTTAAAACTGATAAATATTCTCAACTTACTTTCATAGTATAATAGTGATATGACTTGATGATGTGAACTCATTGTTGACTACTCTAAGGCGACTTCTGGATATATGGATTGATGTTTGAACAATATGTTTAAAGGTGCTGCCATATTGATATTTGTCACATATTTTTGGAATTATGCCTTCAATATATTATGACAACCCAAGTTGTCAACTGAAACCAAAGTTTTTGACCTTGACCTTTGACCTAGGAAGTTGTACATACATCATGACACACCCTCTGGTGTTGGTTAATAAACATGTTAAGTATTAAGTATAAAATCATAACGGTTATCTAGATATGGAGCGGACCCGATCTTCACCACAGGACACGGGGTTGTCAACTGAAACCAAAGTTTTGGACCTTGACCTTTGACCTAGGAAGTTGTACATACATCATGACACACCCTCTGGTGTTGGTTAAAATGGATGTCAAGTATAAACTTTGAAATCATAACGGTTCTCAAGATATAGAGCGGACACGATCTTCACCACAGGACACAGGGTTGTCAACTGAAACCAAAGTTTTTTTTACCTTGACCTTTGACCTAGGAAGTTGTACATACATCATGACACGCCCTCTGGTGGTGGTTAATAAACATGTAAAGTATAAAGTATGAAATCATAATGGTTCTCTAGATATGGAGCGGACACAAAGTTAAAGTGTTACGGACGGACGGACAGACAGACTGATCACTATAGGGCGAAACGCCTAAAGGCGGGGCCTTAATAATTCTATCATGCCAAGTCGTAGATTTGTATATTGACGTAGATAATATGTATTCTTCCACCTTTCCATTTATGGTTTCAATAGTTTGTACTTGTTTATAAAACGATGAGATGTTAATGGTATTGTATTGTATTACTAGTATTTAACCATTTTATTCAAACTTCAAGCTATGATTAAAACTCTGATTTACTGCAAATGAATGATTTATTTAAGGAAGGAAGTAAATGAGTTAAAATTAACCTACTTGTAAACGATAGGAAATTGTGAACAACACGTTTCACGAACTGTAAGTGATGTTACATAAATTGATACGGAAATGCATGTTTAACCATTCTAAAATAAGTGTATCATGAAATAAACTTTTTATAAAACAATACTATCAAACTTATTATTTTATGTTTAATATCTACCATTATCATAATCTTGATTTAACTCGGGACTTGTCTGTCAACAAAATCAAATAATAAACTGAGATCTTTGAGGTCAATCGAAATTAAGGAAGAATAAAAAAACGTTTTTAAGTTATGTTTTATTTTATTTTAATTTCATTTATTAATTCCATGGTGCCTTTTACCTTAGAGGCATGTTACTAGCATGCCTTTAGATTCAAGGCAATTTGCCTACAACTGAAAATATCTTGCCTGATTTTTTTTTATTTACATCAGATGGATGGGCCGGTGCAAAACGGGGCAAGTATTTATTTTATCGGAAAAATTTTGCTATCAATTTTATAGGTGTGTAGGAATTTCTTTTGCGGGAACACAACATATGTCTCAACAAACTGGTGGCTTGGTTCATTTCTGTCAATTTTAAGGATTGAATTTAGGAATAAAAAAGCTGGAATTTTCTGTTCGGACTAACTTTTAAAATTTGTTGGCCTTATAGAATACCAAGTTGTTTAATAGTTTAAAGGACAAGGTACTATAAGGGCCATTTTTGGCCTCCTCTCCAAATGAATTGAATTTTATAATTTTATTAGCCTTAATATAGAAGCTTAAAAAAATGAGAATTTTTTTTTGTAATTATCATTTGTTGGCTGCCTAGCTACAGATTTAAAATCTGCTATTTTTGCGCTATTTTAAACCATATTCATTAAAAATGTTTTTTTTTTATATGAATAAAATGTATCATTGCACAATACATATATGGAAATCTCAAACAGTAATGTCTCATTTATCTGAATTATTAAATACGAGTATTTATCATATCTTAGCCACCAGAATGACCCTTAGCAACAGCACTGTATACTAAGCAACCACAGCCTTTAATATCTCTTCAAGGTTTATGCAACCTCTCATGTGTTAACCAAAGCCAGGTATATATTGTTAGGTGATTACATGACAATTGTAAATAACTTACATTTTGTTAGCTTTTTAATGCTTGAAACTACCTAGCAACCGTATCCATTGCATAGCAACGACGTTTCTCTATTTGATTTACGCTGATATTGGACTTTTCTTATGTTAATTTGTCATCGATACGGTATTGATATTTAGTAGATTTATCACCATCCAACTATGGATGGAAGAAGCTTGGTGTTTACTAAACGAAAAAAACTCCCCCCCCCCCCAAAAAAAAAAAAACCCCAACAAGTCTTACGAAAAAGTTTTTAAAAAAATTCAAAGTTATAATGACCTTCAAGGCCTTCTCATTATATCATAAGTATTATGTTAAGCCCTTGTACAATAGCAGTTAAGTTAAAAACAGAATTCATTACTGGAACTATTGATTTATTCAATGATCAAACAATTATATATACAATGAAATAACAGGCAGTTTTCTTTGACAAAATTACACAATGTTCTGTGAATGTTCGTGGAACAGTGAAAATCATCCTTTGTAAAAAGTTCCACTGCCTATAGATAAAATTGAAATGGGGAATGTGCATGTTAAAGAGACAACAATCTGAATATAGAGTATAAACCGCCAACAGGTATAACTTACTAGGTTAAGTATATATTACGCAGAAACGTGTAAAAAGCATCTTATGATATAGTGTAATATGGACAACAAAATGTACGCCATTGGTCTGAATCAAAACTGTCGGATGTCTGTATTAAAAGTGAAGGTAATTAGATAAACCTATCACAGTGCATAATCATATATCAGCACATTCCTTTTGGTATATATGTACGTAATACCACATAAACAGGGTAATCTCCAAAGTGACCAAAGTCTTGTTTATTAAAGACACATAGCATCACACGTGATTATCACACGTCAATCAGATCCAAGGAGGAAAAACTTTAACCAGATTTGCTGACAAGGTGTACCAAACTATCTTCGATTTCAGTATAATTATAGTTCATTATTTAGATTTATATATTGTTTAATGTAGAGTATGTAGAGCACGTCTCGAAAAGTTTGACCGGTGTCTGCGAACGAATCTAAAAGGGAGTCACTTCTAAAATCTTTTAAAACAGAAGTATAGATTTCAAGATTGAATTCTTTCAAAATGAAACGAACATCATCTGCAAATATCTCCATTTTACCATTATAATTATACTGTACAACAAATGGCCTACAATGGTCCGTTGACGGTAAAAAATGTCCATCTCGATCTTTATTTAGTTCTTCCGTGTGTAATACTCCACCATTTATTTCCGGAAACGTAACATCGTGTCCACAGTGGTTTTTCTGTTTTCGTGTAAACTCCACAGCTTTTGACCCAATTAAAAACCAATAATATTGGCTAGGAGAAAATATCTTGTCCAAATATCCGGATAATAATCTCGAGTAGGGATCTCGAACGAATAGAAATTTAGAATTTTCTTTTAAAATATAATGACAATTGTCCAGCTTCTGAGATTGGAAAGATTTGTAGTTTTGCAAACAATCCCGAGGTTTAATCGAGTACGGACTTCATGTTTATGGAGTAACTGAATAAGACGTCGCCAAAATGTTGATCCTACTTTCTCAATTCCTCAATATACCATCTTCTCCTGCATATGTGCTTTGAAATTGTCTTCATCTGACCTTCCGACATCAATCCTGTTGTAGCACTGCTGGTCTAGGTTATGTTTTCTACTCTTCATGATCCTACCTGATGTATGGTCCTGTTAAACTTAAAAGTAGCACATACTACGAGATAACTAAAACTAGAGGCTCTAAAGAGCCTGTGTCGCTCACCTTGGTCTATGTGAATATTAAACAAAGGAAGCAGATCGATTCATGACAAAATTGTGTTTTGGTGATGTGATGTGTTTGTTCATCTTACTTTACTGAACATTCTTGCTGCTTACAATTATCTCTATCTTAATGAACTTGGTCCAGTAGTTTCAGTGGAAAATATTAGTAAAAATTTACAAATTTTATGAAAATTGTTAAAAATTGACTCTAAAGGACAATAATTTCTTAGAGGTCAATTGACCATTTTGGTCATGTTGACTTATTTTTAGGTCTTACTTTGCTGTACATTATTGCTGTTTACAGTTTATCTCTATCTATAATAACATTCAAGATAATAACCAAAAACAGCAAAATTTCCTTAAAATTACCTATTCAGGGGCAGCAACCAAACAACGGGTTGTCCGATCAAACTGAAAATTTCAGGGCAGATAGATCATGACCTGCTTAACAATTTCACCCCATCAATTTGCTCTAAATGCTTTGGTTTTTTAGTTACAAGCCAAAATCTGCATTTTACCCCTATATTCTATTTTTAGCCATGGCGGCCATCTTGATCGGTTGGCTGGGTCACCGGACACATTTTTAAAACTAGATACCCCAAATATGATTGTGGCTAAGTTTGATTATATTTGGCCCAGTAGTTTCAGAGAAGGTTTTTGTAGAAGGTTACAAAAATTTACGAAAAATTGGTAAAAAATACTATAAAGGGCAATAACTCCTTAAGGGTTCAACTGACCATTTTGGTCATGTTGACTTATTTGTAGATATTACTTTGCTGAACATTATAGCTAATTACAGTCTATCTCTATTTATAATAATATTCAAGATAATAGCCAAAGGCAAAATTTGGCCCAGTAGTTTCAGAGGAGAAGATTTTTGTAAAAGATAACTAAGATTTACGAAAATATGGTTAAAAATTTACTATAAAGGGCAATAACTCCTAAAAGGGTCAACTGACCATTTCGTTCATGTTGACTTATTTGTAAATCTTGCTTTGCTGAACATTATTGCTGTTTTCAGATTATCTCTATCTATAATAGTATTCAAGATAATAACAAAAAACAGCAAAATTTCCTTAAAATTACCAATTAAGGGGCAGCAACCCCACAACGAGTTGTCTGATTCATCTACAAATTTCACGGCAGATAGATCATGACCTGATAAACAATTATACCCCATGTCAGATTTGCTCTAAATGCTTTGGTTTTCGAGTTATAAGTTAAAAACTGTATTTTACCCCTATGTTCTATTTTTAGCCATGGCGGCCATCTTGGTTGGTTGGCCGGGTCACCAGACACATATTTTAAACTAGATACCCCAATTATGATTGTGGCCAAGTTTGGTTTAATTTGGCCCAGTAGTTTCAGAGAAGAAGATTTTTGTAAAAGTTAACGGACGGACGCCAAGTGATGAGAAAAGCTCACGTGGCCCTTCGGGCCAGGTGAGCTAAAAATATATATATTTTTATCACGAGTTCGCCATCTATTTATATCTTTATTTATGTTTATCGTTTAAATGACCATCGACAGTTTTTAGAGGTCAATTCGATGGTTTATTAGATTGCGCCTGGACTAAATTAAGCTAGAAAAGGTCATACATATCAACGAGCAGACATTGCCTTGTAAATTGATCATTTTATAATTTTCAAAATTCGGAAAGACGTTTTAGTATGTTAAAAATCAAATAAGAGAATATGAGTCAACCGGTGAACATGAATGATACAGTCAATGTCCCTTTAAATGTAAAATGACATTGTATCGACAACTATTACTTATTGGAGGGTATGGATAGCGGGGTGTCCTTCATTTTTTTAATTCGCGCATTTGTTCGCTCGTTATCCTTTATTTCTAAAAATAATGGCTATTCTGTATTTAATTGATAACTAAATTATTCTGTATTCTGGACAGTGTTCTTTTCTGTAACCAGTCTAGTTTTACCGCATTCATTTATTTTTGCAGTTATTCTTTATATTTTTGCATCTCATGATTCTTTTTTTTTACCTTTTTCTCAATTTTTCTCCATTATTATCTTTTCTATAAAACCGATTAAACACTGCCTCGTATATCCATTATTTTTTAACATATTTTATTGTCACACCAGAAAAGTGCAAATGTATACACAATGTTTTCAACATATTAGGTCTTCTTAAAAAAAATGGAGTTTATAACGCAATATCAATTTTGTGCGCCAGGAGCGTTTCTCTGATTTTATCTTCACAGGAATGATCACTGACATTTGAAAGCCAAGGATACATAATAACATTGGAATTCATGGAGAGATAAGTGACTTATATGATGCCATCACGAGTTGGTTGACCGTTTTGGAATAACCGTTTTACAAATGATATCGGATATGTTCCTTACGTCCTTACTACAATCCCCTTCCCTTTCATGAATGTGACCTACCGAATTAGACTATTTACCGGATTTGTTATCACATAAGCAACACGACGGGTGCCAAATGTGGAGCAGGATCTGCTTACCCATACGGAGCACCTGAGATCAACCCTAGTTTTTGGTGGGATTCGTGTTACTTATTCTATAGTTTTCTATGTTGTGTCATGTGTACTATTGTTTGTCTTTTTCATTTTTAGCCATGGCTTTGTCAGTTTATTTTCGATTTATGAGTTTGACTGTCCCTTTGGTATCTTTCGTCCCTCTTTCAAATGCTGTAAGGAAAGACCACTCTTGGCAATCATTCTTGCCATACTTATAGACAGTATTTGATTGTCAACGAACTTGAAATTTATTAACTTCTAGTTGGGTTTTTTTTTCAGTGCGCAAACCGTTATATTATAATTTTTCAGATGTCTGAAAAAGACTCGGGCATGGTTTAAGGGGGTAGGCCTTGGTAACACCAACATTTTCCTCTCGTTTAATTTTTCTTATATTTACATCATTGAAAAGGTAGGGGTCCATGCATCATCTGCTAAAGTCTTAAGGAAATTTGCCGTTTCGTTTTATTTTTAGGGTATATTGAATATGACCAGTTTTAGGGTACCCTAAAAAACGGTTGAAACACTAGTAGGTAAGAATTGAGTGTTTTTACACATGTTGTCATTAGAAATACCCCTAACTGTTAAATTGCATAGAATAAACATATCTTAAAGTAAATCTGAAACATCATGGTAATATAGATAGTCTGAACGATTTTTAATAATTGATACGGCGAAAGTCTGGCCAGCTCAGATAACACTTTTTTTTCAAATTTAGCCAGAAAAAATTTTGTCGTTTAATTCCTGCAAAAAAATTGTTTAAACATTTATTGGTTATTAATCTTTAAAATCACAAAATTTTATCGAATTTGACCGTTTGAAATTTTCAGAATTTGTCAACAAGTTGGCGAACAAGGCAAAGTAGAATGTTGGGACACAATTCATTTTTCCCTTACAAAACCTCCTACAGACTGTGTTTGCATTCGTTTAATGTGTAATAGTAAAAGGAGTACTGTCCCAATAATAATTGTATTAATCATATAAAGAAAAAACATTAACATTCAGTATGGGACGAGTTGATATAATTTTTTATCACAACTATTTATTGGTTTCTCTGCCCAGACTACAAAATGCCCCTGTCAACAATAGCAGACGCTATCAGAAATAATTGTTTTAACAGTCTGTAACTATCTAAGTACTATCTTTGTGTTAATGTAGATTATCTATAAGCATGCGCTTGTACTAGGATTGATGTTCAGATCATATCTTCTAGAATATAGCCTTTTATATTGGAAAAAAACCCAAACACAAACAGTAAGTACAAACTCTGTATCAATGACTTAGCACTAAAACCATATTACTTCATTATTTACTTCATATGTCAAATCTAATTTCCCAAAACTTCAAAGGTTTTTTGCTAAATGATGCCACAAGGTCCTTTAGTCAGTAAAGTTGCTCCATCAGACTCAGTTCATTGGTGTTCATTAAGCATTTCATGTATGAATGGTAATTTTTTACCTTTTTATCCACATCATTAAAAAAGATGTTCTTTAGTTTAATGTTTGATGGTGTCCAACATGTACAGCTTACTGGCATGAAAATACGGATTGTTTGTGTTATTAAATTTGCTGTTACAAAATGTTAAAAATTATTATAGGTTAAGGAATGTATCCCTTCAATAGAAGACGATTTTAACGAAGAATTTTCCTGTACAATGAATGTCAAGGTAAAATTTTTAATTATCTGCTAAAAGGGAGTAGATACATGCCTTAGGTATTGTGCAACAACACAGTATTGCGCAATAGCAAATAATCTTCAATTGAAAAAATATACAATCGTTTTAACCTATTTACAGTCGTTGTTCCCAAATTAATTGAATTTGTATAAAAATGTTGTAGTATTATGCAATGATCTAAAAAATGACGGAATGACAGCAAATACAATGCAATGTCCAATATAACTAATATTTCCAAATGACATAACTCTTTTATAGAATAGTTGATATGCACTGATTTTCGAAAGTGTCCATACAATATCCGTTATATAGAAATTCGGCCAGAATTGTACACTTGAAAAATCTAATAAACCAGAAAGACAGACAGAGGAATGGACGTGCGATATTTTATGTACCCCGCAATGCGTCGCGTTGAGGTGGAAAAATATAATATACTTATTTACCAATAAAATTACGATATCATAGAAGTATTTAGAATTGCGACCTTGCCACCCCCTCCCCCCCTAAAAAAAAGCATTTAAAACTGAGGAGTACAAGTTTGTAAAAGTGACGTTATTAGAGGTTCAAAATACAACCCAAAGCTGGGGGGGGGGGGGGGGGGATAGAGGGTATAGGTAATATGTCCAGTCCTCTCGCTATTAATTCAATCTTTTTTTTGCCAAATCAAAAATTTGAAAATTATGGTATAGATTCTCTGTCTGGACAAAAGCATCCTTTGCAAATTGAAGATTCTCCTTATAAGATTTTGTTTTTGTTTTCTGACAACATAAAAAAGAAGATGTTGTATAGTTGTCAATGAGACAACTCTCAACAAGAGACAAACATGAAACAGAAATTAACAACCATAGGTCACCGTACTGTCTTCAACAATGAGCAAAGCCCATTCCGCATTGCCAGCTATAAAAGGCCCCGAAATGACAATGTAAAACAATTCAAACGAGAAAACTAACGGCTGGCTAATTTATGTACAAAAAAAGAAGTTCCGTTTGCAGGAAAGTTAATTTTATTCAATTGTAATCATTGACCAGAATAGAGTTTAATTTTATGAATAAATGTGAAATTCTAAAAAGTGATTAAAACGTGAATAAAAGGATTTCAAGGAGTATTGCAATGAAACAGCAGCCCACAACAACAAAAAAAAAAAAAAAAAAAAAAAAAAAACATCCAGATGTCAATATATGGTATAAAATAATACACGAGTGTGTACAGTACCTGTATGTCAAGTTCTAAATTGCCGAGTCTTTATTTTAAAAGCCGTAAGAATTATCAACTGTCCGTAATAACTTTTCTTGAGATGTTTCTCACTTGGACCACAAACAGAAAGAAGTATTTATGATTCACATGATGTTATTTCCGAAAACAATATTACCAATTTATAGGTAGCTCTTTACAAAGCAATATTTATACATCTGAAAAATGTCGCCGGTAACTTGCAGAGATAACGTCGAAATTGTCTGCCAGCGACGTCTTGCATTTTAGCGCTAACGTCTGGCGTACTAAATTATAATTCCTGGTACCTTTGATAACTATTTACAAAGGGGGGACGCAATTTTTAGGATAAATCGCGTTTATCATGGAATCCAGCACGGTAACATATATTTTTTATTTGAAATTTGGAGAAAGCATGACAAAATGTAGTTTATGCAGAAAATGATAAAAATGACATTTTCAGAAACATTTTATTTCCACTTTCAGTCGTGGTTCATCAACTTTGAATATTTCCATAACTTAAATGTTAAAGTATTTTTAGGCTATAAAAAATATCACTTGAGCATCTGGTCTGCAATGCCAAGCAAGGCTTGAACAATTGTATAGTCATTCGTGTAGGGATGTTTTTCCATATTGTCACTTATCACAGCTTCAGATTGAACCCGATCTTAATAATTTACGACGAAGAATATCTTCTCTTAAAATTTTTATAACATTGCCTAACTTTTTTACAAAATTGCACAAATCCCCAATTTTCAGCCTCAATTTTCTCGAAAAAAATCACGGTGACCCATGTTTTATTTTATAACTCGCCAAGGCCTACAACATATTTCAAAATTATAAAAATGACATTATATCGAAAAACTGTATCGGATGCCCTTTTTTTAAAATTTGTTTTGCTTTTTACATTCATGGGCTAAATAGTCATTGTGTATTTGGCCTCCCTAATTGTAATTGTAGTTGATGACGTCTTTTCCAGAAATAACTATTCTCTTCACTACAATAAGTATCGTACGTTTTTTTCTCTAGATATTACATATACATATTAATTCAAAATATAATGATTTTAGCATGTTTTTTAAATTGTTTTACAGGTATTTTCACACACGAAGAAACATGCATAGGAACTTGCTTCGTACATCTGTACGCAAAGTTTCTTTCTGTGCCATTGTATGCTGTCTGTTTTTTTCATTCATACGTCCACATACGTGTGGACCATTTGTATCCGATTATGAGAATAAGTGGAAACATTCAAAAAACCATTTACGAGAGTGTTACTGAAACAGCATTTGCTAAATATTATACCATTTCGACACTTTTAAGTTTCAATAGGTCAGACGGCCACAACAAAAAACAAAATATTTCAAAACTTTCCCGAAAAATTGTTCCACAACTAACAAAAGTAGAACTGAGGCAGATCAAAAGAAATACTCGCTTTACTTCGCCTATAGTTGTAAGTAAATACAAACTGATATTCTTCTGGAACGAAAAGGTTGGCTGCATTTACTGGAAAAGCCTACTTCAGTTTATACAGGGAATAATAAACAAAGATGTTCATGATATCAGACTTAATGGACTCACTAACCTTATACAGTTTAAAGATAATGATTTAACAGATGTTATGTTTAATAAGGCTTGGATAAAATCAGTATTTGTGAGAGAACCGAGGGAGCGAGTATTGTCTGCCTAAGATAAAAGGATTACACAACTCCCTTATGATGTACATGTGTGGAAGGCCCGCCATAAAATTATTTCCAGGATAAAACACTGTAAAGACGTTCACTGGAGTTCACAGGTAAAGTTACCAAGGAATTTATACAAAGATACAATAATAGGTAAAGTGCCAGATATAAATAAATTTACTGAAAATCTTTTTAACAAAAATCGGAGCTTTGAATGATATTGTAAAAGACTGGCTACATACGAAAGAACTGCGAGAGAACAAAACATCATGCCACAAGCGCCCGTGAGAAACAATTTATCAATAATAATAAGTCTCAATACATTATTTTTGAAATTTATACTGATGATTATGACGTGTTTAAATTTGATAAGAAATACTTCAATTAAACAAATTCTGCGCTTCTGGTAATAAATTTTCATATTTTTAACTTATATATTTTCTATCATGAAATAACACAAAACCGTTAACTTTGCCATACGTTACGGTAGTTCAGGAACTGGTATCCTGAATCAATATAAGTGCTTGAGATCATCTTATCTGATAAGACTGTACCTTGAAGTAATCTTTGAATGATTGACAACCCTTAAATATAAAAAAAGATGTGGTACGACTGCAATGAGACAACCCTCCACAAGAGACTAAAATGACAGAAATTAACAACGATATGCCACCGTACAGCCTTCAACAATGAACAAAGCCCATACCGCATAGTCAGCTTTAAAAGGCCCAGAAATGACAATGTAAAACAATTCAAACGAGAAAACTAACGGCCTTATTTCTTTAAAACAAATGAATTTCATTTTGCACTCGCAACCCTGAAAGTAGTCTCTTAATCTTTCTCGAAAGGTTCTTTTGGTTTTAATCTATGATATCAGCTGGGTATTCCTAACGTCGATTAGCAGCATGAGATCGTCTTTATCACTCTCTGCAAATGTTAAGTGTCTCAGCTTTCTATTTTATTTTTTACTGAAAACTAAACAGAAATTTCAAAAGTGCATGATCAGCGGCATTATTTTCTCTCTCTTAATGGCACATGCAATGTTCTTGCATGTGTGTTGAAGAGACAAAAATAGGTTTCCATAAGGATGTTCAGAGATCGAACAAATTCATTGGATTTTCAAGACGGCCGTAGTATTGTCCGTTATTAGGGAGCTGACATTTTGATATTTACGGGTGGTAGGATGAAATATTTTGTCCTGCATTTTTATTTGTTGTAATCTCTGTCCTGCATTTTTTTTATTTTTCACTCTATACGGTCCTGCTTTTTGTTTTAGTTTATCCAGACTTTTTTTTTAATATATATTGTCATCCTAGCCCCTCTTAAAAACAAATGGTAGCTCCCTTTTAGAATCGGAAAAAGTCCCAATTAACATAATTTTGTTCTGCTGAATAGCTGTCATTATTGTTCCCAATTCATGTTTGTTGACATGCACTTTTCTTTAAAAAAAATAAGGAGATGTGATATGATCGCCAAAGTTCAAAAGAGGTAGATATTAGCAATTATAGATGACCGTACAACCTTCGACAATGAAAATGAAAATTTGAGATTACCAACGGCTTAATTCATAACTAAACAATTTACGAAATACAAATAGGACAGACGTGTACTTGGAACAGGCGAAAGTTTCGGGGTTAAACAAAAATAACAAGTTTGTGAGCGCTGAACCCTCACATAATCTGGGACAGTGCATTAAAACACATCATAACTATAAAAACCAGTTGAAAAGGGATTAGTTCATCTTATCAAAATAATACAAAACACAAAAACAGAAAACCGACCGTGGTAAAGTAGTTATACTTCCCAAGAATTTGTTTAGAAAGATATTTGTACATCCATAGAAACAAAAAAAGTGCAGATTGACGACTCAGTACTCCGTTACTGTCAGCTAGTTCAAAAGAAACAACAAATAACAAATCATGTAACTTAGGCTAAAGCACCAACCACTAAACACCCAGGACTATATGGATTTAGTGTAAAGAAGTCATTAACGGTAATTAACGGTCAGATAAAAACATGACATTTAGGAATACAAAAAAATATAGATGTCGACAGAATGTATACGTACTTACCTTGACAGTTCTAGCTCTAGGCACAGATTACCGTAGTCCTATTTTGTCTATGTAGTATAATAGGGGAATGGAAATAGGGAATGTGTCAAAGAGACAACAACCCGACCATAGAACAGACAACAGCAAAAGGTCACCAACAAGTCTTCAATGGAGCGAGAAATTCCCGCACTCGGAGGCGTCCTTCAGCTGGCCCCTAAACAAATGTATATACTAGTTCAGTGATAATGAACGCCATACTAAACTCCAAATTGTACACAAAAAAACTAAAGTTAAAAACTAAAAATAATACAGGACTAACAAAGGCCAGAGGCTCCTGACTTGGGATGACTTTTATTTGACTTTTTACTGATCATGAATCCTCAATGCTCTTCAAACTCAATCTTTATTCGCAAGATGCCCTAAGGATCATTCAAATAAAGTTTGATTTAAATTGGTTCAGTAGTTTCAGCCAGAAGAAGATCTTCAAGTACATCGAACCGATGGACAACGTAAGTCGAATATCAGTAGACAAGAACGATTGACGCCAAGTGATGTAAAGAAGAGCGATTGATGCGTTATATATATATAAATGTATATAGGTAGGGGCAACTTACATACGGTTAGAGAAGATAAAAAAAAATATACTGATATATAATATCATTATATATGATTCTTGCCCCTGTGATTTTTATCAAGTAAGAATATCCAGAATGAACATCTAGTGAGAGCATGTTGGCCAAATAATACTTAAATAACAATTGGTAAGAAAATTGTGGGCCAACATTTGGCCAACCACACTAAAATGACAGTTGGTGGAAAGTTGTTGGGCCAACGAGTGGCCAAAAGTGTCAAATGAACTGTTGGCTGAACTATATTGGGTCAACATTGGTATCATGTTGTCATGCCAACGCTAACTATTTACCAACTGTGACAACCAATCACCAACGTTGGCCCAACAAAGTATTATTATCTGGAAAAAGT
This sequence comes from Mytilus edulis, assembly GCA_019925275.1. Lineage (NCBI taxonomy): Eukaryota > Metazoa > Mollusca > Bivalvia > Mytilida > Mytilidae > Mytilus > Mytilus edulis. Next base: position 50,735,650 of record CM034354.1, read on the forward strand.
TTAAATAACAAAAATACTAAACTCAGAGGTAAATCCAAAATCACATGACAAAACACATCAAAATCGAATGGACAAGAACTGTCATATTCCTGATATGGTACAGGCATTTTCAAATGTAGAAAATGGTGGATTAAACCTGGTTTTAAAGCGCTAAACCTCTCACTTTGATGACAGTCTCATCAAACTCCGCTATATTTACAATGATGCGTGAATGGTCATTGAACCGTATTTCTCTAATTCTAATATATATTCCTTCTTGTGACATATTGACAATAAAATATATTTGATTTGTGGTTAAGTACATATGATATAATAGTATATTTTTTTTACCTGATATTAGTTTATTGAATAAATGCACATTTTTACCCATATGGGTTGAAGGCATCCATAAATCAACATAATAATTTTATAATACATCATACAAAAAAACAACAACAAAAGAACAAAACATTATATACATACTTGTATTTTGTTTTACCAATAAAATAGTTACGAACCCAAAGAACCTGTTCAATGATTAGGAATCTTGAAAAACATACAATTTAAAGTTGGCATGATTTAGAATTTGTCGAGTTTCTGATCCCGAGTTTCATATCAAAATATTTAATAATGTAAAGATGTTAACTTACTTAAAATAAATAGGGGAAAATCCAAATAAAACAGCAGATACTGATAAATAATTATCAAAGGTACCAGGATTATAATTTAATACGCCAGACGCGCGTTTCGTCTACATAAGACTCATCAGTGACGCTCAGAAAACATATTTAAATCTGACAGAATAATAAAAAGATATTGTTCTTTATTTACCACATACTTGGGGGTATAGATACTGCCTAGCGACTTGCGCAAACGTTTGCACAATTACTACAAGATGCTCACCGAAATATAGATATGCCAGCAATGGAGGAGTCAGCTACAATTCGTGTGATTATATTGACAAAAAAGTTATTCTAGTGAATCAACTGTTCATATGCTAGTACATGTTAAACTCACTGTTAGCTTCTCTGTTGCCGGGTTTGGAATAATTTACGTAGTAACAGACAAGATTGTACGTAGATCTCTGAATCCGTTACGGAAAGACCCATTTACTCGCTGAGTCATGTAAATGACTGGAACTTAAGAAATGGTCTTACTCTTGCAGAGAAAAATGCAACTTTCCTAAACATTTGGAAAACCAAATATAAATCGTATAACAGTAGTAAGTTTGGAGTTCATTTAACGATTGTGCCATATTAGTTATCTCAAAAGTACCCGGATTTAATTCATGTTAAAAATAAAACATTTGTAAGACCAACATGACCAAGTTGGGAATATATCTATGTGATATTTGATCTAAATTTGTATTGGTTAAAAAAAACTATGGTATACATTTTCATATTCGTTTTTACAATTTTACTTACGATTTCAACGCTATTAAAAATGGATCGGAACGGTAGCCAGACATATTTTATATGGAACCAAAGAACTGTGTGAATAATAAAGATATATACTAATGTTGCTCTTAAATATGTACTAGTATAACATATTGCAGGTATTACCTATTTTGCAATCTATTATAAAATGTCAATTTGTGATAAACATTTTTTTTTTTTTTGGGGGGGGGGGGGGGGGGGGGGGTATCTTTTGGTAGTCTTCATATATTGAACATAAATATAATAAAATATAATAAAACAGTGTAGTAATCATTTTAATTGAAGTGTCTTGTTAATATGTCTTATATCTAAATATTTATAGAGAGAAGAATGCAGTTAGGCTAGACACTTAAATATTTTGAATTATATATGGTTGACAAGAACTGATTATCATAAACCTTTGTAAAGGCAACTTTATTTGTACTAATTTAAAAAAAACTGACATAATTAAATGAAAATAAAATCTTACTGACAAAAATATTGCATATACTGAACTGTCTCGCCTGCTATACCTGTTTGAAATTAATTGCATACCACACATCAACAAAGTTGGTCTGTTGCTTATAATAAGATAATTTAAGCCAATGTATCAAAGAAACAGACTCGATTGCTAAAACTGAATATTGACTAAATAATGGAACCATCAAAACGAGGTCAAGGTCTAATGAACCACGGATTGAAGATTAAATAACATTCAAAGTCACAATACAATACATTTTTTATTCACGTCAAACCATTTATTAAAAAAAAATGGTAAGGAAAGAGAACACGATATTGTCTACGTCAATATACAAATTTACTACCTATAAAAGATGGACGAAAGATACCATAGGGACAGCCTAACTCGCAACGCCATGGCTAAAAATGAAAAAGACAAACAAAAGTATACATGACACAACATATAAAACTAAAGAATAAGCAACACGAACCCAACCAAAACTAGGGGTGATCTCAGGTGCTCCAGAAGGGTAAGCAGATCCTGCTCAACATGTGGCACCCGTTGTGTTGCTTATGTGATTACAAATCTGGTAAATGTTCTTATTCGGTAGGTCACATTCATGAAAGGGACGGGGATTGTAGTTACGACATAAGGAGCATATCCGATATCATTTGTGAAACAGTTATTCCATAACGGTCAACCAACTCGTGATGGCGTCCGTAAAATTTACGAAGGGATGATTTCAACTTCACCATTTGGAACTCTTGGTTTAATAGCTTCCTTGTGAGCAGCATGATAGGCAATGCAAGCACGGGAATATCGTATCAATTGGGAGATATATAACCCGTATGTAGGTGCTGCTGGAATGTTGCTACTTAGAAATGGAAAGTTTACAATTGGAAAGCTGAAATCATCTCTTTTGTCGTTATAATAGTTTACTTTTGTGTACATATACAAATTGTAACTGGATGGAGAATTGTCTCATACCACATTTTTTTATGCCGATCTATGACGTCTTTATAAAATGAAGGTTTGGGCACACAAATCGACATTGATTACGTTGGCTAGAACCAGAGATAGTTTATATTGACTAAACATGCTAAAATAAAAAAAAAATAAAAAATATTAAAATGATTTGTTTTGTTATTTAAACAACTTTTTATAATATAGTCATGTAACGGATTATATATAAAATATATGGTCTTCGTCCTCAGTGGAAATAAACAGCACATTCAATTTAAAGCGTTCATATCTTTTAAGAAGACAGTTTTATTGCTGATGCTTTTTCTCGTGGACAGATTTCAGGACAGGAATGTTATTGCATCTGATTTCTTCAATTATAACTGCACTGTTGAATCGGAAGGAAGAGAAGCGACACACAAAATGGGGTCTTCTCATTTGATAGTATCTATATAATCTTTATTGCAAAGTTACACCCATAAGGGTCAAGTAATACAAAAGCTGTACAAAATATATTTTGTGCTGGGAAAAAAGCTTTTGATGGAACAAGACAATAACCAAGGATTCATTTTTTTCAATTTCGACATGCTTTTCTAATAAAAGACTCATCGTCTAAAACAAAGACGGCGTAGTAATTTTTATTTCCTGTAAATCCGTTGTTACCTTTTTCTTGCAAGGTAGAACACAAATGTCCAAAGATTTTTTTTTACAGCGTTGTATATACAATCAACCCCATCAAATCACATCACTACATGAAATGGTATGGTGGCTAGTCAATTTTAAAATTAAAAATGTTACTATAGGGTCAAGACAATTTTCTTATACGGTATGACGAGGACGATCTATTCAGTTTTGAATGTTCTTAAAACATTCATATGTTTTTTTCTCTTCTTTCAGAATACTATTTTCTTATACGGTATGACGAGAACGATCTATTCAGTTTTGAATGTTCTTAAAACATTCATGTTTTTTCTCTTCTTTCACTATACTAATAAAACCAATAAAACCGATGACAAGAACTGCTTAACGGAAAGATGCCTCTCACCATATACCAGAACTTACTGAATACATTCAAGCAGACAACACATTTCTACAATCTTAAACAGATCGGAGTCCTCAATTGCATTTGCCAATTGAGCTTGCAAAAACAGATGCCAAAATCGTAGCCACTTGATATTGTGAACGGGTTCATGTTACTTGTATGGTGCTACAGCAGGATGCAGCTCTACAAACAATTGCTGAATTAAAAATTAAAACTATGTACCTATATAGGCTTTGTGGATAAGCCTGTTGAAAGTTTTGGTTAGCTTTTCCGACATTGCGACATTTCTGCGTTGAAATACCTGAACATATATTTTATCTGCAATTTAAATTATATAACCCGTGCTTGTGTAACGTTTACTTTCAAATGCAATTAGCAGGCTCAGTTGTTGTTGTTTGTTGATGTGGTACATTTTTTTGTACATAAATGAAGTTTTCCCGTTTTTAATGTTTTATTTTTCTCAGTTCGAGGCCTTCTATAGCTGACTGCAGTATGGCCTCTGCTCATTGTTGAATGCCGTACGGTGACCTACTTACTTTTGTGTCATTTGGTCTCTTGTAGAGTCTTATTGGCATGAAAAGTTGGTATAATTGTACGACTTCATAAGCAAAATACTTAGACATAGATTTATCACAAGTTTTAAATGAAATCTAACTGTAAACAGACTAAAAAAGTATAATAAATGTTGGTATCATCTTTAAACGATGACAAACGATTAACATATCATTTGGAAAAAAACTCAGAACATACAGACTTTTTGAACATTATCTGTCTATGTCTAGACAATAGGAATATGAGAATTCAGACGACAAAATACAGAATAAGTAATCGTAATCAAGATATAGAGAGATGTAGATACAGCTAAGGATAGAATTTGTAATCTTTGTAAAAACAAAGAGTGGAAGATGAACTTCAATTTTAACTTAAATGTTCATCATTAGAAAGTTAAAGAGTTTCCATCATTTCAACCAACGTTAAAAGTTACAATGTTCTTTAATCAAGTGAGCAATTTAATTATAAATAAATGTAAATGTTGTTCGAAAACAACTATTAGAAACTTAGCAAGCTTATTGATTTTACTGTTAAAAAGATTGAGGCATAATTTAGATGTTTGCAATTGTACTTGTTATTGTATGCTTATAAAAGCACAAGGTTAAAACCACAACATATAATTCAGTTTTCTATATTTTAAAGGATCATTGTATGTGTCAATGTGAAACATAATATATATAAATATACATCATTGTGTGGCTATTCTGCTCTCTTCATATTGTTATCAAAGACTTGGTTGTATCAAATCATTTGTACCAAATTTCACATGTGATTACTCTGCCTGTAATGAGCGTCTTTAATTGACATTAAAATATATTTGATTTGTTTTAAATACATGCGATATAAAAGTTGTTTGTTTGACCAATGAAATAGTTACGAACTCATAGAACCTGTTTAATGATTAAGAATCTTGAATAACATACAATTTATAGTTGTATAGTTGACACGATTTAGAATTTGTTGAATTTCTGTTCCCGAGTTTCATATCAATCACTAGCGGAGATTGGAATCAACTCTATGGTTAAGTTTTTCTTTTACGATTTTCGTGCAGTAAAAGGTTCATGTGAGCCAAACCGCTTGTCTCATATACACTTATCGTGAGTACGTTGATATTGAAACCAATTGAAACCAATTTGATAGATAAAATCATTGGAATTTTCGTAAAAAGTCATTCAAAAATTCGAGCATGATGGTCGTAACTTTAAATGTGTGATGGTCGTAAATTCAACTATACTATTTTGGATGATGGTCGTAACTTTTAAAGATGACCGTAACTATTTAGACACATTTTTGTTAATGTATTTTAAAAGTAAAAGTAATAAACTCAGATGTCATATATGATTTGCTACAAACATTATTATTTGTTACTCTGATAATGGTATGCAAAAATTAAGCTAAAGAATTTTTAAAATACACAGTTTTGATGTATTCCAAAAGCCTATCATTTAGGAGCAACTGTGAAAACTAATCAACTCTCATTAAGGCAGCAACCATTTTTATATGGGGGCTTATAGAAAAAAAAACGAACTCCACTAAAAACCGGGAGTGAAATCAGGTGCTCCGTATACGGCACCCGTTGTTTTTTCTTTGTTCAGTTCGGTAATGATGGAAGGTTATCATGAGTGATGTAGAATATCAGATATGATTTCTGACACACTTTTGTCATAATGGCCAATCAGCTCATGATGGCGACCGTAAAATTTCATGTAATGACCTTAATTTGATTGATTCATAGCCCTGTCTTGGAAACTTTTGAGAAAGCAGTATTCCTCGTTCAACAAAATCAATGTACTTTGAGATAGCTCTAGAGTAACGTATCAATTGAGACACTTATACTCCATATGATGGTGCCGCCGGGATGTTGCTACACAGAAATGGAAAGTTGACTATAGGAAAATCAAAATCATCGCGTTTGTCATAAATTGTGGTATTCAACCTACCATCAGTAGTCATTGCAAGAAAAAGGTCTAAATATGAAGCAGATTTGTCTGTGTCGGTAGTATCTTTAATTTCAAGTTCACTTGGATATATTAAACGTAAGTGATCACAGAATCTTTTATTAATAAGAGACAGTACATCATCAATATACCGAAAGGTGAAATTAAAAGACTGGGCTAATTTCTTTTCTCCTTTCTGTACAAGCCCTTGGATAAATTCTGCTTCATAGGAATATAAAAACAAATCTGCAAGTAGAGGAGCGCAATTAGTACCCATTTGAATTCCAATAGTCTTTTGGAAGACGAAACATTCAAATTTAACAAATATGTTGAAAATTAAAATGTCCAGCATAGCAGTGATATCCTCGTCGGTATGTTTACTCCTTGACTGTATGATTTTTCACAAAGTAAACTGAATTCCAGCCAAAAACTAGATATTTAAAACGTTAAGTGCCTTTTTGTTAAACAAACATAACCTGACGAATTCTGTCAGTCGATCTTTAAGTTTAGTATGTGGAATAGTATAAAGAGTTTAAAAATCAAAGGTTTTAATGTTGGTACAATGTTTTAATGATTGAGATTGTTTTATATACAAATAGACTATCTGTAGTTCTTAATTTAGGAAGAAATTCAAATACTAAATTTGTTTTTCATGTATGTAATTATTCCGTTATTTAAATATTTGCACTAATAGAGAATATTGCCATGTTTCAGGGGAATATCCTGAATCAAGAACAAGAATCAAGACGAAACGCGCGTCTGGCGTACTAAATTATAATCCTGGTACTTTTGATAACTATTATATAATTTTGTGTAACATTTAATCGTAACTGGACTACAATATTTAATCATTTTATTTACAATGAAGTCTGGACCAAGGGATTTTATAACTTTATTTTCTTCTGAAATTGTTATTCGATTTGCAGTTATTTCATTTAATCTATTTTCACTCTCTTTGTTCTTCAATAATTAGTTTATCTCTTCTTCTGCTTTATCGCAAGGTTCGTTCTAAAATCCTTGCTTTGGAAAATGGTTTGTTAGACAACAACCCGACCATAAAGCAGACAACAGCAGAAGATCACCAACAGGTCTTCAATGCAACGAAAAATTCCCGCACCCGGAGGCGTCCTTCAGCTGGCCTCTAAACAAATATATACTAGTTCAGTGATAATAAACGCCATACTAAACTCCAAATTGTACACAAGAAACTAAAAGTTAAAATAATACAAGACTAACAAAGGCCAGAGGCTCCTGACTTCGGACAGGCGCAAAAATGCGGTGGGGTTAAACATGTTTGTGAGATCTCAACCCTCCCCCTATACCTCTAGCCAATGCAGAAAAGTAAACGCATAACAATACGCATACCGTATAGCGGGTTATTTTCGCGGGGTGCAAATTTTCGCTTATTTTCGCGGATAGAACAAAATCGCCAAAATAAGTTCCGCCAAATTAAAGGTGTACATACAAAGGTATGAATACAAGTTTTTAATCCGCCAAAATAATAACCGCCAAAATATTTCGTATACCTTGTTCAATGAAAATCGCGAAATTTTACACCCGCGAAAATAACCCGCTATACGGTATTACAATTCAGTTCAAGAGAAGTCCGAGTCTGATGTCAGAAGATGTAACCAAGGGAAATAAACAAAATAACAATAATACATAAATAACATCAGACTACTACAACTGTAGCAGTTAACGAATGATGTCCTTATACCGATGATAAAATTTAGTAAATGTTTTGACTAGTTTGTGATATCGAAAACCCTGGTGTAATAATTTTTCAGTAATACATAAATTTCTCTCGTTCCATAATCTGATTCCATTATCAATTTCTGTTTTATTTATAATATTTCAAATTTTTTAAATAGTTTTCAAAATTGTTGAGGGTCTATAGTTTGAAGTTTTTCAATCATGTGTTGCTGATATGGGATTTTTTCTTTTTACTTGCTTTTTCTTTTAATATTTTGCAGTTTCAAATTTCTTTCAAATGGATTGTTTTAGTTTTTTAAGTAAATTATTGATCTTACTTTTTAAATCATAAATCTGAATTCATTGTCTGAAAAAAGTAAATTCACAAAAATACTGAACTCGGAGGAAAATCCAATCAGAAAGTCCATAATCACATGGCAAAATTAAATGACAAAACACATCAAACACGAATGGACAAGAACTGTCATATTCCTGACTTGGTACAGGCATTTTCAAATGTAGAAAATGGTGGATCAAACCATGTGTTTCGTTTTTGTTTAGTTTTCTTGTGCTTTTTTGGAAATTTAATTATGCATGTTTTAGAGGTTACATGATGATTTTGAAGCTTCATTTATGCCTTTTTCATTCTTTACAGAGTGGGTGTTTTCAAAGGTTAACAATCTCATTTTTCACTTCGTCAGAGTTTAATGTTTCATTCATCTTACCATGTGACACCTCAGTTCATCTATGTGCATGCAATAACTGTTCAGTGTTCTTTTGTTATGTATTTCATTTTATTATTTCACTGTTATAACACAAATCATTGTAATCATTGTATGAAATTTAAAACCCGCAAGGGTCCATAATTGGATTAATAAAGTATTCTTCTTCTTATATGTTATGACCTTTTTCATAAGTTTATTATCAAAGTCCTTTTTATTTATAAATTGTCTTATATCACATTTCAGGTTAAAGGAAATCTTGGATAAGTCCGATAAAAAATGTTGATCAGAGGTATTAAAATATTCTACTGATCCTTGCTCAATATTACATAGTCAACTGTGCTACAGCCATTTGAAGAAAAATATGTGTGCTAACCCAACAAATCTTCTTTAATTAATATCTACCATTTAAGATCCTTAGACTTGAGAGGATAAACACATGTTGAGTAAATTTTTACCTTGTTGGTTTAACAAATCTAAATTATTTCTTTTAATAGGAGAATCTAGGGCATAGTCTTGGGGTAACAAATCCTGTAAAAATTGGATAATATTATTTTCATTTTCAATAGTCAGCTTCTTTTTCAGTTCTGGCATTTAAGTCCCCGATAAGGGTTTTTTATATCCCCATGTTCTGAAAAATTTGCTATCTAGATTGAATAAATCATCTGCAGTGTTTGTCGCATTTGATGGGGGGATGCACAAGGACAGATATAAATGAGTTTTCGTCCCAAACATTTTTTTTTATTTACTTTAAGCCACAATCTATTGCTGGATAAACTTGTTTTTTTTTTTAAATGAACTAAATTCCTCCGCTGTTTCTCTAGACTTTTTTTTCTAGATTTTGAGATAACTTGAGTTTTCATGCTCGGAATCTTCAAATCTATACAATTTGTAGTTTCTACGAAATTCAAAACGTGTTTAGTCTGTTATCAAATTTCATACCAGTGTATTTATGTTAATAATAGAAAGATAAGTAGCTTAATTTAAATGTTCATATTGAGGAATCACCCGTTTCTCCGTTACGATTGATTGGACAGAATGGATTAGAAACTTCTTTTGTGGAGCAACTTCATGTTCATGGTAAGGCTCCGTTCTCGAATCTTGCTCTGAATACATGTCTTGGTTCAACGTCAGTTTCCTATTAAATCATCAAACTTTATTTCAACATACATAAGTGTGTTGAAGAGTCCTCTGTTGTCACGTCAAACAGGTGAATGAAAAAGAAGATTGTCGTTGGTAGATATAATCAAAACTTACCGACTCCATCATTCAACTCATCAAGAGAGTCCCAGCCCACCTGTGTGTTGCTTTCTGTTGATAAATAAATAACTTGAGAACTTAAGAAAACTTAAACTTTATCTGACAAATTCGAGAGTTTTGTTTTACAAACATTCAAAACAATGTAAGATGTACTTCGTTTATTTGTCATTTACAAACACCTACGGGTGCGGGAATTCTCGCTATATTGAAGACCCATTGGTGGCCTTCGGCTGTTGTCTGCTCTATGGTCGGGTTGTTGTCGCTTTGACACATTCCCCATTTCCTTTCTCAATTTTACAGTATTCTTAAATTTTAGTAAACACTGATTGTGAAACTAACAAAAAACTTTTAAAGTAAAGTAATGATTTTGTCCTGCTGAAAAGGGGTAACAATTAGCACCTACGAAGCTGTCAAAAGAGATTAAGAACCATTTCCATGACAAGTTTTATATAAGTTTGATAAAGTTTGTCCCAAAAGTAGTACATCACACTGTAAAAGTTAATATTATAGAGCAGGATATGTGGGATTTTTTAAAATTTCAATCATTGTCTAAAAATGATCCACGAAATAACTATGAACTCGGACCATATACAGCATCCAAAAATACTTATATGGGAATTAACAGCACCAGAGCAAGCCACATCCAAATTGTGTGAACTCCTGACATCAGCATCAGTATACCCTCATTTTCCAGTGGCAGTCTGATTATCCGACCATCATTCCGGATGGCTTCTATTATTACAAGATCTACCTATCGTTTTTATTGTTAAATTGTTCTCGTCCTGAACATACATGCAATATTTGCCACTGGACTTTAAGCAACCAACAAACAATAAATCTTGAATTGAGTTTGTTTCTGATAATGTATTGTCTGCCTGAAGAATTACATGTAGTGTTATTGTAGGATTGTGTACACACAGAAGTGCCCAGTGCAATCAGGTAAGGGAAATACCTTGTCGTGAAAGGATCTTTACTAAACCTTCAGATCAATTTGCCTATTTATTTTAGGTATTTTTGACATGTAGCTCTTTTACGGTTTCGGTACTTATACATCCTCGGATTTCAAATGTTTGGCTTTTAGCGTTCATGATGAAGGTAAATTTAGAAAAGCGCTTCAGACGCATTCAATTTTTCAACGTGTTGTTTTCAATTTTTTACATCACTGGGTCGATACCTCTGCTGATGGACTATTAATTCCCGAGGGTATCATCAACTTAGTACTTCGGTATTGACATGATTTAACAAACCTTTCTAAAATTGTCCGTTTTCAATGAGTGCATGTTGGATATGGATGGATTTTCCCCCCTGGTAACAGGGCACCGCCACCTACGTACTTATCAGAGGTTTGACAAGTGTTTTTCAACGTGCAGAGGGCGTGACCCACTCCACATGATGCGTGTGATTTAACTTACGTGTATGTGTACTTAATTAGTTTAAATATATTTCTAGAATTAGAAGTTTAGACTGTTTATATTTATTGTTCAAAAACCGTAGCGTGTGTAAACAATAGTGCTCAAGCAGACATGTAAAAATGAAATTATCACAATAACGTTAACCAATGTCAAAACCACGAATATCAGAATCAAGGTCCGGAGAGCTCAGAACATATCAGAAAGAAGAGTTACTTGTTCAAAATCCACATAGTTATCTTTAGATTTTAGTTTTTTGTTATTAAATATCAAGTTAAAATTATGTACCTGTCTATTGGATTTGGTAAAGTAATTATAAATTCATTTCTGAATAAAGATGTCTAATGAGATGTGGAGTAAGAATTTCAGGTTTAGTTTATGTATGTTTTGTGGTATCTGTGTCCATACCTATCTATTGGGGTACCATCACCTGAAAAGAAACACACTTTTAGCAACTTTGGCATGATTAGTCAAATACTACAAATACGAAAAACAGTTATATGCAATAATGTATGCGAAAAATTCGCTATTCGACAAAACTCTTCGATATTATGCCGATTTGTCAGATATTTCCCCCCATTATAACACTCTTTTGGTCTTCCGTTTTCTTTGATATACACATGTTTTAAGAAAACGTAGATTAAGGACACCATAACATAAGTACGAGAAAAAAATGATTAAAAATCAAATATTTTGGATTAAAATACAAAATTTAAGTTCAAATAAGATAAACCGACTTTCACTTCAATACTTCCTATGTTGTCTTAAGCATTTGTTGGATGGTAGTTGATTGTCGCGTACGGGTCAGCTCTATTCCTCTCTTTCTCTCTCTCGCTCTTTTCAGGAAAATAATTTAATTTTGGATGTAACACGTCTCATGATTGGCTGAAGATTTTGTCTATTAGCTCATAGACATAATTAAGGTTTATGACCCCTTTTGTAGCCATTTGCGTACGAACTTTTTAAACTTCAATTGTATTAAAACTACAGATATAAAGAATAATAGAGATAAGCCATTTTGTACATATATCAAGGGAAAAGTTGATGCAAAGCATTATTATCTACTGTTTCATTCCATTTAATAGAAATAGAGTATTTTGTGGCAAATAAACCAAGATTTTAATAGAAAATCCACAGCCTTAAATACAGAGATTTTTATTATAAAATTTGAAACATAGATTACTCACTTGCTTTTACTATGATGTGCTAGTGTTTATTTTTTACAAATAGTTCTAATAAACCTGTAAATTCCAAAATACGTCGTGCTGGGTCACTAAAGTCGAGCGCACCCTAAAAGGTGTACTTGATTTGGTCCTTATTTTTGTATGCTTTAAACAATAACACCATTACCAAGAATTGGCCTTCAAAAAAGGCTAGCCGTCTCTTAGCAGATGAAAATGGTAAGTGGTCTCGCTTTGTAGATTAATTAATTTAGAATATCAATCAACAAATTTCACCACACACGATATCCTTTATACACGTTGTTGTTTACAAAACTCCAGAAGATTCGGCTATTTATAGATAAAATTTACCTGTGTATCAATATCATGAATATGCATGATTAACCACCAGGCACAATCTAATTGCTGAAATATAGGGGACAAATACGATACTCTTCGGGATTGAAGGACATTTACTAGGTTTGGATTGTCCTAACCAATCAATAAACTTTGATTATTCACGTCTCGTAATATCTTCCAATCAGGTAGTAAGAAGCATTCACGCACTGACTGTCCATCGTTCAATTCTTTATATTGTCTCCAAGGAGACGATTATAAACTTGTTTTAAGGAAATCAATGCTAGCACTGCATGCATTACTCCTATATCATTCAGTCATCACATTGCCAAATATGAGAGTATAAGGATAAAGGCTGTGGATTTTCTACAAAAATCTTGGTTTTATTTTCACCAAATTGCTTTTTTTCTGCAAAATGCAATTAAACTATAAATAATAATGCTTTGGACGAAGTTTCCCCTTGATATATGTTTAAAATGGTCCATCTCTTTCATTCATTATTTTTGCTGTTTTGATACTATTAAAGTTTGAAAATATCGTAATTGACAGGCCACAGAATGGGTCATAAACCTTAAGTCACGTCATCCTAAACCTTAAGTCACGTCATCAAGATTTTTTTCATAATTGATTGCTTAAAATGGAATTTAGAATTACATTACAGGGAATGATTATGATGTGTCAAAATATCTTTCATCATTGTATTAGGCCGCATATCCGATGCACGTTTATCAAAATTATGACCTTACAATCGTTCTTCAGACAGTGAACAATTGCAAGATTACTAACCTGTTATCAATTGATGCTTTTCTTGATTATTTGAAATGTTGCTTATTTAATCTGCTGATACGACAAAGTATGATGTGTAATCGTTAAAGTTTTGTCGTTGTATTGTCCGTGTTAACCATAAACCTAAAAATAAAAGTGGTAAACTATTCGATTCATGATATACCGCAATCTTGGATTGTACAATCGAAGTGCACAATCAGTCTAGTTATTTGTCCAAATCTGCGAATTTGTAGACAGATGTGCAATTTTATTGGTTAGACTGTTTACATTTTTATGCAGAACACTTGCTATTGTCTAATAAGATGTGGAGTAAGAATATCAGGTTCAATTTTATTTATGTGTTGTGGTATCTGTTGCCATCCTCTAAAATCCCACATATCAATTGGGGTGCCATCACCTGAAAATAAACACACTTTAAGCAACGTTGGCAGGGTTATTCAAATACTACAAAAATGAAAAACAATTATATGCAATAATGTATACAAAATATTCGCTACTCGACACAACTCTTCGTTCTTATGCCGATTTGTCCGATAATTTTCCCCATTATAACACGGCAAAATTATACACTCTTAGGTCTTTCTTTTTCTTTGATAAACACATGTTTTATGCAAACGTAGATGAAAGACACGATATCATAACTACGAGAAAAATAATTAACAAGATAAATATATGTTGGATCAAAATGCAACCTTTAAGTTCAACGAAATAGATGAATCGACTTTGACATAAATACTTCCAATGTTGTCTTATGCATTTGTTGGATGGTAGTTAATTTTCACGTAGGGGTCGGCTCTCTTTATCGCTTTTCAGCAAAATAATTTAATTTGGATGTAACGCGTCTCGTGATTGGCTAAATGTTTTTTGTCTATCAGCGCTAAAACATAACTTAGTCATATGGCCGTGACGTCGTCCAGATTTTTTCATGACTGATTGCTTAAAATGGAATTTAGAATTAAATTATAGGGAATGATTATGATGTGTCAAAATATCTTTCGTCATTGTATCAGACCGCCGCCCGTTATATCCGATACAATTTATCAAAAGTATGACCTTGTAATCATGCTTCAGACATTGAACAATTGCATGATTGTTTACCAGTTATCAAATAATGATATCCTTGTTCATTTAATGTGTTGCTTATTTGTTCTGCTGATATGGCAAAGTATGATGTGCAATCGTTAAATTTTTGTCGTTTTATTGTTCATGTTAACCATAAACCTAAAAATGAAAGTGATTAAATGATCACTTATTCGATTCATGATATACCGCAATCTTGGATTGTACTATCGAAGTGCACAATCAGTCTAGTTATTTGTCCAAATCTGCGAATTTGCAGACAGATGTGCAATTTTATTGGTTAGACTGTTTACTTATTTATGCAGAACACTTGCTATTGTCTAATAAGATGGGGAGTAAGAATTTCAGGTTCAATTTTATTTATGTGTTGTGGTATCTGTTGCCATCCTCTAAAATCCCACATATCCATTGGGGTGCCATCACCTGAAAATAAACACACTTTAAGCAACGTTGGCAGGGTTAATCAAATACTACAAAAATGAAAACAATTATCACTGATGAGTCTTATGGCCAAGTTCGGATGGAACTAGAGTTCTGACTAGAGTTCCATATGAACGGTAAATAATGTTGAAGAGTAAGGTCTCTAGATTACCGGAAGTACAAGGCCCCTACTCTGAATATGTTTACATTCAAATTTGATTGGATTGACGTCATAACATCCGGGATATCGAGTCGATCTCTAGGAACCCTGCCACAACCAGGGTTCCTCGAGTGTTAATGGCGGAAAAGCTTTATCCAATCATAACAGGTGTTATATATGACCATGTTAATTCAATCTACTCTAGATATCCATCCGAACTTGGCCATGTAGACGAAACGCGCGTCTGGCGTACAAAATTATAATCCTGGTACCTTTGATAACTATATGTTATAATGTATACAAAATATTCGCTACTCGACACAACTCTTCGTTATTATGCCGATGTGTCCGATATTTTTCCCGTTTATAACACGGCATAATTTTACACTCTTTGGTCATAACTACGAGAAAAAATAATTAAAAAAATAAATATATGTTGGATCAAAATGCAACCTTTAAGTTCAATGAAATAGATAAATCGACTTTGACATAAATACCTCTAATGTTGTCTTAAGCATTTGTTGGATGGTAGTTGATTGTCGCGTACGGGTGAGCTCTCTCTCTCTCTATCTCATTCTCGCTCATTCTCGCTCTTTTCAGCAAAATTATTTAATTTTGGATGTAACGCGTCTCATGATTGGCCGGAAGTTTTTGTCTATCAGCTCATAGACATAATTAAGTCATTTGGCCGTGACGTGTCCAAATATCTTTCGTCATTGTATCAGGCCGCCGCCCTTTATATCCGTGTCTGGTGTATATACAAAATTTAGTCCTGGTATCTATGATGAGTTTATTTATATCCGATACACGTTTATCAAAATTATGACCTTACAATCGTTCTTCAGCCATTGAACAATAATTGTTCATTAGCTGAATGAAGCATGATGGTAAGGTCATAATTTTGATAATTATTGATAAGATAAGATTACTGACATGTTATCAAATTATGATATCCTTGATCATTTGTAGTGTTGCTTATTTGTTCTGATATGGCAAAATGTGATGTGTAATCGTTAAAGTTTTGTCGTTTTTATTGTCCGTATTAACCATAAACCTTAAAATGAAAGTGAGTAAACGATCAACCATTCGATTCATGATATACCGCAATCTTGGATTGTACTATCGCAGAGCACAATCAGTCTAGGTTTATTTTTCAGATCTGCACATTATATTGCAAGTCACAGACTTTTCAAGCCAGTTCGCATTGGAAAAGATGAAAAAGAGAAAAGATCTTTTCTAAATCTTTCCTTTGCCAACAAAGGTCTCGATGGCGTCAACCTAGGCAATATCCTTCATCATAAATTAGTTCAATCGAAAATACCTCCTTATTTCAAAGACCAGTCTGTACCAATAATTTCTTATACCTATACCAAACCTATTGCAACTAAAATTTTCAATTACAAACAAGTTTTGCAGAATCTCGATATTGACGACTTCAAATCTAAACCTCCTGATTGCACTTGTGCTAGTTCCCAATTCATATATAATCCTGCTGGCCACGTTATTACCGGTGACCTTAACATTGTTAATAACACTTCTCTACGAAATGTGTTATCGAAAGGTCCGAAATATCGTGAGCCTAAATCCATCAATTGGAAATACAACTTTAAAATTTTGATGGACTCAGTCGAGGATTATGCCAGGCAATGGGCTAAACGTGAAAAGGAAGACGTAGACACTCTATCCGAATGGATTAAGGCAGTGAGGTCGTTAATACAAATCAGAATCAAGAAACTAAATGGGTCCATCAATGCCCATGCTACGTCGATTTTTAAAGACCCAAATGTTGCTAAACACTTATCCCACCTCCATGATAAATATGTTGTTGTCCCTGCAGACAAAGCCCCAAATAACATCGTTTTTGTCTGTAAAAGTCACTACATTAATTGCTTGATAAACGAATTAGGTATAGACAATTCACTTGGAAACTCAACATATACCCTCACGACACTTACCAAAGAGGAAATCCTGGATAATCATAGGTCTGTTCTTTGTTCCTTTGGTATTTCAACCAAAGATGAAGAACTGGATCTTCCATCACTGTATTGGATACCTAAACTACATAAGTGTCCTTACAAACAACGGTATATTGCTGGGTCTTCCAAGTGCTCCACGAAACCTCTTTCTAAATTATTAACATCTATTTTATCAGCAATCAAAGATGGGCTTCAAAGTTATTGTGAAACTGCCTATTCTAGAGGTGGCGTGAATCAGATGTGGATACTTAAAAATTCCAAAAATCTTTTAGAGTACATACAATCTAACTCTCTTTCATCTTGTAACAGTATTAAAACATTTGACTTTTCTACTCTTTATACAAGTATTCCACATTCCAAACTAAAAGACAAATTGAAAGAGTTGGTATTACTTTGCTTCATAAAAAAGAATGGCCAACGTAGATACAAGTATCTTGTCTTAGGGAAGGATAAATCATACTTTGTAAAGAATCACTCTGATTCAAACAAAAAATTCTCTGAAACCGATATTATCAAGATGCTTGATTTCTTGATTGACAACATATTTGTAACGTTCGGAGGACGTGTTTTTCAACAGACTGTCGGCATCCCAATGGGAACAAACTGTGCCCCTCTACTTGCCGACTTGTTTCTTTATTATTATGAGGCTGACTTCATGCAGGAACTTCTTAGGAAGAAAGATAAGAAGTTAGCAATATCCTTTAACTCTACTTTCCGCTATATAGATGACGTTCTTTCACTAAACAATTCAAAATTTGGTGACTATGTGGAACGCATCTATCCCATCGAATTGGAGATAAAGGATACTACAGATACAGTTAAGTCGGCTTCATATCTTGACTTACATCTAGAAATTGACAATGAGGGTCGGTTGAAAACAAAACTTTACGACAAAAGAGATGATTTCAGCTTTCCAATTGTGAACTTTCCATTTTTAAGTAGCAACATTCCAGCAGCACCTGCATTTCGGGGGGATAAAATCTCCCAATTGAAAACGATATTCCCGTGCTTGCGTTTCCTATCATGATTTTCTTGATAGAGGGTTTTCTGCTCAAAAGGAAGCTATTTAAAACCCCCAGTTCCAAATGGTGAAGTTGAAAACATCCCTTCGTAAATTTTTCGGACGCCCTCACGAGTTGGTTGACCGTTATGGAATAAAAACCCTTTCACAAATGAAATCGGATAAAGTTTTCCCTTTCGTCGTAACTACAATCCCCTTCCCTTTCATGAATGGACCTACCGAATTTAAATATTTACCGGGTTTGTAATCACATAAGCAACACGACGGGTGCCACAAAGTGGAGCAGGGTCGCTTTCCCTTCCGGGGCACCCGAGATCACCCCTAGTTTTTGGGGGGTTCGGGGTTGTTTATTCTTTTTTTTTCATGTTGGGTCAGTGTACTAATTTTTTTTTCTGTTTGTTTTTTTTCATTTTTAGCCTTTGGGGTTGTCCCTTTGTTTTTAGATTTTAAAGAGTTTGACTGTCCCTTTTTGGGATCTTTCGTCCCTCTTTT
>CM034354.1:50754629-50766737 GCA_019925275.1 Mytilus edulis
AACCAACCAATAAATCAATCAATATGTAGTTTATTAATGACAGTATATTTAAAACAATATGGAAGGAAAAAAAAACTCAATTATTCAAGAAGAATTCAATTTTAATATTGTTCTTACATCTGTTCTGAAAAAAAAATCCACATGTTCTCTGAAACTACAAGTCCAACCGACCTAAAAATTTGCAGTCAGCAGGACATACATGTACTAAACGTTCATAAAACAACGTGGTGCAGCTATCTCTCAAGAATTTTCCTAGAGAAAAGAAATGGCAATGCAATGAAAATCGCTTGCTAGGTCCGTAAATCTCAGTGAAATCCTACAATAAAATGTCCGCTCCTTGATTGAAATACTAATCTGTGTTACAAGCAGGTGCTGAAAAATGTACATCATCAGAAAATAATCCTTAAATGTGTTTTAAAGTTACACCGGATCAATTAAATCCAAAACATGCACTGCTGGTGAACTGTGATCAAAATGTCAATTTCCTACAATGACAAAAGAAATTACATTGTGTGCATTCCGTCTCTATACATGTTGTCTGTTCAACGTCCCCACTTAAAAAGGAATAAATATACTATATATATAAATATATATATATATAAATACAAGTTTTCGTTATTATAAACCCGCGTCACGTGATGTCTCCTCAATCTGGCGCGAGAGTCCCGCGCTGGACCTGAAATAAAATAAAAACTTTCCAAACTAAACATGAAACTTCTCCGGTAAAACAATAATATAGACCTCTTACACAAACAAACACACACACACAAATAACAGTCATGTTTCATTGTGTGTAAGAACTTTTCAATACATTCTACGTCTATTGGAACATGTATTTTACATTACAAAAGGAAAGACCTCTCAATTGTTCAAGAATTATTGACATTTTAATTTATACTACTTTTTCCCTCAAAAAATGAAATTGGATTAGTATGTCCTTATTACACAAAAAACAACTTTTTAATGAAAAAATGTAACATCGCTAATTTGTATCGATATAGCTCCTTAATAATATATTGATACTCAAGCAACGCCGTGGCTCCATCAGTAGAGCATAGCACTACAAATACAAGATTGTTTTGAAGATAGGGTTCGAATCTCGCTCATACCTTTTGCATTTTTTGGTGTGCATTCGTGTCTGTCCATCCTCTCGAATTACTTTCTATTCATGTCTTTACATTTATTACATTTTTGCAAGGAACAACTGCCGCCAAACTGATATAGGTACCTGTACATAACCAATATCACGATTATTGTATTGGTTCTATAGCAATGAAGCCCAAATGTTGCGAGAGTAATATACACATAACTTAAAATAAGGCCATTGTATACAAGTTTCAAAACACAAACATCAGAAAATAAAACAACACCACAGAACAAATCAATTACACTACAAATCGTGATTGTAGATGAAACATCAAGAAGCTGTTGCATATGTACCACAACCAAGGGCCGATTTGTTAAAATGCCAGGAAAGGCCATATAACATGTGTTAGTAACACAAGGTGTTCTATGGCCAACTGATGAAAGATGTTCTCCGGTTAAAATATATATTATCGTATCTTATAGACGATATAACCTTAAAAGACCAGGACAAATACAGATGTACATATATTCGGAATGTGAAAAACAGCATCCCATTTGATTGATTATTTTGCTTCTTGACAAGTAACGTGGTATGGTACCTTATGCGTATTAAGAGTGTTAAACAATATCAATATAAAAAAAAATCAATAGTCTTGGCATTGGTTTTCTAGGAAAACGTGTTCAAGGGATGAAAATAGATGATGTGACGTATTTTCATGTATTGTAATCTAGCATCTATCGGGCTATTTAAAACAATTGTTTACCTATCTTATCGAATGAAAAGAATGCACGGGAAAATGGCTCGAGCTCTTTTTACTTGGATGGAAAGTTGCATCATTGGCACGCATACCAAATCTTTCTTTATCTATTATAAGCATTTAAAAACTTTGCGAAGCTTTTTGGAATCAAAAACCAAAGATATATATTTTTGATAACGTAGTAAATAGATATAGGAAGATGTGTTGTGAGTGCCAACGAGACAACTCTCCATCCAAATAACAATTTTAAAAAGTAAACCATTATAGGGCAATGTACGGCCTTCAACACGGAGCCCATTTTATTATATGGTAGTGAGATGTGGGATTTCTCGAAAAAGTATAAAACTTAAATTATCCCCTAGATAATACATGCAATATAAAGTTGGTTTTTCTTGGTAACAAGAGGCTGTCACAACGACAGCAAACCGGATTTATTAACACTTATTTGTGTCCTGGCAATATCACAAGAACCATTACTGATGAATGGTGAAAGTGAAAATCGTCAATATCAAATTTGACCTCCATTTTGTCATCAGTATCAACATATTAAAATTTGAAAAGCTTAGATTGGATGGTTCATGAGTAAATGCAACAACGTGAATGGAAACGCCATTTTACGATCTTTCAAGAACCATAACTCCTAAACGGTAAAAGTCAAAATCGTCATTATTGAACTTGATCTCTATTTTGTCATCAGTAACAACATATTAAAATTTCAAAAGCTTTGGTTGAATGGTTCATGAGAAAATGCACGGACACGACGGGAAACACCATTTTTCAATCTTTCAAGAACCATAACTCCTGAACGGTAAAAGTCAAAATCGTCATTATTGAAATTGACCTCCATTTTGTCATCAGTAACAGCATATTAAAATTTCGGAAGCTTTGGTAGAACAGTTCATGCATAAATGCACGGACACGACTGGAAACTCCATTTTTCAATCTTTCAAGAACCATAACTCTTAAACGGTAAAAGTCAAAATCGTCATTATTGAACTTGACCTCCATTCTGTCATCAGTAACAACATATTTAAATTTGGAAAGCTTTGGTAGAACAGTTCATGCGTAAATGCACGGACACGACTGGAAACTCCATTTTTCAATCTTTCAAGAACCATAACTCCTGAACGGTAAAAGTCAAAATCGCCATTATTGAACTTGACCTTCGTATAATTGTCAGTAATAACATATTAAAATTTTAAAAGCTTTGGTTGGACGGTTCATGGGTTAATGCACGGACAACATTTGATTGCCGCCCGCCCGCCGTACATCCCCAAATCAATAACAGACATTTTTGTTACAAAAATCCGGTTAAAAATCTTGAACAAGAAAAGTTGCACTTATAATAACTGTGTCAAATATTATTAAATGTGAACAAGAAACCACAAATATTGTTGTAATGGGAGAGGTTGGTCTTTGTCCATTTTCTCTAGAAAAAATTTATACTGTGTTAAAAGTACTGGAAACATCTATTATAAAATGTTGATATATTGTTATCTGCGTCACTTCAGGCCACTTTTTTTTTATTAGTTGGTTTACGGATCCGCCGACCCTGTATTTCACGATATTGAAATAAAAATAAAAACGATTTTGAAGATTTTTTTTAATTCCGCCGACCCTTTTCTGTTTGAAGAAGTACAAATAAAAATAAAAACATGATAAAAAAAAGATCGGTCTTTCTTCTTCCAGTCGGAATACCCTCGGAGTGGATTCGAAAATCCCGTGCGGTTCCCTGTTCAGTCAACGTTTCATCGTGATCTAATGTGGTGAAAAGGAACCAGTTGAAAGGCGGTTCCCTGTTCAGTCAACGTTTCATCATGATCTAATGTGGTGAAAAGGAACCAGTTGAAAGGCGGTTCCCTGTTCAGTCAACGTTTCATCATGATCTAATGCGGTGAAAAGGAACCAGTTGAAAATGGAGGACCAGATACGATTTTACAATACGTACTTGTAAAGACTAAAGACTACGTTCTTAGATTTACCCATTAATTGTTGGAGATTTTCGGTGTAAATCTGGCGGTTGAACAAATTGAACATCGCAGTCATGAATAATAAAAATGAAAATTATTTTTGAGATCGTTTGGGTATTTGGTTTAAAAGGTCGGACCATCGCTAGTTTGAACCCACAGGCACTTGTTTCTAGAAGTTCTATTTATATGGATAGTCGACCTTCCTATGGATAGAAACAAGTGCCCGTGTTTGAATCCCTGTTTCAGACAGTCAGTGAGGTTGACGGCGGGTCAACTTTGGTTCAAGTGTTGATCAGAAAGTCTGAGACCCGTTGAAAGGGGCTGTTTTAGTTCCATTACAGGTACTAGTCCAAATAATTATGACGTCTGGCAAGGCTTCCTGGCATCCAAATTTGTTTTTAAATAGCCTTGCCAGACGTCACTAAAGGGAAGGATCTTTTAACTTGCTGCCAGGGATGGGTGTCATTAATTGGCCTTATTATATAAATACCTTCCCACGGTACCCATTAAGATTTAATGGAACAGAGATGGGGTATGGTGAACAATATCCCAACACAAAATCAGAACATGTATTACTGTCATAGAATGCAGGACAATTA
The DNA here is from genome assembly GCA_019925275.1 of Mytilus edulis. Classification (NCBI taxonomy): domain Eukaryota; kingdom Metazoa; phylum Mollusca; class Bivalvia; order Mytilida; family Mytilidae; genus Mytilus; species Mytilus edulis. The sequence continues at coordinate 50,759,043 of CM034354.1, forward strand.
AAATCACTTCAACATTTATAAAAAGGGACAATCACAGGACACTTCGAGATATAAGCTAATACTTATAGCAGTGTAAAATAGCATAAAAAGCCTAAAAAGGACATGTTTTCATGTACCAAATATGAAGGCATATGACCTGCAGAGCGCATATGGTATTTCCTCAATAAAATTGTATTGTGTTATGAGGAATTTTGTCACTCCCTGATCTAAATTTGATAAATAAATACACAGAACAAAGAGAAATGCAATTGGAAAAGACACTTCCCTTTCATCAGGGACATTTAATACATGTATATATATCTTCTTTCATCAATCTACATTGACATTTGACTCCTTGTAACACATTTAATTTAAAATAAAACAGCAAGAATTAATACCAAATTATGAAACGATCTGCATACATTGTTAGTATAATACACTATTATATAGAGTAATGTCATTGTTTGTTGTTTCTCTCCATTTTTGGTAAAAAAAAAACAGCATTAATTCCAATTTTTATTTTTATTTTTTTTTCGACCTCCTACCCTATATTTTTTCATTATTTTTATTTTTATTTTATTTTCGACCTCCTACCCTTCCTTTTTTAAGAAGAATCCCGTAAACCAACTAATAAAAAAAAAGTGGCCTCAAGAATACCCAGTATTATAAGAGCATAACAAATTATCGTGGGTAAAAAAATCCATGCATGTTCAGGAGGAGAAGAAGTTATCGATGAATGCAATAAGTATGTCTTGTAATAATAGAGACCATCATTAAGGGGAGATATCGTCGACTGTCACTCAAAATTAGGATTAATTGGATAGGGACAGAAATTTTGCCTTGCAACAAGCCACCTGCGGACCCCTCACAAAGTTTTTGCAAGGGTTGACGTGGCACTCTGTTTACCCGAGGCATCGGATTTAGCGACTCCATTCTGACCAGACGTTGCTGCAAGGTGGTGGTGTGACAGTCTCTTTAAATACAGTGTGTGTGTGTTTGCTTAATTTTCTATCGTTAGCACTCAAAAACTGCATATCAAAATCCAGGATTTTTTGAAAATTTCTGAAACATACAACGGCATATTAAGTTTTATTGATCTTGCTCTTGTCATGCCTGATATTTTCCTAAAACATTCATTTTCTGGGGGTAAATACGGCAATATTTTTTAATTCCTTGTAATAAAGTCTTACAGGGATTTATAGAAATATATGCAGAAAGTTTTACAGACTGTTAGCTCTTGACATATACTCCTTTCATTTGATTACCTTACTCTATTTTGGCATTTTAAATTTTTTTTGATTAGAGCGTCACTGATGAGTCTTTTTTTAGCCGAAATGCGCGTCTGGCGTATATATAAAATTTTGATACTGGTATCTATGGTGAGTTTATTTGCAGCAATTAAAATTTAATCAGACGGTACGATAACCTATCTCTGAGGATATCTTAAAGTGAGGAATATGACGTTTTTTTTTTTGTTTTTTTTTTTTAAATTCAGATTCAGATTGCATGTGAAATCATGGTAAATTTTCAAACACTGTAATATTTATACAAACCGGTTTTACTACTCAGAATCTTGAAATTCATACAGTTAACACGAAATTTGAATCTCGTTTTGGTTTCTTTGTAAGCGAGTTTACAACTTGATTTTTTTATTAATAACGGGAAAACTGGTCGCATTTATCTTAATGTTCAAGTTGAAATACCCATTTCTCTATTTAACAGGAAACACAGTCTGTTTTTACTTATCTTACTTCAATTGACGTACGTTTCAAATCCGTTTTCCTTAATCTTCATTTCTAGTTTAAAAATTTCAAAATCGTTTTTGAATTCTGATGAGCATTTTTTTCCTTCCTGCAATAGGTGTAAAATAAACAAACACCGATAAGCATTTGATAGTCCACTCAGTTAATACCTTTTACTCACTATAGATGTATAGATATCTATTGTCCATGCCAATCAAGGACAATCAAAACAATACAAATCAGTTGTTACATGAGAGGGAGCATCTCAAATTTATATCCCTACTTAGTTTATTTTTTCCGATTGAATTTTCCTTGGAGTTCAGTTTTTTTGTGATTTTACTTTTTCCCAAAATATGTGGTAAATAACGTAGAACAAAATCTAATTAATGTTTTAATTATTTTGACTGATTTTGTTACGTTTTTAACAGTATCTGCAGTTTAATTTGGATTTTCCCTATAGGGGTAATAAGGTTTATATTGTTCAGGAGATTTGCTTCACTTATTTTCTAGAGGTTTGTTGTTTGACTCTTTGTGAATTGAAAACAAGATATTTCAACGTAAATGGGTTTTCGTGTGTAAACGTATTTTTCTTTCATAATCTGTTTCATGACATTATACCCTGCTAGCTCAGTCGTTTACGTAACTGGTAGAGAGGGTTCGGCCTGTGCTTTAGCTCAGGACTTCTGACAGCATACTGACAATCCAATGAAACAGTAAATTCCATAAATGACAGGTATAAGAAACCTAAAAATGACCAGTGATGACGATTTGCTCATATAAAAAATACCAAAATTCATAAAACAGTTTAATATTTAATAGACAAAGACAACAAATAAATACATAAATATACGGCGGTATCTCCATGTTAAAATATCAATTCAGAATTTCAATACATTTTCGAACTTCCCCTTTTTGGACAGATGAGGTGAAAATACCCATTATAAGTTAACCAATTAAAGGAAGCGTTTGGCCTTAGTGCTAAAATAATATGATACTAGAATTTTGAGGTGTCCGTTTTCTTAAAATATTGAGAGCTGTACACTAGTCGTCTTTAACTAAAATACTATCCAATCAATCAAGTTGTGACGTCAACCTTCCGAGACAAAATAATTATACCACTGGTTCCCACCAACTTTGTCAGACTAGATCATGAATCTCATTATTCTATGACTAGGGAACAAAAATCGATCCAGTAAAAAAAACACAGCATTTCTCTATACCCGTTTAATTTTCAATCCAACCAAAACTAAAACATGCGATAATACAAAATTCTAATATTTCAGTTGTCTTTAAACAATTGAACATGTCCAAGAAGGTCCAAACAGTAATGAAGGTCCAAACGGTGACGAAGGTCCAAATGGTGACGAAGGTCCAAACGGGGATGAAGGTCCAGAAAATGATGAAGGCCCAAATAGTGACGAAGGTCCAAACATTTCCATTGGTGAAGGCAATTTCTTCATAAACGTTCAACAGATATTTCCAAGCGAATTAAGAATTGGATCCATATATGTCTTTAATATTCTTTTACTCCAACAACATGAACAATGCACAAACACTGAAAAATAATAACTGACAAAAAATAAAATCAAATCAAATAAAAACATTTAAAAAAATCTTTATATTTTTGGAGATACCGACAACCACATATATACTAACATTTTACGTACAGAGCACGGAGATTGGGGAAGATAGACATTCCAAATTAAAGTAAAATATAGATATATCTTAAATGAACTAAGGCCAATTGTATTCGAGAAAATCCGTACCGATTACATCAGTGTGCTACAAGAACAAAATAATTATGTAATTAAACAGTATCTCCAATATAGAACATACTATAAATCAATACATCTAATGCAATGAAGTTAAATAAGTGTTTATGTTGTGTGTACTAAACCCAACTTCAGAAGTACAGTAAGCAAACTATTAAAGCATAAGAAGATAACAATCACGTGCAAATGATGCAGCGGGATTAAACGCATATGATGACTACGAGATTGATTCATGTCCCTATTTAATGAAAACTTGAGTTATTGTGTGTCGCTTTTAAAAATATATAAGGATCAAAACTAATTTTGAATTACAACATTAGAAAATTGGCATAACAATGTATAATTTTTCATCCTTCCCTTAAAAAATTGATGAGTTAAATTTTTTACCAGGATTATTCCACTAAGACAATGTTCAATCACCAAACTGACTTTAGTTTACACTCAACCAAAACCCTAATCAAGGCAAGTAACACTTTTGACTTTTTTTTAACCCTCACATTCGCCTCGGGTGATTATGGTATATTTTGTGTTTTCAAAGATAGAAAAAATATTGAAATAATTTGATAAACTGGTGTTTTATAGTTTAGAAATAATTCTGTAATATACTGTAGTGAATCACTATACACAATATGAAAGTTTACGGATGTGAAAAGGTCAAGGCTACTTCTTCTTTTGCTATGTCATAAATGGAAAAAAATCAGAAGGTTCCAAATCAACGCCATTTTGTAATGGAAGCTCTTAATATAAGTAGTCAAATTTGTCGTTTTAACATCGTTTATAGCATATGCTTATGATTGAATTTTTCTTGTAGCATTCGATTGAATAAATATCATTTCTTTGAGAATTGTGTGAAAAGCAAAGAAGATCATGCTATCATTTTCACATTTCCTCCAGACAAGAGTTTTGTTTGTCTAATTGATAGACAAGGGAATCAGTTATTGTTTGACTCGCATGTAAGGTATTGTCATGCAAGCACTACATTTGAGGAGGCTGTTTCATTGCCTAGTACTCGTGGTCACATGGCCTTTTCAGAAGAAGAAAAATGGCGAGACATGTACAATTATATTTTCAAGTATCTTTGTGTAACACTGAAATCTGACAGCACATATGGATTTTTGGCAGAGTTTTCAAAAAACTGACTTGTAATGTTAATAATGGTGAACAGGGAAACTTGCTGAAATCTTGTGACTTAATAGACAAATCCTTTTCTAAAGATGAGATTTGCAAATTGAAAAGATCTGTAAAAAATGAAAATATACATAGGGATGCTAGAAGGTCAAAAGCTGAGAAAAATTCTATTTGGTATGACCTAAATGTCTGTAAATAAAACATGGGATGAATCCATAAAAGCACTCATTAAATGCATTAACAATAAACAGAATAATATGAAAACAAGAATAAAGGCAAATGCGATATTGATTTGTGTAGATTTGATTGATAAACATCAATGTGTGCTGTTACATGATTTATATGACACATACGCACATGAATCTTTAAAGGATTATAAGCTGAGTGGAATAACTAAAATACCTAATTTTACTTATAAAAGCACAGATGCTAGAGATTTTTTCCAAAGAAATTTGCCTGTTTTAAATGTGTATAAATTATACAAAGATAGTATTGCTTCATTTGTTGTCAAAAAAGTGTCTGGCGTAAAATGGGCTAAATTAATTGATGATGTAAACTGGCCGAATAAAGAAAGTTTGTTGAAAGAGAGTGTAGCTGAAAGGTTGAAAGGAATTGTTAAACCATGTTTAGACTATGCATCAACTGAAAGGGACAGACAAATACTAAAGCTAATTTTGTACAAGATAACTTCCTCCAACTTTATGAGATCAGGAAAACTGGATGTAAAATTTAGCAAAACAAATTCACTTGTATGAAGGATCAGTTATAGCCAGGGATAACAAAGCCAAAGTTCACTGTAATGTGATGTGGAAGTGGTGCAAAGGCCCTCGAAATCTTGGGTTCAAGTTCGATACTGCGATCACGATTGGGAGAAATCAACAGACAAAACTATTACGCCAACTACATATCAATTTGTTAATTTAAGTAACGTTTCAAAGGAAGAGGTTCTACTATCTGAACTTGATGGAATACCAATGGTAAAAACAAGAGTAAATGGGCCAGGTCTAACATTAATTAAGGCAAGTTATTTTGAACCAGAGTCCTGTTTCAGACATAAGAATGAACTTTTATTTGTTATGTCTTTAGATCATTTTAAAGATCATTTTATTAAAAATGACCAATTTGTATCGCAATTGTTGGTAACAGTTGATGGAGGAGGGGATGAAAGGCCCAGAAATAAATTAACCCATTTTATGGTTATTCTTTTGAGATGGCTTTTGGACATGGATAAAGTAAAAACAATATCATATGCTGAGAAGGACTCAAAGCTTCACTCTGTTGAACGAGTACATCCCGCAGAAAATCACGCACTGAGCAAAAATGGAATAATATCTTCCCATTCCGTGTATGAAAATGAAAATAATGAATATGGGTTTGTCGATTATGCAAAAATGAAAGCAAATATGAATGCTGCTGCAAATGAGGCTGTTAACCGTATTACAGGGACACCCTTTTGCCATACCCCTTTAAAAAGTCTTCGTGCTCCAGATGTAGACAATTTGTTCAATTTACAATTTATCTGAAGAAAACACAAAATCTGCTATACATTTATATAACTCAGCTTATGAGCCTGGACATTTTTGGCAACAGCATTATGCATTCACTGTTTATAGGCCAGATAATAATTGGCGGGGGGATCAGGTCAGACGTTTTGAGATTCAACCGATCATTGATGTCGGAAAACTTCCCGAATTTCACTATCTTCCCTACACTCAAGTCGCCAAAATTATTGATTATTTTGAAACTGAAAACATAGAAATGCCCCTGTGGTTGAAAACAAAAGATTTTTACTTGCCGTCTCGTAATTTGATGTTTTTGTATAGTGAACATCGTGAAAAGTTGGAAGATGCTGATTTTGTAAAATCTATTAGTCAGTTGATAGGCATATCTGTTAGTGAAATAGAAAAATACTTGGCAAATACAGAGAAGAAAGAGAAAGAGAAAAATGCATACAAAGAGCTAATGGAAAGTTTCAAAAACTCTCCTATTGGAAATTTAAGTATCGCTGACTTGAAGGTAGTTCTCAAAAAGATGAATGTTTCAGTTCATACCAAAGTCACTCTTAAAGGTGAACTACTGCAACTAGTTGAAGATAATTTGAAAAAACTGGGGGGTGATAAAGAAGACTATATGTAAAGGGTGTAGTTCACAAGTGTTTTAATATGACTGAATATTGTGAACCTAATGCATGTATATATTGTAAGGCCTAAAAAATCCTGTGTTTCTGACAATTAGACCAATCCTAATTTTTAATAGTGCATCATACCCTATTAAAGTTTTGTAGGCAATTTTTGAACAAGGCCTGTTAAAAGTCGAGTCCCCCATGCAACCTATATAAAGTTTTAAATAGCATAAAAATGCTGGGGCCTCGGTAGCCAAGTGGTATAGGTAGTAAGCTGGTCCACACCTGTACAGGTCACTGGTCTGTATATGCTATTGTCTTAAGTTCACGCCTCACTTCAGACATTTACAATAATGGCTGAGTGCAGTCGACTTTTCCTGTACGTGATAAAGTTTGTCGTTACTCACCCGAGGTCGGTGGTTTTCTCCAGGGTACAGCTTATGTGACAGTTAATTAGTTACTGACCAAATGTCATGGTTTTCTCCAGGGTAAAGCTTATGTGATAAGAGTTTGTCGTTACTCACTGAAGATCAGTGATTTTTTCGGGTACTCAGGTTTCCTTCACCAGTGACACTGACCATGCTGACAGTTTAATTGATTATACATCTTGCAAATTAAGTTCTAATTTTCAACAGTTTAAAAGTGCCCAGGTGAGCGATTGCAGGTTGCCAGGAGTGTCTATTGTTTTTGGACAAGATTTTGAATAGGTCTGTCATCAGTGTCTGTCCCAATGTTATTTTGCGTGTTTTCTCAGAGATCCCTTTTAACAGATTCTTTTAATGTTTGAATAGAGTTTTTCTTTTGACAAAATGTAGACAAAGTTCCTGGTCCCTCCTTTCCCATTAAATTAAGGACAACAAAAAATGGACAGGAATTCAATAATACTTATGGGTTGACTTGTATAATATATCATCTTGAAGATGAGGGAATTTACATTTGGATTTTAACCATT